>JAWPHD010002479.1:0-255166 GCA_037043455.1 Cyrtodaria siliqua
AATTATAGCATTTATTGAAATTCTACAACAAAATTTATAATAAAAACAAGCTTTATAATAAACTTTATTCATTTCTAAGTCGAATTAAGTCAATTGATTATTTGTATAAAGCGAGTAAGTCACGAAAAATAAAGTATTATCGGCATTCACAAATGTCTGTCTTTCGTCCCCGATGTTTTTATCGGCGATTTTCTCCAGTCTAACATCGATTTTCTGCATACAAAATGCAAGAAAAAAAGCTTATTGTAGTGTTTCCTTGTATTGTAATTTGTACGCACCTCCCTTTCGGAAACCTTAAAAGAAGTAAAAAAATCTGCGTACTATACAAGGTAAAATACGGTAGCTAGGTAGCTAGATTTGTATTTATTTTTTTTTTAGTTAATACAGTAAAGTTTCTTTTCAATGTGTGGGACAGACATAGAGAAGTTGAATCAACGGGTAGTGCCTCTTGTTAAGTTATTTGTCCCTGCAGCAGAAGACGTTTTCTAGGTTACGCCACTGAACTACTTGGACAAGTTCAAACCAGTTGCATCAGACTAGACACATCAGAGTTATAGCCTTTGATTTTTTTTCATGATTCACATGTCCTCGCCTAACGGGGTCTGGACTTAAAAATAAAACGGTCAATGATGCTTAAATGAGGTTGTAAACATTTTAGTAACTAAAAACAATGGAGTTTGCCGTTTGCTGAGATGACATTTAAGTGCATTTGTTTAAAAGTAAAATGCCATTCTATTAAAAACAAGAGGCCCAAGAGGGCATGTGGATGCTCTACTGGCTAAAACGGCTCTTACATCAAGGGTTGTCGACATAAAATTCCCATCAGTATTTTTTTTCAAACATTGCAAAAACAACAGGGATAGGATGGCCTTAGATCGCTCACCTGGTAATCATGGGAAATAAGTCTGCTGTGTCCTAGTCTGGCATGGGTATTTTTTAATTTATCCCACTTCTATGAATGAAATTTTATGAAAAATGGGGCGGGGTGGTGGGGGACGGGGTTATATTAACATTCTAAACAAATATGGTAAAGATCACATAAAAACTGAAGTAACTACAGATTTAACAAAGGAAATACAATATAGCATTTTTCAGCAAATCAAGGGCCATAACCTGTCGTTACTAACAAGATCTAGCTGGTTTTCGAACTTGTCCGAGATTTCATTGATATACCGCGATTTGCACAACTAGACATCATACTGAGGCTTCCTGCCAACTTTTGTAGAAAGTTTAGGAGGAGTAGCGGTAGCGCCGACAAGAAATTTAAATGTGAAAGTGCCATAACTCCGTCATAAATCAGCGAACTGGGAAAAAGCGCGATATGCACAACTAGACATCTTACCCATGCTTCCTGCCAAGTTTCGTCGAAATCCAACAAGGCTTTAGGAGGAGAAGAGCCGACAAGAAATTTAAAAGTAAAAATGTCAAGGGGCCGTAACTCCATCAAAAATCAACGAACCGAAAAAAATAATGAAATAAACAAATAAACAAAAAAATATATATATATTATTTTTTTTAAAAAACAACAACAAAAAAATAAACAAAAAACATTTAAAACAATAAACCAATTAATATATCAAATACAAAAAAAAAAAAAATTATAAATAAAAATAATCAAAAGATAAATATAAAAAAAATATATATATATATATTTAAAACAAATTTAAACAAAAAAAATGTACAAATAATAAAAGAAAATATACTAATAATAAAAAAAAAGGCAAAACAACTGGTAAAGTTTGATAAAGATCAGATGAAAAATGAAAGCCCTGTCGTATTAACGAGGCAAAATATAGCATTTTTTAACTAAATCAAGGGCCATAACTCCGTTGTTTACTAGTCCGATCTGGCTGGTTTTCGATCTTGTGCGAGCTTTCTTGATATTAACAAAAAAAAAAATCAGTTTTGTAAAGATCGGATGAAAAATGAAAGCCCTTGGCCAATAGAGCTAAAAATCATCAGCTCCAGAAAGTAGGTCAAGGTCATAGATGAAATCCATGTATCCAAAAAGATGCACTACCCAAGACACAACTATGTCAAAATAGAATATGTTTTCTTCCAAGATTAAGCTATACATTAGGTTTAAAACATCTAGTGCATAATTATAGTTCATGAGAGAGTGATGTAAATGTAACAATTAAAGTTATCTGCCCTTTGCTTGGATGGTGAGGGTCACATCCACATTTGCTTTGTCACGTTGCAATGTACCACTCAAGATACAACTATAAGCAAAGAGTGCATACAGTTTGTGAAAAAGTGACCTAAACGCAAAAGTTGAAGGTAACAATTAAGTTATCTGCCCTTTGCTTGGAGGGTCAAGGTCACTTTCACATTTGCATTGCCACGTTATGATGTACCACTCAAGATACAACTATAAGCAACGTTTTAAAGGTCTAGTGCATACATTTTGTGAAAAAGTGACCTAAATGCAAAAGTTGAACCTAAAAATTATTAAGTTATCTGCCATTTGCTTGGAGGGTCAAGGTCACTTCCACATTTGCTTTATCACGTTGCGATGTACCACCCAAGATACAACTATAAGCAAAGTTTGAAAGGTCTAGAGCATACAGTTTGTGAAAAAGTGACCTAAACGCAAAAGTTGAACCTACAAATTATTAAGTTATCTGCCCTTTGCTTGGAGGGTCAAGGTCACTTCCACATTTGCTTTGTCACGTTGCAATGTACCACCCAAGATACAACTACAAGCAAAGTTTGAAAGTCTAGTGCATACAGTTTCTGATAAAATGACCTAAACGCAAAACTTGAATGTTGACGCCTCCGCCGCCGTCGGAGAAACAACACCTATGTCTCTTTTTTTCTTCGAATAGGCGAGACAAAAACTGTTTTCCGGCCTTAGACTATTCAAGCCAGTAGAGTGATACAGGCCCTCTTGTGCATCTTGTTCCGGAAGACTACTTAATACACGCCACTCTGTATTCTCAAAAAATTTTGCGACTTGAAATTCAGCTTCTTCTGTTCTTTTAGTTTCTTAATATTTAGGAAATTTGGTTGACAATTTTCAGAAGAAGAGTTATTAGAAAAAGTTTCTGCCAAAGTGTTTGACAGATGATATATCTTCATTATCAGTTTAAAGATGACTTACACAACTAGAATTACCTTAACCGTTTATTTTCCGGACCATGTCCCACGTCTTTTTAAGAGATAAGCGAGAGTTCAGCCTAGAGACATAAGATCTCGATGAAACAAGGATATAATATATGCTTTGTAGGTGTTTACGAAGCAGTTATAAAATAAATAATAAATATATAAAAAGTGAGTATGTTTTCTTTTATCGCATTTAATATTTGTATTTATGCTACAATTTCAGACTAGATACGTATTTTATTATACAGATATAAATATTTCAAAATAGGAAACATCAACATAAATTGGCAAAATATCTAAAACGGATGACGTAAGTATGGGAAGCCATAACCGTCAACATGTGGATATTTACAAACCATTCAATGACAGGCCATTTAATTCAACATGAAGTCATTTGATGACATACATATTGATTCGATGCGACGTGTAAACTCGGTTCATTCGTTACAAAGAGAATTGGTACTGTTCAAAGTGAAATGATACGATGTAAAATTTCAAACCATACGACGCAAAGTCATTTGATGACGTACATATTGATTCGATGCGACGTGTAAACTCGGTTCATTCGTTACAAAGTGAATTGATACGGTTCGAAGTGAAATGATACGATGTAAAATTTCAAACCATACGACGCAAAGTGATTTGATGATGTACACATTGATTCGATGCGACGTGTAAAACTCTGTTCATTCGTTACAAAGTGAACTGATACGGTTCGAAGTGAAATGATCGGGCGAAAACACAGTCGGTGCGATGCAAACGCAAACCGTTCGACAGAAACTGATTTCATTACGTGCAAAGTAAAACGGTGCGACATCTGGCGGCGATATTTGCCACATCACTTGCAGGGTTATTTCCCCTACATAATATATGATAAATCAAAGTATTAAAAGTACTGAGAACGCAAGGTTTGATAGGAAAGACTGTATGGATATTTGCACGATCAAATTTCCATACATTTTACATAGTTTTAGCCAACTTGGCGATCTTTGGTGACCTACCAAAATCTTAGAGGGTCAATCCATTCCAAATATATTGTGACAAGGATTTGGCAATTCACAGCATTTAAAATTCTGATGGAAATTGTTGCAAATTATTGGGAAAGCATCATAGATTTTAAAAAAAAAAACTCTAAACAATGTATTGCAAAATGGTATCTGATTACATTACAAGGGCCCAAACATGGCCCATTTTAAATCCATTGACATCCGAAATTTGTTCAGGAATTCTAAAAATACTATCTATGAAAGGCCAATCATAGGTACAGGTATTCAAAATTATATCATTGCAGTATCTTGATTGTTCAGTGAGTTTTTTCCTTATATAAGTTGTACCGAAAAATGGTACCATTCCCAATTTGGCAAAAAGTAATTTTTTCCCCCAATTTTTTTGAATATTTTTGAGTGAAACTTTTAACAAAAAAAAGAGGAAAACTATATGCTTTTACGGGAGGGTAATTAAATACTACAAGAGAATGTATAAATGGTAATGTGTTTGCAAAGTATTTAAGCATACAATATTTTATGCTTGTGTTTGTAAAGTATTTAACATACAATATTTCTTGCTGTTGGTTAATTAAACAATTATAGCATTTATTGAAATTCTACAACAAATTTATAATAAAAACAAGCTTTATAATAAACTTTATTCATTTCTAAGTCGAATTAAGTCAATTGATTATTTGTATAAAGCGAGTAAGTCACGAAAAATAAAGTATTATCGGCATTCACAAATGTCTGTCTTTCGTCCCCGATGTTTTTATCGGCGATTTTCTCCAGTCTAACATCGATTTTCTGCATACAAAATGCAAGAAAAAAAGCTTATTGTAGTGTTTCCTTGTATTGTAATTTGTACGCACCTCCCTTTCGGAAACCTTAAAAGAAGTAAAAAAATCTGCGTACTATACAAGGTAAAATACGGTAGCTAGGTAGCTAGATTTGTATTTTTTTTTTTTTAGTTAATACAGTAAAGTTTCTTTTCAATGTGTGGGACAGACATAGAGAAGTTGAATCAACGGGTAGTGCCTCTTGTTAAGTTATTTGTCCCTGCAGCAGAAGACGTTTTCTAGGTTACGCCACTGAACTACTTGGACAAGTTCAAAACCAGTTGCATCAGACTAGACACATCAGAGTTATAGCCTTTGATTTTTTTTCATGATTCACATGTCTCGCCTAACGGGGTCTGGACTTAAAAATAAAACGGTCAATGATGCTTAAATGAGGTTGTAAACATTTTAGTAACTAAAAACAATGGAGTTTGCCGTTTGCTGAGATGACATTTAAGTGCATTTGTTTAAAAGTAAAATGCCATTCTATTAAAAACAAGAGGCCCAAGAGGGCCTGTGGATGCTCTACTGGCTAAAACGGCTCTTACATCAAGGGTTGTCGACATAAAATTCCCATCAGTATTTTTTTTCAAACATTGCAAAAACAACAGGGATAGGATGGCCTTAGATCGCTCACCTGGTAATCATGGGAAATAAGTCTGCTGTGTCTAGTCTGGCATGGGTATTTTTTAATTTATCCCACTTCTATGAATGAAATTTTATGAAAAATGGGGCGGGGTGGTGGGGGACGGGGTTATATTAACATTCTAAACAAATATGGTAAAGATCACATAAAAACTGAAGTAACTACAGATTTAACAAAGGAAATACAATATAGCATTTTTCAGCAAATCAAGGGCCATAACCTGTCGTTACTAACAAGATCTAGCTGGTTTTCGAACTTGTCCGAGATTTCATTGATATACCGCGATTTGCACAACTAGACATCATACTGAGGCTTCCTGCCAACTTTTGTAGAAAGTTTAGGAGGAGTAGCGGTAGCGCCGACAAGAAATTTAAATGTGAAAGTGCCATAACTCCGTCATAAATCAGCGAACTGGGAAAAAGCGCGATATGCACAACTAGACATCTTACCCATGCTTCCTGCCAAGTTTCGTCGAAATCCAAATAGGCTTTAGGAGGAGAAGAGCCGACAAGAAATTTAAAAGTAAAAATGTCAAGGGGCCGTAACTCCATCAAAAATCAACGAACCGAAAAAAATAATGAAATAAACAAATAAACAAAAAAATATATATATATTATTTTTTTTAAAAAACAACAACAAAAAAATAAACAAAAAACATTTAAAACAATAAACCAATTAATATATCAAATACAAAAAAAAAAAAATTATAAATAAAAATAATCAAAAGATAAATATAAAAAAAATATATATATATATATTTAAAACAAATTTAAACAAAAAAAATGTACAAATAATAAAAGAAAATATACTAATAATAAAAAAAAAGGCAAAACAACTGGTAAAGTTTGATAAAGATCAGATGAAAAATGAAAGCCCTGTCGTATTAACGAGGCAAAATATAGCATTTTTTAACTAAATCAAGGGCCATAACTCCGTTGTTACTAGTCCGATCTGGCTGGTTTTCGATCTTGTGCGAGCTTTCATTGATATTAACAAAAAAAAAATTCAGTTTTGTAAAGATCGGATGAAAAATGAAAGCCCTTGGCCAATAGAGCTAAAAATCATCAGCTCCAGAAAGTAGGTCAAGGTCATAGATGAAATCCATGGATCCAAAAAGATGCACTACCCAAGACACAACTATGTCAAAATAGAATATGTTTTCTTCCAAAGATTAAGCTATACATTAGGTTTAAAACATCTAGTGCATAATTATAGTTCATGAGAGAGTGATGTAAATGTAACAATTAAAGTTATCTGCCCTTTGCTTGGATGGTGAGGGTCACATCCACATTTGCTTTGTCACGTTGCAATGTACCACTCAAGATACAACTATAAGCAAAGAGTGCATACAGTTTGTGAAAAAGTGACCTAAACGCAAAAGTTGAAGGTAACAATTAAGTTATCTGCCCTTTGCTTGGAGGGTCAAGGTCACTTTCACATTTGCATTGCCACGTTATGATGTACCACTCAAGATACAACTATAAGCAACGTTTTAAAGGTCTAGTGCATACATTTTGTGAAAAAGTGACCTAAATGCAAAAGTTGAACCTAAAAATTATTAAGTTATCTGCCATTTGCTTGGAGGGTCAAGGTCACTTCCACATTTGCTTTATTACGTTGCGATGTACCACCCAAGATACAACTATAAGCAAAGTTTGAAAGGTCTAGAGCATACAGTTTGTGAAAAAGTGACCTAAACGCAAAAGTTGAACCTACAAATTATTAAGTTATCTGCCCTTTGCTTGGAGGGTCAAGGTCACTTCCACATTTGCTTTGTCACGTTGCAATGTACCACCCAAGATACAACTACAAGCAAAGTTTGAAAGGTCTAGTGCATACAGTTTGTGATAAAATGACCTAAACGCAAAACTTGAATGTTGACGCCTCCGCCGCCGCCGGAGAAACAACACCTATGTCTCTTTTTTTCTTCGAATAGGCGAGACAAAAACTGTTTTCCGGCCTTAGACTATTCAAGCCAGTAGAGTGATACAGGCCCTCTTGTGCATCTTGTTCCCGGAAGACTACTTAATACACGCCACTCTGTAAATGACATAATTTTAGACATGGAAGTCATCTTGAGTGACAGTTTGGTCATGAACACAAATCACAAATCTGTCTATCCATCAGCAATTTCATAAAATAATATTCTAGTCTAGATTTGAAACAGTTTAATGACAATTGATCACAATATATTTGGAATGGATTGACCCTGTAAGATTTTGGTAGGTCGCCAAAGATCGCCAAGTTGGCTAAAACTATGTAAATTGTATGGAAATTTGATCGTGCAAATATCCATACAGTCTTTCCTATCAAACCTTGCATTCCCAGTACATTTAGTACTTTGATTTATCATATATTATGTAGGGGAAATAACCCTGCAAGTGATGTGGCAAATATCGCCGCCAGATGTCGCACCGTTTCACTTTGCACGTAATGAAATCAGTTTCTGTCGAACGGATTGCGTTTGCATCTCACCGACTGTGTTTTTGCCCGATCATTTCACTTCGAACCGTATCAGTTCACTTTGTAACGAATGAACCGAGTTTACACGTCGCATCGAATCGATATGTACGTCATCAAATGACTTTGCGTCGTATGGTTTGAAATTTTACATCGTATCATTTCACTTCGAACCGTATCAATTCACTTTGTAACGAATGAACCGAGTTTACACGTCGCATCGAATCAATATGTACGTCATCAAATGACTTTGCGTCGTTTGGTTTGAAATGTTACATCATATCATTTCACTTCGAACCGTATCAATTCACTTTGTAACGAATGAACCGAGTTTATACCGTATCATTTCACTTCGAACCGTATCAATTCACTTTGTAACGAATGAACAGAGTTTACACGTCGCATCGAATCAATATATACGTCATCAAATGACTTTGCGTCGTATGGTTTGAAATTTTACATCGTATCAATTCACTTTGTAACGAATGAACAGAGTTTACACGTCGCATCGAATCAATATGTACGTCATCAAATGACTTTGCGTCGTATGGTTTGAAATTTTACATCGTATCATTTCACTTTGAACCGTATCAATTCACTTTGTAACGAATGAACCGAGTTTACACGTCGCATCGAATCAATATGTACGTCATCAAATGACTTCATGTTGAATTAAATGGCCTGTCATTGAATGGTTTGTAAATATCCACATTTTGACGGTTATGGCTTCCCATACGTAAGGATATGTTTATTTATGCAGCATATTCCAGTATCTCAATGGATTACATAGTTACTAGCTAATATTATTATTGAGAACGTCGTTGTTGTTCCCGTCGTTGATGGGATATAGTTTTGTTTACACTGTCTTGTCTATTTGGGCGCTGAAGACAGGATAATAGCGATGATTGTGCGCATATAAAATCGATTCAAGCTAACCAGTAGGCCTTATTACCTACTGACCCTTCCAAGTCGGTAAACCTGTCTTCACCACCCTTTCTGTTGTTTTTTGTCTCCTTAATTGTATTTTCAAGTCCTTGTTTGCAGTACAGTGCGGACCTTCGATGCCATTGCGTTCGGACGCTGTGGTTTCTATAGGACCCTATATCTCATTTTTGTTTTTAGAAGATAAAAAACAATATTGAATTATATAGAATTACATGTTAAAAGGCATTTTACGTAAGAAAAAATCGTATCAGTTTCAACAACCATGAAGCGATGAAAAACAGAGTAAGCTGCTATTGTCTATCCTCCGCAGAGTAAGCTGCTATTGTCTATCCTCCTCCGAGGACGTTAACGAACCGTAGGAATCTATCCAATAGGAAGAGAATAGCAATGTTTCCGTATTCATGTGTATCTGTCCACTCTCTCTAGAGCGAATTAAAAGTAACTTACGATACTGTTTTGATGGGCATTTAAACAATAATGCATTCATGCAAAGTAAGCCGTACATTAACGAAGACTGAATTGGAATGTTCTGTATGTGCTTGCCTGTCGAAACTTTGATATCAATTACTAATGCTTCTCTAAACGTAGTCAGATATCAAACGAAATATTTTCATGATGAGATCGCAAAAAAATAATAGTTCTCTGTTGTGGTTGGTGTTTTCATTGTAAAACTTCCAATATGTTTGCTTTAAGGAACCATTAAATGCTACATGTTATCAGCTTGTAGTACGTCAAAAGCAGACGACGTATACTGGTTTGTTTTGAAGACATAAACAGTGGTAGGCAATCGTTGGCATTATCAAGGTTTATTTACGCTTGATGTTTAATTTTGCTAGTACAGAGGACTTGGCATAAACCTTGTTATATACATGTTTACTTACTTTCCACAGGTTTAACGGCATCGCTCGATGTGCTAATCCTATTTCACACGCACGTGACCAATGTAATTAAATTGAAACCTTATCATGTTTTAATACTGTCCTCATCTTGTCTAATATCGGAGAGTAGCGTAGCGTTATAGACGGTCAGAATTAAATGAGATTAGACAATCCATGCATTTAATTATGTTCCACATTCTCATCCGGGATATAATGGGAGACAATTTGTTCTTGCATACCGGACAAGGATTTCCGTCATATTACCGGGGCTAGATATTTCCAACTCACCCTAGGGTCGAGATAAAAGTCACGCGCGCAACATCCGGTATGCAGGAAAACATGCAAAACGTTTGTAGCTGGCGGCGTCAACGCACAACATGTCTCTGATATGCAAAAAAAAGAATCTATCATTGGTATTCGGTTCAGCTAGGGAATTTCACTATCTTCACCGGAAACCTATGAAATATTCTTATATTCTTGCATACCGGACAAGGATATCCGTCATTTTACCGGGGCTAGATATTTCCATCTCACCCTAGGGTCGAGATAAAATTCACGCGCACCAACATCCGGTATGCAGGAAAACATGCAAAACGTCAATAGCTGGCGGCGTCAACGCACAACATTTATCTGATATGCAAGAAAAAGAATCTGGTATTCGGTTCAGATAGGAAATTCCAACCCTCGGTATAAGTGTTTTAATCGGAACCTCGGCAGAGCCTCGGTTCCGATAAAAACACGTATACCTCGGGTTGGAATTCCCTATCTTCACCGGATACCCATGAAAGATTCTTATAGTCTAACAGGTGCGAACATGCGAGACGAAAAATATAATTGATTGTTATATTGGCTGTATTAATCAAAAACCTATTTGTATTAGGAAAACTGAATGTCAGGATGTGGATGGCGTTATACTGTATGCACATGTTTTTGCCTAATCAGATGATATCTGTTTTATTCTCCATTTAGCGAGATTTTTATATGAGACTAGTAGGCTGGTCTACTATTAAAATAAACACATAATTAAAGAACTATTCTGCGATAAGAGCCATCACAACCTGACTTCTGTCTGGATGTATTTTTTAAATCACCTTTGCGTTGTATAACTTGTTGGAGTGAATGTCTTCTGTGAATGCTACTCTTCCTGTTGGACTTAGAACCATTTCTTTAATACTTCGGAAGACCTTTGGTCATAGTCACTTTCATACAATATTTGCTAAACGTGTAAGACAGTTTATCAAAAGAGGTTATGGCCCAATCAATTTGCAAAGCACTGTATATTTAGTAGTTAGACCATTTACAGTTCGCCGCTATGCTTTCCTCTTGCCATGACAGGATATACTGCGGACCCTACGGTGACGTCTACTTAAACCCTCAAAGGATGGTAACGTTGTATGTGTTTCGTCCATCTTGTCCTGTTCCCTGCCAAGGCATTGAGTACTTTCTAGGCTCTTTGTTTTCATGTGTGCATTATAATATGTCAATAAATACCGAAAAGATGATCCCTTGGACATGTTGAAAGCAACAAACACAAACAAAAGAGGAAAGTAGCAGACTCGGTTTTATTGAGTCTGTTCATGAGAGGTTATTATAAGATGCAACACTTCTCACACCGGCTTAAGCGATATTCTACTTTAATGCAACACAGAATGGGCTTGATGATCCCAAAGGACCAGTAATTAATAACACTACTGATTTGTAGTCGGTCGCCCGACTACAAATCAGAAGTAGACTTTTTACGGCCACCACACAGCACTAAACAAAGGCTAGTGTGCATGTCAATAAATATTGAAAAGGTGATCCCTTGGAAGCAACAAACACAAACAAAAGAGAAAAGTGGCAGACTCAGTTTTATTGAGTCTGTTCATGATAGGTAATTTTAAGATGCAACAACTCTCACGCCTCCTAGCACCGGCTTAACTAAGTTATATAAGTTATACTTATATTGCCCATTGCTGCTGCTTTGTTTGTTAGCCTTGTGGGTATTTTTTTATTTGCATGGTGCACCCTATAAACTGGTTTAAACCCCTAGAAGCATTTTCCTCACTGTCCATTCGATCCAAGACGTAGCCCTATTGTCATCCCGTTTGTGTGTGTGATGTCACATGCCTTGCTTCTTATTGACATTGTAACTGTTGTTTGTTTTAGTTTGTGATTTTTGTTTACTGTGATCTGCGAAAGCTATATTTCCTGTCCGACTTCTATACCTACTGATATTATGCTTTCAGTCCCAGTACAAGCAATGAAAGCAGTGGGGCATGAGCAGCCATTGATTCCAAATAATCTTGAATGTTATACTAATAATACATTAAAATATGGCAATGCTTTAGCCGTTTTTCATCTTTGTAATTGTTGTTTGTTTCTACGCGTGCTTCTGGTTGACTGTGGTCCTTGAATGATACATTTCCGGTTCGACTTAATAATTTACTTTTAGAGAATACGTCGTTCTAAATTGCACAGTTGAAAATAGTTATATCTGTCTGCATCACACTGGTATCAAGAAAGAGATTACATGTTTAGAGACCGGTCTTAACTGAATAGTTGTTTTAGCAGTGCAGCAACACATTGTTATGTCATTTTGAGCCGCCCCAGAGAGAGGTGAAGTATACAAAGGAAACTGGAAACCCTGCATTACACTTACTATCGAATATATTCTTATGATTTCTTAATACTGCGATACACGGGACTGCCCGGTTTACGTCGCTATCCGAAGGACGATACTACGGGAAGTGTATTTTTTAAAGTTGTTTGTGAGACAACTCTTGTTAATTTGTAAATAGCGATTGAAGGTTTTATTAGCTCAAATCTCTGGATCTAAGCTTGATTGACAGATCGAAATGATGGGGTAGGTATAAAACGCGGACTAACACGCGCGGACTGCGGACCAGTATGGTATAAAATGAGGACTGGTATTTTGCGGACCATGGAAATAGATGGGACAAATAATACACATATTTTGGTCAGCAAATATTAAAGTTAGACATTCATAAAACAAAATAAGTATGTGGTGTCTGGTAATGGTCATTTGAAAATAGATTTGCATGAAAATAATTCGTCAACTGCCAGTTGTAACAGGTTCTATTGATGTTATGAAATAACCCCAAATTATGTATTACTGACATACCAGCATATCAAAATTATAATTATAGTAATATGATTATGTAATATGCCATGTTTTAATTCACCACCAACAGTATAGTTCAAGATTAATGTAGCTGGAGTAATTCAATCTCAGAACCCACCCACTGTTATTAACACAGTATCTGTAACCCAACATTGCTCTCTGATCAGGAAAGAAAAGAATGATACTAAGCACTTAGGAAATAGCTATTTATAATAGAAGCCAGGCGAATTATCTTCCAATGTCTAAATAGCTTCAGAACCGTTCTGTTTTTAAGCAAAATCAGGTTGTCATCACATATTCTGTTTTGAAGAACATCAGGCTTACATTGGGTTTGCGTTTCTAACTGTAAACTCGGAAGTTAAGTATTGTTAGTGTTTTATATCTGTGTTTATATACAAGGTTTTTGATGGCTAAGTTCTGGTGACTCTGCATTTCCCGTTCCACCTTACAGCATTGCAGTAATACTAGTGTTTGTATAATGGGCGCATGCCGTTGGCGTGCTTTGTTACATTAGTAATGATATGAAATGCTTTTACAGAAAACACTCAGCAAGCTTTTCTATTTTATGAGTATATTTAAATTCAACGCCGTAGTTGGCTAATGACGTGATAACATATACTGTCTAGAGCAGTGACATGTACTGCCAAGAAGTGCAGGGTACGTCTGCGTTAATGGTAACATACTGTCTAGAGCAGTGACATGTACTGCCAAGAAGTGCTGGGTACGTCTGCGTTAAAGGTAAAATATACTCTCTAGAGCAGTGACATGTAATGCAAACAAGTGCTAGGTACGTCTGCGTTAAAGGTAACATAACATATACTCTCTAGAGCAGTGACATGTACTGCAGACAAGTGCTGGGTACGTCTGCGTTAATGATTGGATCAATATCAAGCTTCTTTGAAATTGCCGTTTAAAAACCAAATTTAAAGGTCATTATCTTGTAAGGTCAGGAACGTAGATTTTACTAGGGTAAATATTACAAGAGTTTAGTTAATATAGATATAAACGATAGATATAAAAATCGAACAGGAAAAGCAGCATTCAAGGACGACAGTCAACCACAAACATTCACAGAAACAACGAACAAATTTAAAGATGAATAAAAGGCCAAATAAGACATCACAAACACAAAAGGTTTGACAATAGGGCTACCGCCTTGAAACGGTCAGTGGCAAACAAGGAGTCACACAATCTGATTACAGATGACAAGGCTTTTCTAACTCACGTCGTGGTGTTTCAGAACATGATGAATCTCGCCCTGCCCTTGTATACAACACAATTGACAAAGGCGTTTTCGCTATATGTAGTGTTTTGTATAGCCTCCTGTGTCGATTCAGGGCACAAAGTCGAAGCGCACATTGCGAATTATGAGTCCAATAGTGCAGCTCCAAATGCAACTATGTTCATCATATATTATATTGTCAAACATTTCATATGACATAAATCACGACATGCACTCTGAAAACAAGCCTAAGCCATAACAATATCGTAATAATGTTCAGTTAAAGTTAAACGAATGAAATCATGTCGATCATATATATTAACTGTATCAGTTTAATATGTCGTTCCTATTTTGAAAGTGCCTATTTAACATTTGTAGAAAAGCTACCATTAAAACTCCATAAATATCAAACTTTTTTCTCTAGTTTAAGAGAGAGAGAGAGAGAGAGAGAGAGAGAGAGAGAGAGAGAGAGAGAGAGTAGTAATACAAATCTAACAGGAACTATAGCATTCAAGGACAACATTTAACCAAAAAGACGCACAGAAACAAACATAAAATACAAAGATGAATAAAAGGCAAGATATGACAACATAAACAAATGAATTGAAGAAAAGGCTCCCGCTTTGGAACGGTCAGTGGCAAAAAAGGGGCCGCTGGTGGGCGGGGGATGGGGGGGGGAGGTTAAACCAGTTTTTAGGGTGCAGAAAACCTCACTCTTACCCTGTTGTCATAAGTTTTAGTAAGTGTAAAACATTTGTTTCATAATCATAAGTTAATCAAGTTATAATAATTAGTAGAATGTTAATTAATATTATATCTGCATGCGTCGTACATCTCATATATGCAGTATTAATAGTTAGAATGGGAATGTGCTATGGTTTATGCCATGAAGAAATGGCATTTAATAAAAACAGTTGTATGTATTGACAATATATACTGAGTCAAATACTAAAAGTTTGAACAATCTTGGTAAAGGACCATAAGCTTATGGTAAATGCAAAATATTTTTTTATATAAGTCCATGTAAAACTGTGACCCCCGGGTGTGTGTCCAAATTTGACCCAAAGTCACCATTTGCCCTCTTGTCAACCCTTTTGTGTTTGTGATGTCGTTTGCATTTATTATTACTTTTGCCTTCTTGTTTGTCTGTTTGCTTGTTTGTTCTGTGTTTTGTGGTTGACTGTCCTCCTTGAATGCTACTTTCCCTGTCCGATATTTTATATTTCTTAGTAGAGAACGATAAGCTGATGCTACATGTAATATATGTGAGCTCTGTGCCTTGTGGTTTAAGAGAAGAGATTTGTTAAAGTTTTTCCTATATAAAAAGTAATGAAAGGAGAAATTTGGAAATCGTCGAACACGATAAATTCAAAAATATTTCAGTCTCGGTTTATTTGAGACTGTTCATGAACGGTAATGAACAGTGCTTGCTACCGTTCACGCCCTCTAGCCCCGGGTTTAAAATGCCAATAGCACATAAATTTGAGCCATCCCGAAGATGCGGTATTTTCACACCATTCCATGGCCAGCGGCGTATGGTCCCAGTTTCTAATAAAACGCGTTGCCCTAAACGAGAAAACAATGGGCGAAATAAACAGAATAGAATTTAGCAGGGAGCAGAGGTTATGAAGCCTACGTATCACAAGTAACAGTCAAAATACTATATTAAAAGCAGGCAACATATCCTAAGGATGATTAAACAATACTCAGAACCTTTAAAGGCTGGAGTAGTGGATCCACCTAATTGAAATTTAAGTAAGAAACCAAAGGTATTGTGAATGTACCACTGATATCTGTAAATATCGGTATCAGCGATCTCCAAAGATCGGAATGAATAACAGTTCCGATGAAAAGTCTATGAAAAACATGCAAAATCTCCATATACAAAATTCGGACCCTAGGGCACGGTCATTTTTGACACCGGGGACTCCATTTGAACAAACTTGATAGATCATTTTAAAGAAAAATGTCGAAATCTGTTTAGTGCTTCTTGATAAGAAGATTTTTTAAGTTTTCGACTATATATGGCAATGGCAGCCATCTTCGATGTTGCGCTGACCTAAGTGTAACAACTCTAAAAAGCATTCATCTAAGGAATATCCATGTGAAGTTTGGTCAATATTGGCTCAGCGATTTTTGAGTAAAAGTCGTTTGAAGCAAAAGTTGACGACGAAAGACAGACGACGGACGAAGACTGATCCCAATAGATTACCTTGAGCATTCGGTTCAGGTGATCTAAAAAATGTAAAATACTTAAGAAATTAACTTTTAGATTGCGAATGTTAAGTCTTAGAACAACGTTCTAAATCTCTTTTAGTGCATACAGATGTACTCTTTAAACACAAATTGTTCACTAGAATGTTTTCTGGATTAAATAATTGGCTTTCTTATGGAACATCATACATCATTCACTACTATCTGCACTGGCTTGTCTGTTCTTTCAAGCCACCACGCAATATCATCTGTTGACGCGTTAGATATGTGTTCAAATTACCACGTGATTTGTTTGTCGGTCCAGTGACAACGTGAAGTAAGCAATTGTCTACGAATACGTGATTTATGTTTTCGTCCGACAACGATATTATTTATAAGTTCGTCTTACGACAATGTGATAGCCCAAGTTCCTTTTATATCGTTTCACATTTCTATTATTTCCCATGAGCGCTCACGGACCAGAGACAAAACGAAAAAAAAAAAATCTGTGTTTCTCCATTTCAGACACTTTTTAATTAGCATACGTCTGCGGTGTAAAAAACAGTTGATGCAGAAGTTGATATGAGGTTTCATTCAAATTCCAGAAAAGGTTTGACCGAATAATCACGTTTTCAGCTTGGCAGATTTGTTCTGGTAATGGAATGAAAGAGATGTCATGTTGAGTCTTTCATCCGATACTCAGGCAGATGTATTTGAAGCCTTTAATGACACCACTTGGTATTTGGATGACATATTCAACATTGACAATCCTTTCTTTCTACTATGGTTAATAATATCTATCCCAAGAACTTCAACTCAACAAAGCTAACATTTTTGGTACTGCCGCTTCTTTTCTTGTTTTACATCTCCCTATTGAAAATGGCGAAATAATTAGTAAAATCTATTACAAGAGAGATGATTTTAATTTTGATATTGTTAATTATCCCCATTTAGATGGGGCTGTTCCCCCAAGCTACTTTTTTTAGAAAACACAGATTTACAGTACTTATCATGCTCTTTTGATATTTGATCTGTACATAACTGTGTAACTGTATTTTGCTGTATTTTATACGTGGTACATGTCGTTAAATCATCGTATCTTGGCTTTACAATTATTCTCTTTTAATTATGACACTTTAACTGTGCATGTGTAATTGTATGATGCTGTATCGTATGCGTGGTACTTGGAGGTAAAGAAATATAAAAAGATCGAACAGGGAAAGTAGCATTCAAGGAGTACAGTCAACCAAAAAACACAGAAACAAACACGCAAACAGACAAACAACAAGGCAAAAGTAATAATAAATGCAAACGACATCACAAACACAAAAGGGTTGACAATAGGGCTACTTCCTTGGAACGGTCAGTGGCAAAGTAGGCCACTGGGGGGTTTAAACCGGTTCTAGGGTGCACCAAACCTCACACTTACCCTACTGCCATCCCATTCAATCAGGACAGTGTAAATAAAGAATTCCCCGCCATGATCTAATCTCTAACCAACAAGGCAGCATCAATAGTCAATATAAGTAAAACATAAATATGCTCGTGTAAATATAATACAAAAAAACAATAGCACAGAAAGCCACAATTAAGGTAAGCCATCGTATCATACCTTTCCAGTTCTTCTCTTGTTAACACTTCACTTGTTTCTGTGTAATTGCATGACACTGTATCGTATACGTGGTACCTGGCGCTTAATCATGCTGATGGGTTCATTGTCGTACCGCGTACTACAGAAAGGCACCCGGGGTATATTTATGTATACAGAAACGTACCCGAAAACCATCGAAACCCAGAAAAGCCCCCAAATATACATAAATGTACCCGAGACAAATTACAATGTCGTAAAACGCGGCCGTAACACGTTCTGTTACTTCATGGAAACGAAACTTTGTAAATAATCGATTCACTTTTTAAAGGGACACACGGCAATCTTGAAGTGTTTTAAAGTGTGTGTGTGTGTGTGTGTGTGTGTGTGTGTGTGTAGTTCTGAGGTTTATAGTCCATCCACCAACAAACACGACAAGCGCAAGATATCTCACGTAACTTGAAGCGATGGGTACAATAGAGTCTGGACTATGATCTGCGTTGAGTATGTTGGTTGACCTGGTGCTGCTGTGTTGTCGGTTCTGTTGATCGTGTGTTGGTGGTTGTCGCTTCCGCTCTGTGGTTTTCGCTGCGGCGGTGAGGTGGGTGGTCTGGACGACATTCTCTAGGTGGTTGAGTCAACGAACTACTGGGCTGGTGCAGTTTAGGTAGCCCAGTTTGGGGCCACACCCATCACAGTATGACCCCTGCGCCGCACACACCATCCGACGGCCGGTACATCTTCCCCTCTTAGGTCTTCAGTCAAATATAGTCCGCTGCATCGATCCCTATTACTGCTTACATGCTACTACTTCTACTGTGGGGGTTGATCTCACTTCCGGCCTGCGGACTCCTGACGTCAAGAGTTCGGTGATGTGTGCTGTGACGGGACGCAGGAGACATCCTCACTCTCGATCTAATGACACTCAAGCTACTAAACTCTATGGGCTGACCTTAGAGTTTGGTAATACCACTCCACATGAATAGAGCGGCAATGGCGTATAGGGCTAGCAAGGCGACTCCTACACAAACATCATGATGTGTCATCAGTGCCCACACAGCGACATGCACGCGGTGAAGATAGCAGGTGGGAAGTGTTTGAAATTAGTGTCTCGATTTATATATTCAATATCATTTTTAGTTTTTCCCTGGTTACATTTAAATAAATAAAATTTTAAATATTCACTATTTCGTCTTATTATACTATAAATTTTAATATATTATTGGTGCAATAATATCAAAAAATAATAATATGCAAACACAAATTGTTAATACTATTCTTGTAATTAATATTAATGATTGAACAAATGCAAGTTATGCAGAAAAACTAGCGGGACGCCGTGAGTTTTTAAAAAATAAAGATTGCCGTGTGTCCCTTTAAAAGCCGCTCGCAGTTGCCTCCGCCTTTAAGAAATGCAGATGGTCTAAATATTTGACTCAACTCTTCTTGAATGACGAGCTGCATATTTGTTTACTTTTTTTGCGCGGGGTTTAATGATTTACAACTTCCGGTTTTACGACAATGCGTTCTGTATTTTATAACTAACTATGGCAACCTAAATATGTTTTTAAGAACATTAGCGCAATAGTTAATGATAAACAGTATTGTTTAAGTAGTTGTTTTATCAAGTTCTAAATTGTTTCAATTCCGCCATTGAGATCTTGTTTGTCCGGGTACGTTTCTGTATATTTGGGGGCCGTTCTGGAATTCGAAGATTTTCGGGTACGTTTCTGTATACATAAATGTACCTCGGGTACCTTTCTGTAGTACCCGATACGACAATGACCCCATCAGCCTAAATCATCGTATCTGTGTAAGTGTTTGACACTGTATCGTATACGTGGTACTTGGCGCTAAATCATCGCACCAGTGTAATATTTTAATGCTGTATGTTATACGTCGTACTTGATGCTAAGTCATCGTATTATGCCTTCCAAGTTCTTCTGTTGTTATAATAACACTTCAATAAAATTTGACCGTTCAATTAATACTGAAAAACACAAACAACAGAGAAAAATAACAGATTGCTTCTCCTATTCGACTTATATATTGTAACTATAATGCAAGTAAAGTCGTCTCATTTTGTCTTGTGTAATACCTTAAACTATTCATTAATACAATGAGCGCATTTGGCGCATGATTCTCCTTTGTGGACAAAAACAATCGCTCTAATAAAATATCTGGCACGCACGAACTTAAGGCATTATAAAAGGAAATAAAAGTACTGCTTAATTGAAATTTCCCAGACAGACAAAAAGATATCTGATAGGCCACGACTTCATGAAGTATTATGTTAACGGCTAAAAACGGGTGATAAAACAATGCAGGAAAACCATAAAAATGTTGAATAATTTCAGGGATTGTTTTCCAGAAAGAAAAAAACAATGCAGGAAAACCATAAAAATGTTGAATAATTTCAGGGATGGTTTTCCTGCATTGTTTTTTTCTTTCTTCCTATCTTCCGGTACTGCACAGAACCACGGCAGCCTCGTTTCCGAGGAACGGTTTACGTGCGTTTTGTATCATTGATTACTCCAGAAGTTCAGAAATATATTTAGCATGCATAGGGTATGGCTCTCCCTGTACACAGCATTGTCGGTTTTACTTGCTCTACGGAGGATGGCATATTTTCACAGTACCTAGTCATAATAAAGTACTGCGAGAGTGCGTTTGAAAACGCCGAGACGTGAGCCCACCAGAAATCGGACACAGGATAAGGCAAGTAGGTTAACTATTCGGCAAACGTCCGCGACAGCGACAGGTTATACTTTTAACACAGTTTGGTGTAAACATATTTTAAATATGTACAACGTTTATTAGGGCTTAACTATTCATTCCACAGTCACTTCGTCCAAAACGAAAAAAACAATTGAATTTTATATCACTCTACACGTTCATTATATTAAATTACATGCTGTCCAAAGTATATTGGTTCCTAAATCAGCTCGTACCATACGTGGTGCATTCGCTAATAAATAGTCAAAGTCAAATCAAAGTCAAGTCAAAAGTCAAATCAAATACATATATAAACCATCATACGTTACTTGGAAAGTCAAATGACGATCGTATCATTCATAATAGAGCTGTATAGTGTTGTTAATTCAGTGGATACTTTTAATGTATATCCTATCTTCCCCCCAGCCCCCTTCGTCCTCGCCCGGGGACCCCACATAATGTTCAAATCATCTTACTTCTACTTTACTTCCCAGTATTCCAGGTTCCCAGATTTCAGTTAACAAATGTTACAAAAGCTACACAGTTTATCGATTAAAGAATAGCAATTCTAAATTCGACGAAATGAACATCGATGGAAAAGAGGTTACAATTCACGGTACAGATTTCCTAAAAATATTGTTTTAACAACTAAGAGGAAGATGATATAATATACCAATACTAATTAGAATCCAAAAATATATGCAATTAAGTCATGAAATAATTGTTATAGATATAGATAGATATATATAGATAGATAGATATATAGATATATTGATATATATAGACAAATATCAATTCAGAGATACATGCATTTTAATAGACATGTGTATATTCCGGTTTACAACTACCGTTGTAACTTCTGATCCATTTATTTTTTACCGAGTAGATACCATGTTTGATTTTTTAGTCGCGCTTTGTCGTCCCACTTTTGTCCGGAGAATATCTTCAAAACTACTAAGTGGACTATAATAAAACTTCATACAGTGATAGAAAGCAATGAGAGGAAATGCAGAGTGCAAGAACCGTAACTCTGTCATCATTCAAATTAGAGTTATTGCCCTTTGTAATGGTATACTTAGACTTTTTGTCCGAAGCATTAACTTCAAAACTACAGATGGAACTACAATGCAACTTCACACATATATAGAGGGCTATAAGAAGAATTACAGAATGCAAGAACCGTAACTCTGTCATCATTCAAATTAGAGTTATTTACCTTGTAATTTTATACTTAGAATATTGTCAGGAGCATAAGTTCAAAACTACTGATGGGACTGCAATGAAACTTCAAGCAATGATAGAGGACAATGAGAGGATGTACAGAGTGCAAAATCCGTAACTCTGTCTTCGTCAAAATTAGAGTCATTGCCCATTAAATGTTTTCCCTTACAGAACAGATAAAAGCTTTTTAGTAATGGCTGAATCTAATAAAGATGCGTTGGAAAATACGATAAAATTTAGGTAAATTGAGATTTTAACTCCACATGGTGAATTGATGGTATCGTTAGCTGGCTTATTTGAAGGGCAATGCTAAAAATTCCAATTTTAAATTACAAAAAGTATTCATATAGTAAGCCGGCTTTTTAAATGGACATATCAGGCAAGCACTATATTTTCTACTATGGTTAATACTATCTCTCCTACAGAACTTCACACAGCAAAGCTAACATTTCTGATACGGTCGCTTCTTTCTTGATTTAAATTTATCTATTGAACATGTTGAAATAATTAGTAAAGTCTATGACAAGAGAGTTGATTTTAAATTTGATATTGTTAATTATCCCAACTTAGATTGGGATGTTCCCCGAGCTACTTCTTATAAAGTCTATGTTTCTCAACATTTTCCTTTTTCTAGAGGTTGTAATCGTGTTGAGGACTTCAATATTCGTAATATTTGTATAAGTAAAAAGATACTCAAGCAGGGTTACTTTGAAAAACCTGTAAACATTATTAATATCATAACCTTAATATACTTTCAAAATATAGAAGTAATTTAAGAACTCTTCTTGACCTGGACTATCACAATCTGACATCTTTGGTGATGTGATTTACAAATGTTGTAAGATCCTTGGTCATAATCACTTTCATACAGTCTTTAATAAACTTGTTAAAACGTTTATCAAAAGATGTTTTGACCATATCATTTTGCAATGCACTGCATGTTTAATGGTTAACCCATTTACAGTTTGCCACTATTCCTTTCTCTTTGATTGTGTGATGGCAGGACATATGTATACCGTATGATGGCGTCTCCCTAAATTATCAAAGGACGGTAGCGTTTGATGTTTGTCTTTAATCTTGTCTTGTCGTACCCTTAGCTATTTGTTCACTTGTTACTCTGGTCTCTGCCAAGTTATTGGGAACTTTCTTTGTGACTTTTTAGGCTTTTGTTTTTTATCTTCATAAATGCATTATCATTTATTTGTTATACTTATATTGCCCAGTAATGCTGCCTTGTGTGTTTGAGAATATAACCTGGTGGGGATATCTTTATTTACTATGTCCCGTTTTACTGGATTTTAATAGTATATTGTTGCATTATGCAAATGTATACATCCTACATATATGTTATTATTATTCAACCCTAGTAATTTGATAAAGGCTTCTCGTGAATTAATTATCCACTGAAATCCCATGTTGGTATAGTTAATAAGTCGTTAAACAACCGTCTTTGTAGGAAGAATAAGTTGTAAATTAATGTGACTGTGGAGATGAGTGTTTTACATATGAGCTAGACTTTCGTTTTATGTTATAATGAAATTGGTGGCTGGCGAAAAAACACTAGTGACAAAATAATAAAACAACTAAGTGGTGAAACCATTACAAATCTGCCATTTGGCATTTATGTTTTAACATGCGTTAGCGTCACGTCACTTGCATTAAAAACTTGAAGAAACAAATGGAATCAATGAATGTTTTTATTTACACGGTCGAGTCAATGTGAGCACTGAAGACAGGACAATAGGAGTTTGTGTTCACTTAACGTTCTCCGGCATTAACATGTTTATGTCCATTAAATCGAAATCAATACACAACAATAGCTATTTACAATTCACACATTGCAATATCTGTTAAAAGCGAGAATATTATTTTATTTGATGAAAACATTGAACAGATGAATTAATCCATTAATTATCAATTATCTGGCAACAGTTGTGCAGCTGACCTCATTTCCCCGTGCCGTCGCGCAGTGGGAAAGGTAATATATACGTCATGCAAATAATACTTATTTTTACATACAACTTAGTAGCGGATTTAAATATATGTTTCTCTCCGGGACTATCAAGAAATGTTTATATGATGTTTAAGAGTTACATTTGTTAATTGATAATACTACGAAAAAAGGTGGCCATTCATCTTTAAAATCAATGTACGCTAAACAGTAGACCATATTGCCTACTTACATTTCCAAGTCGGTAACTCTGAATTCGCCATTCTTTGTGTTAAGTATTGTTCTTTTCATTGTATAGTTAATTTGTTTTGTGTTTCTGGTATATTGCGGAACTACGGTGCCATTGCGTATGGGTCCTGCAGGACCATTTTTCTCATTTTTTATATTAAAGATTTTTTATATTAAAGGGAATGTAGCGACACAGCCAAACAGCTCTTTTATTGAGAGTTCTGAAAAACTTGAGAAAAGTTGAAAGAATTATCAAAATCGGATGATAAACAAAAAAGATATGACCATTTGAAGGTTGTACTAAAATGGATATGGGAGCCGCCATTTTGAAAACTATCATAGTTCCATATGACCATATATGGAATATTGATAAATATCATTTAATGCAAAGCAAATCACTGCAAATGAATGCACACTCCTTAAGTGGGCATATACAGCTTTATTGTCATTAATTATACATATTCTTCATACAGTTACTTTAATTTTTCACTCTATAAATGAGTAAAGTTTCATATTTATCAATATTCCATATAAGGTCATTTAGAACTGTAATGTCATAGCTCTTAAAATGGCAGCTTCCATATCCGTTTCAACAGAACCTTCAAACGATCATATCTTCTTTGTTTATCATCCGATTTTGATAATTATTTCACCCTTATCCAAGTTTTTCAGAACTCTCAATAACAAAGAGTGTTTGGCTGTGTCGCTGTATTCCCTTTAAAATATTCTGTGAATACTATTATCAATATGGAGGTACCCAAACACAATGGCAGCGTAGATCCACACTGCACCAGTGCAATAAAAAAAGGGCAATACACAACACAAAAAGAGGTAACAAACGCGTTACCGACTTGGAAATGTCGGTAGGTAATATCGCCTTCTGTAGAATTCCGATACATCTCTATACAATCTCGAAAACTATATATTGCTAAATTAAAAAGAATTAATATGTGGATATTGTGTATAAAACATAAAACATATAACCCAAAATGTAAGACAAACAAAAAAGCATAGTTTTTCCGAGAATTGCGAATGCTTTTTTGCCAAGGACGCAGTTTATTTATCTGGAAATGTACCTAATTGTGGTAAATTGTGGTATCATAGTAATAATCATAATGCATCCTTATTACTGTTCCTCCGAGCACGTTAAAAACCCATAGGAATCTATTAGATAATAAGAGTAGGGCACGGTTCCCGGATTCCTATGTATCCTTCCCCTCTCTCTGGGGCGGCTCTAAATAACCTATACTGTGTTGATGAGCCGTTAAACAACATTCAATTCAATTCGGGGTGTTTAGTACGCAGCAGTTGCTTTATAAGCGGAAGTGCTATATATTTAACTAAATTATACAACTTAGTTAACATTTGTTTTGTGAGGGTGCAGAATATCAATCAACAGAGCATCTACCTTTGTTACGGGCCTCTTGCAGTTAGGCCTCTAGCACTTGAATGTACAAATCTTAAATTAAAGAAATATTTCATGTTACTCTAGCGATCTATTTAGAATGGAAACACAATGAATCAAGCATCATAATGTGTTTTAAGCCCTATACAGGTATATGGATTTTATTTGTATGAAATGCAATGATTCTGTATATCGATTAGATGCTCTGTGGTTTTAGTGGCTCTTAAGATGCTGACATCGTTGTAGCAGCTTTATAATCTCCAGCCAATATTAAGAGGATGTATATTTTGATTATTACTTTCTGATATTATAATTATTTATGAAGGACTGTAACTAGATATCAATCTTGTTTATTCTGAGGTCTTTCAGACGTATACAAAAAACACAAATACACGCACCGGATACACTTTCGTTTGAAGTGAATTTCCTATCCAGCAATAGCTTTGTTCCTACGATCTTATGTCAATTCAAGATATCCGAGTCAAAGGTCACCTAAGTGCATTTTCAGTCTACTCGTTACTTCTCTAGATATCTGTTTTACCTTCCAAAATTATGTTTTTGTTGGTGTGTTTTTCCGGCAATCTGTTGCAATCGAGATACTGTGATTGAACTTCTTACATCATAATGCAGACCATTATTACGAATTAGGACCTAAGTTCATCTTCCATTTTACTTTCTCTTTTACCTTACGTTAGACATTTCAGATTACGATAACCACCTTTCAACCCCAGTAGCATTTTACATGTGAGTCAGTTTAACCTTTGACACAACTAATCTGGAGGGAAAGTCATGACCATCTTTTTACTTGGATATTGCCATTTTGAATATTAATATGTATCTTGTAAAGTATAAAACATTCAGCTTAGTTATATGTTTATTTATGATACATTGACATGTAGACCTCAGTGTGTTAATAACATTTCTCTGGAATTGGTTATTTGAACGAGTTATCTGATTTATAGAAAGTCACCAATTGTCATGTACAGGTCAATACTTTAATAATGTTTGGATTTTATTTACATTCATGCATTGTCTTTATTATTTATGTTCATATCATCATTATCATGCAAATCCACATTGGTACAAATATATATTTAGATGTACAGAGAACACCGAATCATGTTTTAAGGTCGACCCCCATCTCCCAACCCCACCCGCAACATGTTATCGAATATAGTCAATTAAATAGTTTACGCTCTGTTTCATATCCATTGTAGCAATCACTGATGTCTAACATTTGTATAATATGCTGATATTTTTCAATTATTACAGGAGGACATATCATACTTTGATCCATTAGGTAGTCCTTTCATTGTTGGTGATTGCAATGCAAGGGAACGATTATATTATCTTTGATATAACTGTTAATGATATCGATTATAGTGACTATATACCATTAGAGTGTCACAGGACTCGGCAATAAATGCACAGGGAACTGAATTACTTGATCTTTGTAAGGCAATGTCATGTAGAATAGCCAATGGTAGGTTAGGGTATGATTACGGCGTGGGTTGAATAAAACGGGTGTAGCGTGATAGATTATCTGTTATTGAAAGAATGTGATTTTTCGATGGTGAGTGATTTTCAAATAGGAGACTTCAATGAATTCAGTGACCATGCACCGTTATCGTTTGCTATTAAGGGTAATAGCCATAACTGTACAAGTAACATAATAAATCTTGAAAATACGAAGTGGGACAATACATGCAAAACAATATTTCGTAGTGGTATAATAAGTAAATTGCCACTTTTCAATAATTATCTTGATAATGTAATCAAAGAGGATATGAATAGTATAAATAACCTTATAATACAATACGAGATGTTGCGGATCCGCTCTTTAAAAAACGAAAGATCTTGAGGCCGTCTTATCAAGTACACAATAGCGGTACTAATAAATGGTCCGATGATGAACGTGTTCTTGCTAAAACACGTTACAAAGAGGCATTATTCAACTTTAACAGAAACAAGTCGGGCGTTACTGGCTAATACTAAATTGATTTACAAGAAATTAATTCAGAAAAACAAACGATCGTACACATTTAAACAAATGAATGAATTAGGAAAAGTGCGCCATACTAAACCACGTGAGTTTTTGAAACTATTTATTAAAAGAAAACGTAAAAACAATCCTGATATTTCTATGGATGAATTTAGTTCATACCTTATAAATCTGTTTAAGGATATAAAAGTGTCTGTTTCAGAAGAAGCTGGAGATTTTAATAATAATCATAATTTTAATGATGACGATGCAATATTTGAAGAACTCGATAAACCGATTACTGTAATCGAAGTTGAGTCGGCAATTCGTGCCTTAAACAAAAACAAAGTTTCTGGAGATAATATTTTAAATGAATACTTTATCTCAACTTGCGATATTTTATCTGGGCATATAACTGACATATTTAACATAATATTTGATTCAGGATATTTTCCGGATGAATGGACTGAATGTTTTATAATCCCCTTGCCCAACGAGGTGATAAAAACGTGGTTAATAACTACAGGGGAACAACTCTAGTAAGTTGTATGGGAAAACATTTTACAAGTATTTTGAACATCCGGATTAATAAATGGTGTGAGATTAATAATACTGTATCGGACGCACAATTTGGCTTTATGAAAGGCAGATCAACGGTAGATGCAATTTTCGCACTTCATAGTGTAATTGAAAAAATTCTAAACAATAAAAAACGGCTTTATTGTGCTTTTATAGACCTTAGAAAGCGTGTGATTCTATTTATAGAAATGCAATGTGTTTAAAGTTATATGCATTTGGTATTAACAGGTAAATGCTAAGAATAATTCGTTCTATGTATAACACTGTCGAATCATGCATTAAATACTGCGGTTCTTTCTCGGATTTTTTCGAGATTTCAGTCGGTTTGAAGCAAGGGGATATAATGTCTCCGATCATGTTTGCATTGTTTATTGAAGATTTAGGGTTATATTTGCAAAATAAAATAGACAGTGGTTTAACATTAGATGAAATTTCTTTAATTTTACTGCTTTTTGCTGATGATTTGGTGTTAATAGGTAATACTCCGTAAGATCTGCAAATGGGCTTAAATCATCTATATGAATATTGTGAAACTTGGGGCCTGGAAAAAAATACTGAAAAACAAAGGTTATAGTTTTTCGTAAAAGAGGTAGAGTAACCGTTGATGAAAAGTTTTCTTATAACGGAGCATTATTGGAGGTTTGTGATGATTTTAATTATCTTGGAGTTGTATTTAACTACACTGGGTCGTATACGTTAAATCAACAGGCCATGTGCGGCAAAGCATTAAAAGCTATGAATCTGTTAACTGCAAACATAAGAAATACTGAACTAAAACCTAAAACATCCCTTCGATTATTTGATGCTTTTGTCACATCAATACTCAATTACGACTGTGAAGTGTGGGGTTTCACAAAATCGAAGGAGATAGAGAGAATTCATCTCAAGTTTTGTAAACACATTCTAGGAGTAAAACTGACAACGAGTAATGCTGGTGTTTACGGTGAATTGGGGCGTTATCCATTTTTTATTACAAGATATACTAGAATAGTTAGATATTAGTTGAAATTAGTTATAACAGAAAATATAATTTTATCATCTATATATAAATTTCATTATCTGATTGTGAAAGTGGTTTAAACAATTGGTTATCCAATGTAAAATCTCTACTTAATACGTATGGCTTTATGTATGTATGGGATGATCCTTTAATGGTGAACCATCAACATTTTATATCTAGCTTTAAACGGAGGCTGGTGGATTGCTTTATTCAAAAATGGAACACTGATCTACAAGAAAATAGAGTATTATCAAGTTTGTATAGACATGCTAAAGATAATTTTGGATATGAAAACTATCTGAATATTTTATGTACGAAACAATTACGAACTTTCTTTTCTAAATTACGTTTATCTTCACATAGCTTAAGAATTGAGACAGGTCGTTATGCAAGACATAGGATTGTAAGAAATGAAAGAGTTTGTCAAATATGAAATTCAACTGAAATTGAAGACGAATTTCACTTTGTTTTAATTTGTACAGCTTATAATGATATTAGAAAGAAATTTATCAGAAAATATTACAAACAAAGACCAAATATGTTTAAATTTGTAACACTTCTACAATCTTCAAAGAAGAAAGAACTTTTTGATTTAAGTAAATATTTGTCAGATGCGTTTACTGTCAGATGTTCTATTCCAAATATTATTTCCTAAAATATATTCAAGTACATCCTCACATAAACAGTTATTTTATATATAATTCCTTTTGCTGTTTGATATCCTCTGATTATTGATTAAAATGTGTGATTTATATGATCTATTATTAATTAAGGAGTATTGAAAATTGAACTATAAGTGAGTGTGTAGAAATATGTATAACCTGTCATGTGATTATAATTATGTATTACAAATTATGTATGTAATGATGAGAAGCTGTAAAAGTTTAAATCAATAATCTATCTATCTATCTATCTATCTATCTATCTATCTATCTATCTATCTATCTATCTATCTATCTATCTATCTATCTATCTATCTATCTATCTATCTATCTATTTATTAATATATCTATCTATCTATCTATCTATCTATCTATCTATCTATCTATCTATCTATCTATCTATCTATCTATCTATCCATCTATCTATCTCTATCTATCTATCTATATTATCTATCTATCTATCTATATATCTATCTATCTATCTATCTATCTATCTATCTATCTATCTATCTATCTATCTATCTATCTATCTATCTATCTATCTATCTATCTACCTATCTATCTATAATATGCGATTGTATTATGTTTAAAAAACAAAAGGACATTGACAAGGGCAGAGGGCCCCAAGAATGATTAGTTTCTACTAATTGGGTCACCCTCGATACATACATTCATTCATTCATTCATTATTTCATTCATTCATTCATATATTCATCAATCCATCCATTCATTCATTCATCCTTTCATTCATGCATTCATGCATTCATTCATTCAATTTTTGTATATCTCTGAAACGCATTAATAGTTTGTCGTTGCAATATGCAAATGTATATAAACATCGTAAATATATACTATAATTATTCAACACTGGTAATACGTTAGAGGATTCCTGCGAATTAATTATCAATTGAAATCCCATGTTGGAATAGTTAATAAAAGTGGATATAGAAATCGAACAGGAAACGAAGCATTCAAGGACGTCAGTCAACAATAAACACACACAGAAACAAACAACTATAGCGGTGAATAAAATGCAAGATATGATATCACAAACACAAAAGGGCGTTGACATTAGGGCTACCGCATTGGAACGGTCAGTGGCAAAAAAGGCCGATGGGGGTTTAAACCAGGTTCAAGGGTGCACCAAACCTCACTCTTACTCTATTGTCATCTCAATAAACTGGACAGTGTAAATAAAGATACCCCGCCAGGTGTCTGTATCTCTAACAAACAAGGCAGCATTAATAGGCAATATAAGTAAAACACATAAATGATCATGTATATAATAATTATATTATAAACAAGCCTAGAAGGCCAAAAAGTAAGTAATCATTGAAGCCAGAACAACAAGAGAACAAATCATTAAGAGTACGACAAGACACGATTAAAGACAAAAACATCAAACGTTACCGTCCCATAAGGATTTAGATAGAGGACATCATAGGGTCCATAATCTGTCCGGTCATCGCACGGTCAAAGAGGTAAGCATAGTGGCGAACTGTAAATGGGCCAACCACTAAACATGCAGTGCGTTGCTAAATGATAGGGTCATACCTTCTTTAGATAAACATTTTAATAAGTGTAATACAGACTATGAAAGTGATTACGGATCTTACGAAGTTTGGAAATCACATCAACATAGCAGTCAGATTGTGAAAGTCCTTGTTGCAGAAGAGTTCTTAAATTACTTTTATGTTTTAAAAGTAGATTAGGGTTACGATAATAAAATATTGCAAAGGTTTTTCGAAGTTTATGGTAACGGTTGCCCTTCTGGAGTAGCTTTTTAGTTATAAATGTAAAATAATTACGAATATTAAAGTCTTCAACACGACTACAAGCTCTAGAAAACGAATAAGTTGAGAAACATAGACCCCATAAGAAGTAGCTCGGGGAACATTTAAATGGGGATAATTAACAATATCAAAATTAACATCATCTCTCTTGTCACAGATTTAACTAATTATTTCGCCATTTCCAATAGAGAGCTGTAATTCAAGAAAAGAAGCGACCGTATCAGACAGAATTATTAGATTCGTTGAGTTGAAGTTCCTTAGGATATATAGTATTAACCATAGTAGAAAAGAAAGGATTGTCAATGTTCAATATGTCATCCAGATACCAAGAGGTGTCATTAAAGGCTTCGTATCGGATGAAAGACTCAACATGAAATCTCTTTCATAGCAATACAAGAACAAATCTGCGACAAGATGTGCACAGTTCGTACCCATATGGATACTAAACGATACCTGACGAAAACATGAAACAGGAAAATGCGTGTTTCACAAACGTTTTGGCAAGTTCACATAGTGTAATTGTCTAAACTACCATTAGTAAAACACGCTTTAATATTACAGGCCAAATTATTTTTTTCTCTAGCGAAAAAAGGAAAGATAAAAAATATCGGACAGGGAAAGCAGCATTCAAGGACGACAGTCAACCACAAAACACAAAAACAAACACGCAAACAGACCAACGAGAAGGCAAAAGTAATAAAAAATGCAAACGACATCACAAACACAAAAGGGTTGACAATAGGGCTACCGGCTTGGAACGCTCAGTGGCAACAAAGGCGACTGAGGGTTTAAACCGGTTCTAGAGTGCACCAAACCTCACACTTACCCTACTGTCAACCCATTACAACAGGACAGTGTAAATAAAGAAATCCCCGCCATGATCTCTAACCAACAAGGCAGCATAAATAGGCAATATAAGTAAAACACAAATATGCTCGTGTAAATATAATACAAAAAAAACAATAGCCTAGAAAGCCACAATGAAGGTACTCAATGACTTGGCAGAAGCCAGAGCAACAAGAGAATAAACCATTAAGGGCAAGTTATTGAATAATAGCAATAAGCTTGTCTTTGATAAGGTGATGTGGTAAGGTTGTAAAGAAGTCATAAGTACTTATAGATGAAACAACTTGACGTTTATTGCAAATTGTATCAAGAACGTCTCCTGAATGTTTAATAGACCAAAATAACTTAATCCCTGAGTTTTCATAAACTTTAGGACAATGTTGTTTAACGTGCTCTTTAACGGCGGTAAGACAAGAAGTTAAAAGTTTGGATGTTTGTAGTGGTGCAGGCACTAGAAATCGAGTAAAACGGGCTTTATACTGCTTTTTATGTAATTTAGAATCCGGTATATAGTTGACAGTTTGTTTTGCTTTTAGTCTACATCAACCTTGAAAGTAGTGCACCGAGTGATATGTGCGGAAACAACAGCATCCTCGATGAATTAAACTGGAGTATACATACGAATTACTACCGAGTTCTAGAGATAAAACATTGACGTAATGTTGGCGTCAAACAATAATTACATTATTAGCTGCTTTATAAGCAGGAACTAAAACAAATTTATTATGAAATTCTTGAATTCCCAATTTTAAATTACGAAACGAAAACCTAGGTCTTGGAGGAAGTAAAGTGGGCATAGCATTATAAAAGTTAATACGTTTATTTATAATTTTAAGAATTGATATTTTCTTTTTCCAAGTGGAAAGAGAGTTTGGGTCCGCATGTTCTCTACGATACCATTTTATTCTGAAATCCTCAATGGATTTGGCGATCTGAAAACGATATGCATTAAAATCAGTAATTGAATGTAATCTATACTTCGGACCTTTAGAAAACAGATACCGAATGCGTTTATTTACAATATCAAAATTACTAGTGCTGACATGACCTGCTGGAGCATAGCAACATTTTGGTGTATGACACTCACAATCCCTAGGCGTGTTATTTACTATGAAAAGGTCAGAAACTATTTTATTCTAGTTGAAAATAATATTTCTCTAATTGGTATTTTATACTTATAACAAATTATAGGACCTTCTGATATTTTTTAATATTTAGGAATAGAATCAACTACATAATTATCTCTCGAAATACTTGGCATGTCAATGAAATCAATACCCTTATTAAGATATAGTAATTTTAGGAAATGTCTGACGTGATCAGACTCCTTGTTAATATGGGGTCGGAGAACATGTGTGTAGCTTTGAATTATGGAAGCAGTGTTATAAAAAGAATATGTACGAATGTAGATTGTGTCTGCTTCCTCGTTGACCAGTCAAAATCTTGCTTTAAGATCTTGCTTTTTACTCATCTTTAAAGTTGTTCTTTGTTTATGTGTGTGTTTGTGGTTGACTTTTGATCTTGAATGCTACTTTTCATGTTCGATTTTTAAATCTACTTTTAAGTGAAGAAATGGATAAAGATGTAAGACATCAAAGCATAGAGTGTTTTCCTGACTGTTTAAAATAGTATGGAAAGCAGGGACTGACATAGTTACGCGCGATTTACGTTTGATGTTACCATTACGACCTTCGACCATGAGAACTAGAGCTACGCTTTCGAATAGAAAATATAGAAACAAATGTCATTATTAGGATCTTTTGAAATATTTCCTTGTTGATAAATATTGTCAGTCGTTAAACAGCAGTCTTTACCCATAGAATTAGTTGTAAATTAATGTTTAGAGAGGAGAGGAATGTATCACAAACTAGACCTAAGTTCTGATACTTACAAAATAAATAGGAGTGGTTTAAGAACACAACACTGGCGGCAAAATAATGAGATAACTAAGAGGTGTCTTTATAAATACTGGAAAGAGGTCATATGACATTATGTTTGAACCTGCATTAGCTTCACGTCACTTGTATTAAATACCCAAAAAACGTGTTGGAAGCAAATAAGGTTAGTACTTATAAAATAGATATAAAAATCGAACAGGAAAAGCAGCATTCAAGGACGACGGTCAACCACAAACACACTTTACATCACACGCAGTGCATTAATATCTTATTTAACCATAACTTATGTTTATTTCCGACAATCGCTAACATCGTTGCATCTATATTAAAAAAAAAACATGGACGTTATTGTAATGTTTTATTTCGAAGATATTCGGTAAATATCAAATGGGTGTACTTTATATGCAAACTGGCTTTCTGGGGAGTTAACGCTGTCATTCGCGCAATCGAGAGGGATTTATAAGCTTTGCTTTTCCGTATTTGATGTGTATACATGGTGTGCTGTGGGAATACAATATCAACAGCATCTGTCGGCTGTGATAGCGGACTGCGTGAGGGAAATGTCCTTATAAATGGTAATTGTAAATATAGATATAAATATCGAACAGGAAAAGCAGCTTCAAGGACGACAGTCAACCACAAACACTCACAGAAACAAAAAAAAAAGCAAATTTAAAGATGAATAAAAATCTCAAACACAAAAGGGTTGACAATTGGGCTACCACCTTGGAACGGTCAGTGGCAATAAAGGCAGCTTGGGGTTTAAACCAGGTTCTAGGATGCACCAAACCCCACACTGTCCCTACTGTCAACCCAATAAAACGGGACAGTGTATACAGAAATCCCCGCCATGAACTATTCTCTAACCAACAAGGCAGCATTAATAGGCAATATTATAAGTAAAACACAAAGATGATGGTGTATATCAAATTACAAAAAGAAAAATAGCATAGAAAGCCACAAAGAAGGTACTCAGTGACTTGGCAGAAGCCAAAGTAACGAGAGAATAAACCAATGAGGGCACGACAAGACAAGCCTGCATACAAATTACAAACGTCACCGTCCTTTTGGGCTTTAGGTAGATGTCATCATAGGGTCCACAGCCTGTCCGGTTATCGCACAATCAAAAAGGAAAGCATAATGGCGAACTGTAAATGGATCCACCACCATGCATGAAGTGCGTTGCAAAATGATAGGGTCATAACCTCTTTTAACCTTTTAACAAGTTTAACAAAGATAGTATGAATATGATCATGGCCAAGGATCTTACGAAGTTTGTAAATCACGTCACCATAAACGTCAGGTTGTGTTAGTCCTTGTCGGAGAAGGGTTTTACTACTGTAGAATTGGAACCGCATTCAGATTTATATACAGACACAATGTGATATTACTAACTAACGTTTTACGAATACTCGGTAAACAAAAAAGAAATCTGCCATAGTCGAATGACAATTGATGTTAAAGAATGAAATAGGCGTCGTAATATTTAAATTCGTATACCATTTGAAAGGTTCATTTGTGTTACTTTAAAAGCCGAAAACGTTATTAAACTGGAGAATAAATTGACATAAAAAAGATATCGTAAATGACCTAGGCGTACATGTTAAAATATACTGAAAAGGGGACCCATTGAAAGCAGCAAACACGAACACGAGAGAAAAGTAGAAGACTCGTTTTTTTTTAGTCTTTTCACGAGAGGTAATATAAGGTGCAACAGCTCCTATACCCGCTAGCGCCGGCTTAAACGGTATTTTACTTTAAAACACAACAAGTGTGCTTGATGATCCAAAAGGACCAGTATGTAATAACACTACTGATTTGTAGTCTGTGCGACATGTTGCAGCCGCAGTCTTTTTGGATCAACGAGTCCAATATAGGTGGTTTTGAAGTAGAATACTAGCAGTTTAAAGGGACACTAAGCATAGCCAAATGGCTGTCTGATTTTTATTCAGTGAAATGTATATTATTACATGAAAACATGAGCAAAGACCCAGATAAGTTTTATTTATTATTTGTAAATAATGTGGGACCCACATTATTTACATTTTCAGCTGATCACTTGAAATCTACTAGCGCATTAGGTTTTCTATATAGATGTCTTACTTAATACACCTGGCCTGTTTAGCTCAGTTGGGAACTCGACTATTGCGGTTTCGATTATTATTACCCGAGAGTGTTTTTTAGTGTGGGTGTTATGAGTTCAACTCCACGAAGCGGTACTTGTTCTTTTGTACCGCCATTGGAATTCCGTTAACCAATTATTTAGTAAGTATTTAATGATGGTTGGTGTGTTATATTCGTCAATGTAATTAGTTTGTGTTGTATAAGCGTGTGTGTGTGTAGTTCGTCCGTCCGTCAACTAACACGTCGAGGTAACCCTGACGCGATGGGCACAATAGAGTCTGGACTTTTCTAGATGTGTATGTAGGTTGATCTGGTGCTGCTGTGTAGTGTAGTCGCTTCTCTTGTAGGTATGTAGTGTTGTGTCGCTGCTGCTCTGTGTAGTTTCGCTGTTGCGGTGAAGTGGTCTGGGCGAGGTGGTCTACATCCGCTAAGGTGGTTGTCCTACATCCGCTACTGGTCGGGTTCTCTGTTTGGGGCCACACCAATCATGACCCCTGCTCCGCACACACCGCCCGATGTCTGTGTCACCCTTAAGTCTTCTGTGGCTTGTGAAAAACCACGGTCGAGTGTAGGCTTCCGCTTCAACATGATTACCGGGGTTATGGTTGCGCCCCGGTCTGTTTCAGCTTCAGCCTGCGGACCTGTTCCGACTTCAGGGATCTGGAGACATCAGATGATGTGTGCTGTGATGGGACGCAGGAGACATCTTCACTATCAGTCAACCGACGCTCAAGTACTGAACGTCGGCAGTGCCCTCTCCGCGACGTGCACGCTGTGAAGATCAGGAGAAGTGTTTTATAAGCTAAAGATTACGGACATTGTCCGTTTAAGCTGGCGCGATAGGGCGTGACCGGTGTTGATTCTTACATAACCTATCATGACGATACTCAATAATACCGAATCTGCTGCTTTATTCTCTCGGTTGTGTTTGTTGCTTCCAAAGGATATCCCTGATCAGTGTTTATTCGTTTATAGATATAAGATTTCAAAGTTACTGTAGAAAAACAACAATACGGATTGACAACAAAATATCACAATCTACATTATGTCATCATGCTTATACTGCACAATTCCAGAATATCAGTGGATGACAGAGGCACTCCTTGATAGCTAACATTATGGTAGACAATAGAGTTGTTTTGTTTGTGAGAGTTTGCCAATATATCACGAAACATGGTTTCTGTAAGTGTAATAAATCCTCAGAGGACAATAGGAATATAGAGGATATTTGTTGTTTTGGAGTGAATAGCAGATTTTATTTCAAGGAAAAGTGTGAACACTTTATATTTTCACGAATGCGAAGTGAAATATTGAAGTTTGATTACTTCGAGATGAAAAGAAATCACGACAAAACAAGACATTTTATTGTTATGTTATGCTTTATAATCAAAGTTTACTGCAGTATGCAGACAAATAAATACAAATTTGACGACGTCATTGGCCTAGTATGATAAAATTGCTGTGTAAAATTCCCCATAACTTCTAAACTTCTTAACCGATTTCAATAATCTACGACTCATTTTCTTAGTTAAGTTATTTCCAATCCAATAATATTATCATGATTTTAGCAACTTTCGGGAAGAGGTCGTTTTTGAAAAAAACGACGAACTGACATTTTTCACTGTAAATGAAAACAATTCTGAAATACTTGACCAGTTTTAAAAACTATAACTCATTTTCTTAGACCATTTGCTGTCGAATGACATGTATTAAAGTTCCTCGGCCATGTTTTGTTTCATGAACATGCTTATGTTTATGTAAATCGAAATCAACAAACAACAATAGATATTTACAATTGACACATTGCAATATCTGTGAAAAGCGAGAATATGATTTTATTTGATGACGTAGAAAACTTTGAACTGGTAAATTAATCCACAGGTAAATGTATTTATCCATTATCTGGCGATAGTTGTGCAGCTATACAATTCAGATTTACCTCATTTCCTCCGTGTAGTCACACAGTGGTAAAAGTAGTATCTACGTCAAGCAAATAATACTTATTTTTACTTACAACTTTGTAGCGGTTTTAAATATATGTTTCTCTCCGGGATTATCAAGAAATGTTCATATGATGTTTAAGTGTTAAATTTATTAATTGATAATACTACGTTAAGTTTGGCCACTCATCTTTAAACAGTTGTTTTCTGAACAAAAATCTCTATATTTCACACGTATGAAATACCATTTCATTACTAAAATCCACTATTTCACTGCTAAGCACTGCTGAGCATAAATACATATCTTTCTTATATACTTTCCAGCGAAATAGTGAATTTTATGATTAAATTAAAACCTTATATTTTCTTTGTTTATATTTCACATGTGAAAATATAATATAATTTCACTCAAAATGACGTCATGCAACTGTTAACGTTGTTGACGTTATTGACGTCATTGTTTTGACGCATTATATTTTTCTCCATAAATTTCCAGGTTGTGAGTATATAATAAATAGAATATTTATTGTTTTTTTCGTGAATATAGGATTTATTTTCATCTCAAAGTGAGAAAACTAAGATATTTTCACTCGTCCTAAAGCACTCGTGAAAATATAAGTTTTCTCAATTCTCGATGAAAATAAATCCTATATTCACTCAAAACAAACAAATATCCTCTATATATTAAGGTAAGAGCAAGTCACGGTTCCTGGATTTTCATAAGTAACGTGTCCATAAACTAGGCACACGCCAGAAACGCCAAGCTTGTGATGCTCATATTGTGATGCTCATATGGTAATGTGGTATAGGGAGTTTAAATTATACACACATGTCAGGACGATGGGTTTAGTTCAAGTTTCATGAGTTTTCAGTCGTCACCTATCCTGGTTACAAATCGTCACCTATCATGGTTACAAATACAAAGGTTAACTGTATTGTATTTAACATAAATGTGCACGTTTAAAGAGTGCCCTCTGGTGGCGATTTTGAGTGATATGCGCATATTTTTGCGCAACGAGTATTTGGATGTTGTAAAAAGTGGAAATATGTTCCAAAATCATTAGTCATACATCCTTGATACTTAGTATACATGTTCACAATCATGAACCCCACACATTGATGTAGGTTCGATAATTATAGATTATTATATGGCAGTTTTCATATCAGCCACTGTATCATCCCTGAGACCCTATATGTGCCCGAGGGCTTTAGCTTCGAGATATAATTCCTACACATCTGATCTCTAAACTTTGGTATAGTGTGCGACATACCAGGGTTAGGGTTTGATTTATTCATAATAATGGTATATCGCACACTTTTCCACAGTATTGAGATAATATGGGCAGGAATTATGTCATGAGGGCTGAAAACACGACATACTTCTGATTGACAAACTATTGTATATTGCGTGATATATCACATTTAGAGATAGATTATTTGGATATGATATAACATTGTGTTAACGTTAATTTTAATTCTAACATGGCAGATGCTATTTTCAGTATACACAAGCAAATACAACAGTCGGATGAAATATACCATACAAAATGAAGTGGTGGGGTAAATCAACATCTCTTTTAACGTATTTTGGTCATATTGTGTATATTATATACTGATACACTGTTTGTAATTCAATTAGATGTGATGTTTGTATATTAGGTGTATGTATGCCAGTCATTTAAATGACTTTTGATATAAACAAATAAAACCAAAGCACATATATCTATCTTTTTCTGTAATAAAATGATGGGTCTTTAACATTTTTAATTGTTAACTCTTTTAGATGAACACCGACATATACTTTTTATCACATTTATTTGATAAACTTATAATTCTCTATTATATACCAGTTTATTACAAATTTCTTCTTATTATTACTATAAGTTTGTCTTGCCCAAAATTTGGCAAAAATGCAATTTTCTGTGATTTTTTGTTTTGTTTCATTAGAATGTGTGCTGCAATTACAAACTTCAAAGATTTCTCCTATTTTTATCATTTTAAAGGTTTTCTTACTTTTGTATTGTTAACTGTTTAGCTTCCCATAACATTTTTCATTTACTTCTTTTTTTTGTCTAAAATACTGGGTGATTTCTAAAGCCATACCCAATTTTCAGCTGCTTCTGAATTTAAAACCCCACTTTGGGCTTTGGGGGTGTATTAATAAAGATTAATATTGCTAAAAAGTTAAATCACCAACACATCATTAGTTTTCCAGAAACTACCTAGTTATATGTTAGTCTTCATAAAAAACAGGGAAATTAAAAATTCTTGTTATACTGATATTCACCAGAGGGCACCCTTAAGGTATTATAGGCGTTTTATTTGATTGCCAATTGTTTACAATTTGCTACGAAGTGATATGTTCGTGATTTTACAACAACATTTAAGTGTATCGTTTTTATTGTTATTGATTTCCTTTTGATAGGATGTACTTTTCTTAACACTGTTTTGACAATTTGGGCGTTGATGACAGGATAATAGCGAGGTTGAGTACAATTAAAACCGATTAAAATTAAACTGTAGACTTATTGCCTATTGACCGTTCCAAGTCGCTAACCATGTCTTCGCCACTCTTTATGTTAGATATTGTCATGTTCATTGACATTTTAAATATACTCATTTATTATATACTTTCCAGTGAAATAGTGGATTGTATGATTAAAATAAAGCCTTATATTTTCATTGTTTATATAAACAATGACGTCACGCAACTGTTGACTTGTTGGCGTTATTGACGTCATTGTTCTTGCGCGTCACATTTTTCTTCTTTTTATTAAATCTAAGACAATTTCTAAGGTTGATAATATATAATAAAAAGAATATTTGTTGTTTTGTCGTAAATATAGGATTTATTTTTATCTCGAGGTGAGGAAACTCAAATATTTCCACTCGTTCTAAAGCACTCGTGAAAATAGAAGTTTTCCCACTTCTCAATGAAAATAAATCCTATATTCTCTCCAATCCACCAAATATCCTCTATCTATTTCGGTTTATGCTGCAGTGCGGACCTACGGTCCATTGCGTTTGATTGCTGTGACCAGAGATTTGACACATTTGGCAGGTGATAGACTCCGTCTTTATTGTTCAATCAAAATTATTTTAAAACCCTGTATATTTCATGCACATTTATGCAAATCGATTCAATGTATGTATCAGGAATCTCAACGAACACAACATGCAGGCAAAATCAAAGCCAGATCCCCTTTAGACAATGGCGTTAACGTTAAAAAACACCGGGAGAACGGAACTCAGTACTCAGACAGCGAAGACAGCGAGGACAGCGTTTACAGGAAACCAAGACTGATTTAACAGACACTATACACATTGATGGGTTTAAAACCCACATATTTAATAGAAACAAATTATCTCGTTATCGTTCAGGAGGAATTGCTTTATTCATAAAAAATAAATTATCCCCTTATGTAACTATTGATACAAATACTAACTGTAAACTAGTACAATTTTTTACAATCTCCAGTAAGATAATGAAAATGTCTAACAATGAAGACCTTAAATGTGGAATTATATATATACCACCGTCGGGTTCTAAATACCGACATGAAGATCCTTATTCAGAATTATAAGCAGAAATATTCAGGTATTGCGAAAATAACTCCAACATATTGTTATTTGGAGATAATAATTCCAGAGTTAGTAATTTATCAGACTATGTACAGTTAGATAACTTTATATCCGAGTTGTATGACTTAGACCAGGTCCAATTAGAAGACGAATTAATTTTTAACAATTTTTATAAGTACCATATACCGTTAGACAGAAACATTATTGATACCAATAATAATGCCTATGGCTATCAAATGATAGATTTTTGTAAAAATAACAATCTATTTATTTTAAACGGCCGTATAGGGGCTGATTACAATAATACTAAACTTACCTGTAACAATGCAAGTACAGTTGATTATTTTATCTCTACCTCATCAGTATTCCAAAATATTGTTGACCTTAAGGTAAACGACTTCTGCAGTCTCTATTCAGATGTACACTGCCCATTGTCTTTAACACTACAAGCAACACCTGTAAAACAAATCAATAAAACTGGTAAAAAAATAAAAAATGATACAACTAAACTATGGGATTGTGAAAAGTCAATTAATTTTACTGAAAATCTAGATATTCTGAAAATTATTGAAATAGAAACTAAATAAGATACTCTTATAGAGCAAAATATTACAAATGAAGAAGATGTAAATATAATTGTAAATGATATAAGCTGTATGTTTGAGAAATGTTCATTTGAAACATTTGGTACAATACAACACAGGGAGCGTAAACCCTGGTTCAATAAAGAGTGTATGCAAATAAGAAACATATATAATAAAGCAAGACAAGCATACAATAAAAACAAAACACAATTCTATAAAACAATTTTAAAAGACATTAGTAAACAGTATAAGAATGTTTTAAGAAAAACACACAGAAAATTTAACGAAAATAGGGTTGAAAAACTTAAATCATTAAAAAATGCCAAACCCAAACAATATTGGAAAATAATAAATGTAAAACCTAAAGAAAGTGACCAAATGGCCCCTCTCCAAGATTTATATACTTATTTTAAAGAGATTAATGAAACACAGACTGAAGAAAATACTCACCATGAAGATTTTATACACATAAATAATAATTTATCAGAAGACCTGATAAATCAAGAAATAAATGGCCCTATAACTGAACAAGAGGTTAAGACAGCTATCAAACATCTGAAAAATAACAAATCACCAGGCACAGATAACATTGTAAATGAACAAATGAAAGCCTCTATTAATGCTATGCTACCCATTTATGTGAAATTGTTTAACCATATTTTTAACACAGGTATAATACCTGAAAACTGGACCATTGGCATTATCAAACCCATTTACAAAAACAAAGGAAACATAACTCGTCCAGAAAACTATCGCCCTATTTCATTACTTAGTTGTTTTGGAAAATTATTTACTTATATACTTAACACAAGATTAAATTTATATGCAGAAAAATCTAACCTTATAAGTGGAGTTCAAGCTGGCTTTAGAAAAAAACACTCGACAGCTGACAATTTATTTATTCTTAAAAGTCTCATTGACCTCGTCCAATCTGATAAGAAGAAGTTATTTTGTTGTTTCATCGACTTCAAACAAGCCTTTGATTCTGTTTGGAGGATAGGTCTGTGGAGAAAACTGCAGAATGAAAATATAAATGGCAAATGCTTTAATATCATATATAACCTTTACAATAACATTAAGTCAAAAGTTGTCACAAAAGATGGTAGTTCTGACTTTTTCGAATGTCTAAATGGTGTTCGTCAAGGCGAAAACATGTCACCTTTTCTATTCAGTATTTTTTTAAATGATCTAGAACTGTTTTTAAATAACCGAAATGTAAATGGTGTCACAAGAGAAACCGATATAGATCAAGCCAATATGTACCTCAAATTATTTATTCTGCTATATGCAGATGATACTGTATTGTTTAGTGAAAACGAAAATGACTTTCAGATAGCACTTAACAATTTTAAAGAATATTGTGATACTTGGAAATTAAAAATTAATGTGGAAAAAACAAAAATAGTTATTTTTAGTACAGGTAATTTAAGACAATTCAGAAATTTTAATATAGGAAATGATGTAGTGGAAAGAGTAGACCATTATAAATATCTTGGAATATACTTCTCAAGAAGTGGATCTTTTTTAAAGACCAAAAAACATATTGCTGAACAGGCAAATAAAGCATTATTCTCTTTACTGAGGAAAATTAGATATTTGTCACTCCCATATGATATGCAAATTGATCTGTTTAACAAAACTGTCAAACCAATCTTACTTTATGGTAGTGAAATATGGGGTTTTGGAAACCTAGATATTATAGAAAGAATACAGTTGAAATTCTTAAAATACATTTTTAACCTAAAGAAGTCTACCCCTACATATATGGTTTATGGGGAAGTAGGCATAACACCCATATCAGTTGACATACAAAATAAAAACATTTCATACTGGACAAAACTGATCAACAATTCAAGTGAAGTGAATAATAATGTGCAACAAAATATCTCTTCAAAAATGTATATGCTGATACAAGAACTGGTATCAAAAAGAAAGATAAAGTCCCCTTGGATAGACAATATTAAAAACATACTATGTACTTCGGGTTACTCTGGAATCTGGTATAGCCAGAGTTTTTCAAATGCAAAATGGTTAATTAAATCATCCTACCAAAAGTTGAAAGATATATTTATTCAAAACTGGCATTCAGAAATAGATAGAACATCTAACACCAATATTTATAAATTATTTAAAACAGAATTTAAACAAAGCATCTATATTAAAATGTTACCAACCTATTACTGTAAACTACTCATCAGGTTTCTAACGAGAAATCATAAGCTACCAATCGAAGTTGGCCGTTGGAGATCCATCCCGAATAACGAAAGAAAGTGCCCTCATTGTAATGATATTGGTGATGAGTTTCACTACCTATTAAAATGCTCAAAATTTGAAGATATTAGAAAAAAATATATCCAAAGGTACTATTATACAAGGCCAAATATGTTAAAATTTCAACAGTTACTCTCAACTGAAAATGTACAGGAACTTAAAAGGCTAAGCTACTTTATAGAGCAAATAGTTAAAACTATAAATATGGCTTAAAAATATTATTAAAAACAATAATAATAATGAATACATAAATTAAATATTAATAATAACTTTTTTCTGTTTCTAGTATGGTTACCATTATTATACTAGAATGAAACTCAATCTTAAAGCTTTACTACCTGAACTGTCCTTTACGAGTTCTTATTTTTCGTTTCGGTAAGACTCATACTTATTGGAAGTCATAAAGGTTAAGGCTAACAAACAAATGTAAATATGTTGATGTAAATATATGTGTAGAATGTAAAGCATAATATTTGTAAGAAGTATGAGAGTTGGATGCAAGCCTATATTGTACCATTCAGTATGTAATGGTTGTTTATTTTGTTACACATGTACACAACAAATACTGTCCTTCAAAAGTAAATGGTGTTACTTTTGACTGTCCTTGACGAAAACAATTTTCTTAAAAATAAGACGCTATCCGAATAAAGTTTCAGCGACATAAACTTTTTAAGCTATTACCAAAAAATGGTCTTCTAAATCAAGATTCAATTCAATTATTATTTAACTGTTAAATTTTGAAATATGACTACTCTATTTATAAATTGTTTGTCCATTGTTATATTTAGAAGAAGCAAGTATACGGTATACTTACAGTTAATAGCCTTAATACACAACAAACCAAATTTCCAATAATTGTCTAAAAATAGAAAATATACATGTCAGACAATCCAGTACACTAAAAATTGTAAACTACAACTAAATGTATATTGTCATCATACATGCTTATTTTAATAGAGACCGGGACTAGAGATAGCACCCTTTACTTACGCATAAACTACTTTATCTTAATTCATAAACGTTCTATAAAAGATTAAATAGGTTCGATTTCTGTAAACAACACGTTTCACGTCCATATTGGAAAATGTATTGTACTTACTCATTATTCAATACATTCGTCCTTTTATGTTTCGTCCTAAATGAACATTTAATAAAAAAAAAAAGAAAAAAAAAGAAAAAAAAGAAAAAATAATAATAATGATATGCATTATTTATATTACAATACATTCGTCCTTTTATGTTTCGTCCTAAATGAACATTTAATAAAAAAAAAAAGATAAAAAAAAGAAAAAAAAAGAAAAAAAAGAAAAAATAATAATAATGATATGCAGTATTTATATTACATTCTCATTTAATTTATTATTCAATGCAACCTAATTAACAAATTGATATTAGCTGTTTAAATAGTGTTCTCCTGCAAAACGTGTGTGATCGTTGTTTGTGTATCTACTTGTTGTAAATTGTATATACTTATGCATTTCACCTGTGTGAAACTGAGTAATTAATAAATAAAGATGAATTGAAATCGAATCTTGAAAATTATCGTTTTTTTAATCTACCAAATATTTTTATTTTACAATAAAATCTAAGGATAAAAAAACGAGTAACACAAATTGTATCACCTACTAGAAATAAGGTAAAATCTCAAAATTATGAATAGGACCATTTTTCTCATTCTTGTTTCAATTGTAAAATTTATTTATAAAGGTTATGAACAGTTTGCATATAAGTTCATTTCTTTTTTAATATATAGAGGATATTTGTTTGTTTTGAGTGAATATAGGATTTATTTTCATCGAGAAGTCAGAAAACTTATATTTTCACGAGTGCTTTAGAACGAGTGAAAATATTTCAGTTTTCTCACTTCGAGATGAAAATAAATCCTATATTCACGACAAAACAACACATATTCTATTTATTATATACACACAACCTGGAAATTTATGCAGAAAAGCAATGACGTAAATAACGTCAACAACGTAAATACGTCAACAGTTGCATGACATATTATATTTTCACATGTGAAATATAAAAAATGAAATAGAAGGTTTTGTTTTAATAATAAAGTCCGCTATTTCACTGTAAAGTATATAATAAATAGACATAAGGTGGTGCCGCACACTTTACAGGTCACTTTAATCAGATCTCTAAAGATGGCCCACGATAAACAAATTTGAGTCGTTAATGTCTAATAACTTGAGCAGAACAAATATAAACTGATCAAATTATTTTTTTCCCAAAAAAAAAAGCTATAACGCTTCTCTGTAAACTTCAATGTAGATTTTGTATATAATGTGTTTTTATTTTTTTCTCATACTTTTTTATTCCCTGTATTTGATCTGAATGGTGTAGGCTATAAATGTTGTATTGAATGTTAATGCTGAATAAAGATATTTGTATTTGTAAATAAAATATTATTCTCGTTTTTCACAGATATTGCAATGTTTGAATAGTAAGAATGTAGTGCTGCGTTTTGATTTCGATTTAAAGACATAAAAACGTTCATGAAACAAAACATAGCCATTGAACTCTAAATAGCTAATCCATCGTGAAACTTCAGACATGCATTAAAACACAGACATATTAATGTTATTATGTCGTGATAACAACCACTTCGGACTGGACTATCCTCAATTTCGTATAGAATTAATCTCATTTACTGTTAAAATATAGCAATAAGCAAATAGTTGAAACTCGAGAAAAGAAATTCTTTCATTTGTCAACTTCGCGTTTATAATGCTGGATTGAAATCGTACAACTTTGCCTTTATAAAGTGGCGTATAAATAGGCTTATCTGTTTGGCTGGTATCCCACCTCCCGATATATACTGCTTATCTAAGCAAATCATTTCCGAGTTAGTACGATATTCAAGGCAAGATGACTTTAATTATATCCATCTCTTAGCTTATTACCCAATATTTGCGCCATTTCCAGGCGACTAATCTTAAACTCTTAAGAGCTAATTATAGAGTTAAAGCTACAGAGTCCCTATATCAATCGATTTCTTCTTTGTAGGCGTGTCTTTATTTGTAACTTCATATTCACCAGCTCATGTCAAAATCGGGTATTTAAGCGAGCAAATATAGCGCAAAAAATCATTTACTGTATATACATCGACCAGTGCACATCGTACCTATACACAGGGAACAGTAATCTTAACAGAAAAAAAGTTAGCTTCTTTCGGGGCTCGAACACACGACCTTCTGATTTCAAGTCCTGTGCTCTATCCACTGAACTACAGCACTACTTGCGAAAATAGTATACTAACTGCCATATATTATGAGGCAAAACAACTTAACGTATTTAAACGCAACTAAAGATGGATCAATAAATAGTCGCACGTGTAAATTAACATTGCCTGGTGTAATACTGTATCTTATCAATATGAAACTAATACTTCGCCTCAAATCAACCATATCTCGACTTCGACTTGTTATTTAGCGCTTGCTGAGTTTGTGTGGGCGCTCTTGTTATTACGTAATGCCTATTTAGTGTTAAAAATGCTACAAAATACCAATAAGGTTCAGCGTACATCTGTCAAATCTTATTTTTTATCACATATATTCTGGAGCCGTATATTTATCGATGTTACCTGTATGGAGGCTAAATAAAAATGTGAAATTTTAGTGTGTGTGTGTAGTTCTGAGGTTTATAGTCCCTCCGCCAACTAACACGTCGAGGCAACCCTGACGCGATGGGCACACTAGAGTCTGGACTGTTGTAGGTGAGTATGTTGGTTGATCTAGTGCTGCTGCTGTGTCGTCGCTTCTGTTGTATGTATGTAGATGATGTGTCGCATCGCTCTGTGTAGTGTGTAGGTCTCGCTGTGGCGGTGAAGTGGTCTGGTCAAGGTATCCTACATCCGCTAAGCTACATCCGCTAAGTTGGCCGTCTCTACATCCGCTACTGGTCGGGATCTGTTTTTTGGGCCACACCCATCACAGTATGACCCCTGCGCCGCACACACCGCCCGACGTTTTCGGTCTTCTGTCGAATGTAGGCCTCGACCTTCACTTCGATACCCGGGATTATGGTTGCGTCCCTGATATCTAGACTCCGGCTCCGGCCCGCGGACTTCTGACTTCCAGGATCTGTAGACATCAGATGGTGTCTGCTGTGATGGGACGCAGGAGATATCTTCACTGTTGGTCACATGACACTCGAGTCTACTGGACCCTCCCGTACTTTCGCAGTCCAGTAGTACCGGCATTTTTAGTACAGAACATCTATTTACCCATGTAATATAGTGCTCATCCCGGTAATGTAGTGTAGGGCTGACAAGGCCCTAGACTGAAACACTCATCCCGAGTGTCATGCGTGCCCTCTCCGCGACGTGCACGCTGTGAAGATCAGGAGAAGATGTGAAATTTTACGTATCGATTTCTCCTTATATACCGACTTTTGGGGTGTTCTACTTCACACGTGACTCATTCATATTCATGAGTTATAACCAGTTAAAATAGGGACTGTACAGCTTTATTAAGTAGCCGATACGTTTAAATTTGAGACAGTATATCGACCTATAACTGGTCGCATATTTGTTTAATGGCGACGCGATGGTCAATTAGTGCTTTAAAGAAACTAACCTCAAAATAACAGCAACATTACCCAACAAAAGCCTTATCAAAACTCTAGTCAGATGTTCAGGTCATATAATAATCTATATGTGCCGATTAACAGTATAGTACTTTTCACGGGGTTTTCAAATACCCGTGGATGAATATGCGTAAAATGAATTATGAGTTGCTCTTAATTCTCTAGTTTGGTGTTTGTCCTGGCTGTTTAAAGCCGTCTATAGAATTTGGATTCTCAATTCTCAAAATAGGTCACTTATATGTATAGCTTGTTGTTAGTAGGTTTAGAAATGGTGTATATATGTTGTAAAATGTGGCTGTTGTTGGCGGGATAGCTACCTTAAATACGCGATTATGGTTTACCACCACTAATTACATGTAAACCTCCGAGGTGTAGTCGAATGTAGTTCCTATAATAAAAAGTAATACCTACTTTTTTGATTGAAATGGGCATTATAAGTATGGGAAAACTGCACATTACGTGGTCCCGTTTCAACTCCATTAAGCGATGGGAAAGCTTTTATTAGCAGGATTTTATAACGGATATTTTGAGAATAAAACATGTTTAAAGACATTATTTACTGAAACAATGCGATAACCAGTTTAAAATTACCTATTAAATGTTTTAATTTTACAATATGGAATTTGTTTTAAGCCGAAATTAAGTTTTTTTCATACCCCATCCTAGCCCGTTTTCGCATGACGGAGAAGGGGTTGGATAGGGTCTGGAAGTTAATACTTGAACCAAGTAATGCTATTTCTGTCCGATTTTGTGGTTGGATGTATACGAAGCGTATTGATAGGTTTTACTGGATCACTGATGAACATTTTCGAAAATTCGACTCTATGCAACCATCGCTGAAAACAGCTGTACCCTTGTCCTGTTTAGTAAACAAACAAAAACTTTCTTACATGTCTTGTGACCCCACCTTTTCTGATGTTTTTTCAAGTGGAAAATTAGTTTTCCCAATGAAAATTTCACTGCTGCAGTATCCACACATGAGTTGAAGTTGCAGCAAATCATTAATGTGTGACACTTTAACATTGGTGTATATGGGGGAAATAATTAGTGGTTTCATATAATTTTCTTTTTTTGGCGAGAATGATCGTGTATTGACAGTTGCAACCTTTACCACTGTATTTGTTTAATGAAATATGTAGGGAAGAATGTAGTTTAAACCGAACTGTATTAATATTCTAACCACAGTCGCACAAATGAGACAAATGGTCCTATAGAAACCACAGCAATCAAATGCAATGACACCGTAGGTCCACACTGCACCACAACGCAATGGCACCGTAGGTCCGCACTGCACCACAACGCAATGGCACCGTAGGTCCGCACTGCACCACAACGCAATGGCACCGTAGGTCCGCATTGCACCACAAACCGAAATAAAACGGCATATTTAAAAAGTCACTTCAAAGGACTACTATACATATCATAAGTTATGGCGAAGAGTTACCGACTTGGAACCGTCAGTAGGCAATAAGGCCCACAGGTTAGCTTAACTCGATTTTATGTGTACACAAATCCTTCATATATTTTAGTATTATTCAAGTATGAATGTGGTTATATAGTAAAGGGTATATTATTTATCAGTTGAAATCCATTGTTGGATTAGTTAATAGTTAATAAGTTGTTAAATGTATGTTGACAGGTGCGATGATTTTATTACTTGCAAGCTAGATTTACTTTCTGATATATACGAAATAATACGGAAATAATTAAAGTGATTGCGAACAAAACACTAGTGGCAAAATAATGAAATAACTAAGTTGTCTAGCCATTACAAGTCAGTTAGTTGACTGTCGTCCTTGAATGCTGCTTTTCTTGTTCCGATTTTTTGGCGAAAGCGGTAAGCCATATGCTATCACTCATAGACCGGATACATCGTTTTAGCGCACCACACGGATGTTACCATATTATTCAAGACCAGACCTATTTTACTGAACGCAGTATCTCAATCCAACGATTTGTCTATATTTTTGCGACGCTTATAATGATTGTATTTACCATCAAGGTCGAAGATGATCAAGTATCAAGGCTCAGTATGAAAACATCGAATAATAACACCGCGATCCGCACCAGTTTTGGATTGTTTTGCGGGACACCGGGAAAAAAAGAAAATAATATCGCTTGTTTTGTTATATGATGCAATGGATAAATAAAAGGAAAACAAAGAAAAATAGAACCTCAAAACAAAGTAAAAAGGCGAAATATTCAATATCGACAAAAAGTATGTACTGGCAAACATTTAACAGATAATGTATGGTGCTGAGGTCTATATGCAAGTTTATGGACTGGGCAGTCAGACCTAGAATGGTATATGGACCGAAGCGAAGCTGAGGTTCATATAACGTTCTAGGTCTGACTGCCCAGTCCATAAATTTCATATGAACCGAAGCACCATACATTATTTGTTATATTATACCGAATCTGACCAACAAATTAAATCAATACGTTTTATGATTTATTTTGATGTCGTTTTTTTCACACGTCCGTTAATATAGCTATCGGACCGGGCGCCCGGTCAATATGCAACTTTATGGACCGGATGACGTCACATTAAACAAAGAGTGGAATATGCAAATGAGGTATAATATTGATTGGTAATATCAATTGCGGGGAAAGTTAAACAAAATCAGGGCTATTCCCATCTTTAATTTTCTTGGAGCACTGATGTGGCGACTACTCCTCTGAAACTACTTGACAGATTTTTCATGAAACTTCACAGGAATGCTGCTCTTGATGTCTAGTAATACATGTCAGCCGGTAATTCAAGATGGCAGCCACGGCTTAAAATAGATTTTTACAAATACAATTTCTTGCCGGCCACTTCCCAAAAACAAGTGTTTTTGATTTGGAACCTTAAACCAAAATGAATGGCATGCATGTGGTTGGTCCTAACCAAATTCATTTCGATTTGATGTCCAACATGGCAGCCAGCGCCCATCTTTGTTTATATACAGTCATATGGGAAAAAATTGTGGGACTACTCCTCTGAAACAACTTCATGGATGTTCATGAAACTTTACGAGAATGTTGCATTTGCTGTCTCGTTGGTCCAAGCAAATAAACAGACCGACCGGAAATTCAAGATGGCTGCCTCAGCTACAAATATATTTTACACAATACAAGTTTGTGGCGACTACTTCTCAAAAACATAAGTAATATTGCTTTGGAACCATTACTAAAATGACTGGCATGACATGTAGTTGGTCATATACAAAAGTCATTTCGATTCGATTTCAAACATGACCACCAGCGGCCATCTTCGTTTACATAGTTATATAGGAAATCTTGTGGCGATTACTCTGAAAAAAAACTTGATGGATTTGCATGACACTTTAGATGAATGTTGCTCTTGATGTCTACTTGGTCCTAAGTAAAAATCGATTCGGCCGGAAAGTCAGGCCGCCACAGCTAAATATATTTTTTTTAAAAACACAAGTTCATGGCGACTACTAAGAAAAAAGATTACTCAGTGGATAAGGACGGATCTATAACAAATAACAAGAATGGCTTCGCCAATAAAAATCTTCACAATTCATACAATCTTTAATCTTAAAGATGAAATTTGTCCTAAATCAACAAATCCGTTGTTGATATGTTTTTAATTATTAAATATCATTATAAATACGATGTTTACTATGCTATTGATGTATGGTTAGTGAAAATATGTTTTTAAAGATAAAAACCGAAAAGGCGAACAGGCATTGCTAAAAAATCGAAAAAAATCTAAGGGGAAAAACTCTTGCGCGAATTACCGGAAATGACGTCATTGGGAACAAACTATTTTTTGTTTACATTGGGACTGAACACAAAACAGTAAAGCTTGTCTGAAAATGTGAGAATTAAGCGAAGTCAGAGGAAATGCTCGTGATAAAACGGTTACACCATGTGCAACCTTACGATTTGGAGCCAGAATACTTGTCTGAGGACGAAAATACATCGGATTCATCAACTGATGATGAAGTCGTACGCGGTGCATGTGCAAATGGAGAGCTTGTAAAGACAATCGTGTCATGTCATTCGTTACGTTCAGTGGTTCATTACACTATTCACTAATCTAACAAAATAGCGTATTTATACACTTACAGCAACAACAAACAAAAAAACAACGTGAACATTGTTTTCATCGAAATCTGACAGTAAGTCACCCGCAACACTTCAATATCTTGGTACATACACAATAACCGCGAAATGAAGTATATTCGGAATGAATGGACCTGGTCTATACCTATACAATAATACATGGATATATATGTATGTAGATCTATGGTAATACGAGCGTCAGATTTGTTTTGCCGATAAGTAGACATGGAACAAATATATTTATTAGATATTATCCATAATTGATAAAAAATGAATAAAAACAATAATAAATGAAACAGAATAATAAATGAAACAGCATATAATTTCGGCGCCATAATTTCTATAGTATTATATATTTGCCATAAGTATTATATATTTGCCATCAACACCAAACACTCTAGGAGCGGTGTTTGCAATATGACACGCTCTCTAGTCTCCACGTGCCCCCAAATATCAATACAGACTAATAAAATATTGCGGTGCACTATTGAAGTGCAGCCTAACTTGGGTACATACGTCGGTATATCACAAAAGCACGCACCATTTAGGGAAACCTAGTTTTATGATATATTTCCTGTTTATTGCTATTACTTGAGACGTGTAATACCGCCGAGGGCAGACGCGTATTGCACAAGACGGATATATCACATGATATTTGTCGCGCACAAAGAGAGAAAATAACTATGATTTAAATAATATAGCCAAATGTATTATGAGCACGATATAGACAGTTAGTAAGTATACTTACTCATGTATACTTACTCCTGATATACAGATCGAAAACAGACCAAATATATCAAATTACCATAATATAAAGTATATTATTCTATTATACTTGTTTTACTTATTGCACGAGCTAAGAGGCGTTATTGTTGTTGCTTTGCCATAAAAAATTACTGAATTAATATAAAAGCTAGTAATATTATTAATTTTCTGCCTTGTAATAAATATCCATGAAATATTTTGTATTTTTTTTTCTCAAATCCATAGCCCTATATATGTTGATAATATATATCTATAATACTATTGGTAGAAGAGGGTGTATAATTTAAAATTATTAAAATTAAAATTTGGAAACAAAGACACAGTGTTTATTTCACCGGATTCATTTAAATTTATATGCTGAACGTTCTTAGCAATCTTTTAAAAAAAGACGGCTACATAATATTAGCGCCGTCAACTCTTCATTGATTCACGAAAAGACGCATGCTTCTAATTCTAAACATTCACGGTGTATATTAAGATCTAAGACTATACACCTTTCTTCAATTTATCATACGTATACCCGATGAGGTGCTAAGATAAATGAACATAAATTTCAATCTTACTTCATGTATGAATTTCCTCCTCAACGCCGGTCGAATAGGCGAATACAACTGCTTGGAGACGGCGGGGTTATGCACTTCTCATTTTTATAGTCGAATATCGTTGGTACCGCTGTTGACTTTAATCTGCATGGCCTTTTGTTCTCCAAATTCAAAGATAATGAAACCAAAGGATGGACTTCCAACGAAGTCAACTCAAAATGTTTGCTACAAACTCGCGCGTCTTTCGTAGGTTCCCACTTTCTCGACGAGTCGGGCGATTTTCCTCGGTAAATCTTAATGTATCATTATCTCGATTAGGGAAACGAAAGAAACTTAGGTTATTATCTTGTCCTTCTTTATGCAAACTTTTTCACCCAGCAACAACACACGGCATTTCTAACAAGTACCATAAAACGTAATCCTACATAGACAATACTATACAACTCAATGCGTCACCGCGAATCGTTTGGTACCAATGACGTCACAGGATCACGTGTCACTTACCTGTCTTCAAAAAGGGCGAAACTCGAAGCGTGTGCGCTATGAGATAAATTGGCTACTGTGAGAAAACGGGACAACCAATAAGAGTAAGATTTGAAAATATTGTATATTATATACGTATATTTCCGAATATATACTCAAAATACACGCTATATTTCACCTTTAACTATAGGAACAGCTCAAACCCATTTGCTTACTAATGTTTTCGCCATTCAATACGCAGTACTTTGATTATATCTATATTTAGTACTAACATGCATTAGCTTCACGGCACTTGTATTAAGCCCCACAAGAAGCAAATGAACCCAATGGGTCATATTAAAATATTATATGAATACTATCCTCAGTTAGCAGGCCAATGTTTTCTGAAGAATTCCGATACATATTTATACAGATTTAAATATATCGAATATACTGCTGACTTAAACAAAACATGTGCGGATAAATTGTAAAATGTATAACCTAAAATTTAAAACGAATGTAGAAATTTATTCTAGAGGTTATTTTTCAAAAAAGTGTTAAATCGGATTGTTATTTTCATGAACGCAATTCACGTATCTGGAAATGTACTTAATTGTGCTAAAATGTGGAAACATTATTTTAATGTATCTCGTGATCAGAGATAATACATGTTATTTGGTTTGTTATGGCGTCTGATAATCCCCAGCAGTTGATTTTTACAATATATATTTATTATATACGGCTGCGTTAACACTTTATTTTACAGAATCTTAATCAACAGAGAAACCTCGTTAGTAACTATGCACTCAAGTACTTACCGGATAGTTATTGTATCAAATGAATGAACACTGCTTAGATAAATTGTACATTATTTCTAAGTTATATACCACAGTATAGTTCATGTTTCTCTAAAGATATGTAGAACTGAAACAAAATACCAAGGATCATACTATGTTGAGCAGCTATATTTGGACTTCATGTATAAAATGTAATGATTCTGTACTTCGATCAGACGATTTGTGTTACTATGGTTTGCGAAGTTCGATATGCATGGTTTCCACTTAATACAGAGGACAAGCAGCTCCATAAAAGGGAGCACTCATAAATAAATAGGGGGCATAATCCCACATCGAAATCAACGAAACGAAAAACAAATTGTATTTTGTGGTATGCTCATCTATATTTTACTTTTGTTTTTACATTGTTATACAATACAAAAAGGTCGGAGAAACTCCAAATATACGGGAGCATCCAGAAATATATATGAGACAAGCAACTCCAAATAAATATAAAGAAACACTAACTATATAGTATAAATAACCCCATTGAAATACAGTCATTATTTTGTTTTTATTTTGGAGCAGTTCTAATTATTTATTTATTTTGTTATCTAGCCAATCGAGTTAAAACATTTTGTAGCTGTTTCCATAACAAAAATGAGCAAGCAGCCCTAAATAAATGGAGAAGCATCCCTAAATAAATGGAGGACATATATCCATCTCGAAATCCACAAAACATGTTCTTGTTTAAAATAAAGTCTGCAGAACGACATTTTAAATATTGAGTTCTGCTCAACACGGGACTAGAGGGCGTGAAAAGTAGCGTGAAAAGTAGTTCATGAACAGTCTCAATCAAACCGAAACTGCAAGATCTTTTGTATATTTATCGTGTTCGGCGATTTCCAAAGTTCTCCTTTAATACCCTTTTTATATATCACAGTTGCGTTGCTTTGAAGTGTGGTGGCAGTAAAACGTCTCCCAGTGCTTGCAATCAGAACTGTTATTCATTCCGACCTTTGGAGTTCGTTGAAACCGATATTTATATACATATATCTATGGTTCATTCTCAATACTTTGTTTCCTTAATTTCGAACTGGTGGTTTCACTACTCCAGCCTTCAAAGGCACTGAGTATTGTTTAATCACCTTTAGGATACGTTGCCTGCTTTTGAATTTAGTCGTTTGACTGTTACCTATGATAGGGCGGGTTCATATCCTCTGCTCCCTACTAAATGCCATTTTGTTTATTTCGCCCATTGTTCTCTCGTTTATGGCAAATCATTTTGTTATAAACTGGGACCATACGCCGCTGGTCATGGAATGTGAAGAAAATACCACATTGAAGGTTCCATGTTCCCGTCATATGCATACCATCTTCGGGATAGCTCAAAGTTTCGTACTATTGACATTTTAACTATTGAATTTCGCTCAAACCGGGTCTAGAGGGCGTGAACGGTAGCTAGCATTTTTCACTAACGTTCATGAACAGGCTCAATCAAACCGAGACTGCAATATATTAGGTATTTCTATACCATTTCATGGCCATCGGCGTATGGTCCCAGTTCCTAACAAAATGCTTTGCCCTAAACGAGAAATGTACAAAAAGGAATTTAGTTGGGAGCAGAGATTATGAAGCCTGCTTATCACAAGTAAGAGTCTAAATACTAAATTAAAAAGCAGACAACATATTACAATCAATGGTTATGGCTATATTGTAATTCCATTATTGCAACTTAATGTGAACAGGGTTTAAACTCATATTGTGCAACTGAGCGTAAGATTTTATTAAAGTTCAGTTTCATATGCATAGTATCATTCACTGATGTCTTATGCGATTGCATTATGTTTAAAACCCAAGGCAATTGTTTGAATTTATCATGTACCATTTTCTTTATCTGCTGTGGTTGCTATGCCTATATGTATAAGGTTGAGAAATATTTTTTTCAAGTACTAGTACGTTTAAACACATTGATACTTTGTTGTTCTAGTATGCAAATAGTATACATATATATGCGCTATTATTATTCAACATTGGTAATATTATAGAAGATTCCCATGAGTTAAATCCCGTATTGGAATACTTAATAAGTTTGTGTATTAGTCGTCTGCGCCCCACGTACAATTAGTTGTAAATTAATATTGACAGGGGAATTGTATTTATTTCAAAATTACGTTCTGATACATATAAAAATAATAACGAAATACGTAGATTGCGAACACAACACTGGTGGCAAAATTATAAAACAACTAATAGGGAAGCCATTATACATCAGATATATGACACTATATATTGACATGCATTAGCTTCACATCACTAGTATTAAAACTCCAACGAACAAATGGAAACAATGACATATTACAGCATTCTTTGCATACTAAACAACGTATTCCTGTCCACCAGGAGATATAGCATTCACAGAACGCATTCACCCAAAAACATTCAAATAAACAACAATTACAGAGTAAACCAGAATCAAAGTATGAAACACCACAAGCATAATATGACCTTAAAAAAGCGTTTGATTCTATCTATAGAAATGCGATGTGGTTAAAGTTATATAATTTGGTATTAACGGGAAAATGCTAAGAATAATTCGTTCTATGTATAACACTGTCAATTCGTGCATTAAATACTGCAGTTCTTTCTTGGATTTTTTTCGAGATTTCAGTTGGTTTGAAGCAAGGGGAGATAATGTCTCCGATCATGTTTGCATTGTTTATTGAAGATTTAGAGTTATATTTGCAAAATAGAATAGACAGTGGTTTATCATTAGATGACATTTCTTTAATTTTACTGGTTTTTGCTGATGATATGGTGTTAATAGGTAATACTCCGCAAGATCTGCAAATGAGCTTAAATCGTCTATATGAATATTGTGAAACTTGGGGCCTGGAATTAATACTGAAAAAACAAAGGTTATAGTTTTTTCGTAAAAGTTTTCTTATAACGGAGCATTATTAGAGGTTTGAGATGGTTTTAATTATCTTGGAGTTGTATAGAACTACACTGGGTCGTATACGTTAAATCAACAGGCTATGTGCAGCAAAGCATTAAAAGCTATGAATCTTTTAACTGCAAACATAAGAAAAACTGAACTAAACCCTAAAACATCCCTTCTATTATTTGATGCTTTCGTCTCATCAATACTCAATTACGGCTGTGAAGGCTGGGGTTTCACAAATTCGAAGGAGATAGAGAATTCATCTCAAGTTTTGTAAAAACATTCTAGGAGTAAAACTGACAACGAGTAATGCTGGTGTTTACGGTGAATTGGGGCGTTATCCATTATTTATCACAAGATATACTAGAATAGTTAGATATTGGTTGAAATAAGTTGAATTAACAGAAAATATAATTTTATCATCTATATTTAAAACTTCATTATCTGATTGTGAAAGTGGTTCAAACAATTGATTATCCAATGTAAAATCTCTGCTTAATACGTATGGCTTTATGTATGTATGGGATGATCTGTTAAGGGTGAACCATCAACATTTTATATCTAGCTTTAAACAGAGGTTGGTTGATAATGGAACTCTGATCTACAAGAAAATAGAGTATTATCAAGTTTGTATAGACATGTTAAAGATAATTTTGGATATGAAAACTATCTGAATATTTTATGTACAAACAGATTACGAGGTGTTTTTACTAAATTACGTTTATCTTCACATAGCTTAAGAATTGAGACAGGTTGAATTAACAGAAAATATAATTTTATCATCTATATATAAATCTTCATTATCTGATTGTGAAAGTGGTTTAAACAATTGGTTATCCAATGTAAAATCTCTGCTTAATACGTATGGCTTTATGTATGTATGGGATGATCCTTTAAGGGTGAACCATCAACATTTTATATCTAGCTTTAAACAGAGGTTGGTGGATAATGGAACTCTGATCTACAAGAAAATAGAGTATTATCAAGTTTGTATAGACATGTTAAAGATAATTTTGGATATGAAAACTATCTGAATATTTTATGTACAAACATATTACGAGGTGTTTTTACTAAATTACGTTTATCTTCACATAGCTTAAGAATTGAGACAGGTTGAATTAACAGAAAATGTAATTTTATCATCTATATATAAATCTTCATTATCTGATTGTGAAAGTGGTTTAAACAATTGGTTATCCAATGTAAAATCTCTGCTTAATACGTATGGCTTTATGTATGTATGGGATGATCCTTTAAGGGTGAACCATCAACATTTTATATCTAGCTTTAAACAGAGGTTGGTGGATAATGAAACTCTGATCTACAAGAAAATAGAGTATTATCAAGTTTGTATAGACATGTTAAAGATAATTTTGGATATGAAAACTATCTGAATATTTTATGTACAAACAGATTCAGAGGTGTTTTTACTAAATTACGTTTATCTTCACATAGCTTAAGAATTGAGACAGGTTGAATTAACAGAAAATGTAATTTTATCATCTATATATAAATCTTCATTATCTGATTGTGAAAGTGGTTTAAACAATTGGTTATCCAATGTAAAATCTCTGCTTAATACGTATGGCTTTATGTATGTATGGGATGATCCTTTAGGGGTAAACCATCAACATTTTATATCTAGCTTTAAACAGAGGTTGGTGGATTGTTTTATTCAAAAATGGAACACTGATCTACAAGAAAATAGAGTATTATCAAGTTTGTATAGACATGTTAAAGATAATTTTGGATATGAAAACTATCTGAATATTTTATGTACAAAAAGATTAGGAGATGTTTTTACTAAATTACGTTTATCTTTACATAGCTTAAGAATTGAGACAGGTCGTTATGCAAGACATAGGATTGAAAAAAAACGAAAGAGTTTGTCAAATATGTAATTCAACTGAAATTGAAGACGAATTTCACTTTGTTTTAATTTGTACAGCTTATAATGATATTAGAAAGAAATATATCAGAAAATATTACATACAAAGGCCAAATATGTTTAAATTTATAACACTTCTACAATCTTCAAAGAAAAAAAAACTTTTTAATTTAAGTAAATATTTGTCAGATGCGTTTACTGTCAGATGTTCTATTCCAAATATTATTTCTTTAAATATATTCAAGTACATCCTCAAATAAATTGTTATTTTATATATAATTCCTTTTGTTTTTTGATATCCTTGGATTATTGATTAAACGTGTGATTTATATGAGCTATGATTAATTAAGGAGTATTGAAAATTGAACTATAAGTGAGTGTGTAGAAGTATGTGTAACCTGTCATGTGATTATAATTATGTATTACAAATTATGTATGTAATGATGAGAAACTGTAAAAGTTTAAATCAATAAAGTATCTATCTATCTATCTATCTATCTATCTATCTATCTATATATCTATCTATCTATCTACCTATCTACCTATCTATCTATCTATCTATCTATCTATCTATCTATCTATCTATCTATCTATCAATAAAAGAGAAAAACGTTGTATCGAATTGTAAATGTGTCAACCGCTAAACATGCAGTGCATTGCAAAATGACAGGGTTCTAACCTCTGTTTCACTCTGCAACATATTGTAAACAATGGGCTTTCTTGTTCGACTTTTATATCTATATTTACATTACACTAGTCTGTGAAAACTAACCTCAATTTCAATCCGTAAAATATTCGAAGCAGGGAGTTGAACTACAAAATTCTGTGAATCTGCAGGGCAAAGTCTCCAGAAGAATTATTTTGCATGTTTACCAAATACTCGTATATATTATGGAATTAACAAAACCTTTGTTGATGTATTTTAAAAGGTATAATCCAAAGTATACAGTTTATAAACTATGTAGTTTATATATTACTCGAAAAACAGTCGGGAATTTCCTTTTTTCATGATCAGGCCACGGTGACCTGTACCATTTAACCATAAAATGATTAGGTGTCATTGTTGCACCATGGTTACTATTTGCATAAAGTTTTAAGATCCGGTCACCGTGACCTTAGCCCCAACCTCATTAGGGGTCAATGTTTTACCACGAATACTATACATGTAAGATGATGCTTGTTGTTATGTCTAAGAGTTTTCAGGTTAAAAAGAGAAACGTGTTTCTCGGGACATTGTCAGGTCAATGTGACCTGGATTCTTTTTTACCAACTGAATGTATGTGCAATATGGTTCCTGTCTTTCACGACGAGCAGTGTACCTAAATGTCATGAATGTGTTTGTTATACTCCGGGGTTATAGCGTAAAATGCATATATTCATATGAAATTATGGCAACCTTGACATTTGACCTACCCCAATAAGGTAATAGGGTTTCTTCTCTACTAAGGTTAATGTATGTAAAGCTTCGTGAGCGTGGTGTTATACTTCCGCAGTCATCGCCCGAAATGTCTAAATAAGGTCACGACTACCTTGACCGTTGACCTTCTAACCCAAAATCAGTATGTATCATCTTCTCCCCTGTGTTATTACTGATATGATTCCCATGCATCCTTCTCTCTGGTGAGGTTCTAAATAACGTTTGGAAGATGACGAGCCGTTAAACAACAATTCAATTCCAAAGGGTTAATATATAAAATTCCAGACTTTATGTTCACAATATTACACTTGTTTTAAAACCTAAATAAGTAGCGTGTGCATATTCCGCGCGTACATAATCTACACTGAAAATGCCAAGCTTGTGATGCACAACTGGAAATGTGGGTATTTTCATTCGTCACCTGTCCTGGTTAAAAATAAACAGGGAAATATCCATTTTTGCAGCATGAATAAATTCGCAGTTTCAATGTCATACAGGCGTTTTTTTTTTGTCTGAAAACCTGTTGTTTACATTTTGCTAGGAAAGTAAGTATAAAAAGTCGAAAGGGAATTAAGCTTTCACAGAAAATATTCAGCCAAAAACATTGCATTAAAACAAACGATAACAATGTTAATAGGAAGCAAGGCATGTGACATGAACATCACAAACGGGTTGAAAATAGGGCTACCACCTATAAGAGTGGCACAAATGCCCCTGGGGATTTAAACCAGGTTCTATGGTGCACCAAATCTCACTCTTACGTTATTGTCATCCAAATAAAAGGAGACAGTGTAAATAAAGAAATCCCCACCGGGTTTATACTCTCTAACAAACAAGCATCATTAATGATCAGTATAAATATAACATTTAGATGATCATGTAAATATGTATATGAAAAGCCCAGAAACCCACAGTGCAAGTTCTCAATGACGTCAGAGCAACAAGAAAACAAACTATTAAGTGTACCCCAAGACAAGATTTAAGACAAACATCAAACGCTGATTTAGGTAGACGTCATCATAGGGTTAACAATCTGTCTGGTCATCGCTCAGTCTAAGAGGAAAGCATAGTGGTGAACTGTAAATGGGTCAACCACTAAACATGCAGTGATGTGCAACATAATAGGGTCATAACCGCTTTTGAGCTACGGCTTATGGGGTCTATGCATCTCAACTTATTCGTTTCTCTAGAACTTGTAGTCGTGTTGGGGACTTTAATATTCGTAATGTTTGTATAACTAAAAAGCTACTCCAGCAGGGCTACCATTACCACAAACTTCGAAAAACGTTTGCAAATTCTTTTAATAGCGTAACCCTGATCTATTTTTTAAATATAAAAGTAATTTAAGAACTCTTCTGCGACAAGGACTATCACAACCGGATGTGCTTTACAAATTTCGTAAGATCCTTGGTCATAATCACTTTCATACAACATTTATTAAACTTATTAAATGTTTATCAAAAGAGGTTATGACTCTATCATTTTGCAACGTATTGCATGTTTAGTGGTTGGCCCATATACAGTTCACCACTATGCTTCCCTCTTTGATTGTGTGATGACCGGAAAGATTGTAGACCCTATGTATGGAACGCCAAACACGACTTTGATGGTCATTTTCCATTATGATGTGGTCACTTTCATTTTGATGTGGTCACTTTCCATTATGATTTGGTCGCTTTACATTATGATATGGTCATTTGTCATTATGAAGTGGTCACTTTTCATTATGATGTGGTCGCTTTACATTATGTTGTGGTCATTTGTCATTACGATGTGGTCACTTTTCATTATGGTGTGGTTACTTTACATTATGATGTGGTCACTTTCCATTATGATGTGGTTACTTTACATTATGATGTGGTAAGTTTCTATTATGATGTGGTCACTTTAATTACGATGTGGTTACTTTCCATTATGATGTGGTTACTTTGTATTATGATGTGGTCACTTTCCATTATGATGTGGTAAGTGTCTATTATGATGTGGTCACTTTACATTATGATGTGGTCACTTTTCATTATGATGTGGTTACTTTGTATTATGATGTGGTCGCTTTTCATTATGATGTGGTCACTTTACATTATGATGTGGTCTGTTTTAATTATGATGTGGTAAGTTTTTATTATGATGTGGTCACTTTACATGATTAATGTACATCATAATGAAAAGTGACCACATCACAATGTAAAGTGACCACGTCATAATAGACACTTACCACATCATAATGGAAAGTGACCACATCATAATGGAAAATGACCACATCATAATAGACACTTACCACCTCATAATGAAAAGTAACCACATCATAATGTAAAGTGACCACATCATAATGTAAACTGACCACATCATAACAAAAGGTGACCACATCATAATAAAAAATGACCACATCATAATGAAAAGTGACCACATCATAATGGAAAATGACCGCATCATAATGACAAATGACCACATCATAATGGAAAGTGACCACATCATAATGACAAATGACCACATCATAATGTAAAGCGACCACATCATAATAGAAAGTGACCACATCATAATACAAGTGACACATCATAATGGAAAATGACCATCAAAGTCGTGTTTGGCGTTCCATACCTATGATGACCTCTACCTAAATCCTTATAGGACGTGAGCGTTTGATGTTTGTCTTTAATCTTGTCTTGTCGTACCCTTAACGGTTTGATCTCTTGCTGCTCTGGCTTCTGCCAAGTCAATGAGTACTTACTTTGTAGATTTCTGGGCTTTAGTTTTTTCTATTATATATACATGATCATTTATGTGTTTTGCTTGTATTGCCTATTAATGCTGCCTTGCTTGTTAGAGACTATAACTTGGCGGGGATATCTTTATTTACACTGTCCCGTTTATTGGGATGACAATAGGGTAAGAGTGAGGTTTGGTGCACCATATAACCTGGTTTAAACCACCAGCGGCTTTTTTTGCCACTGACCGTTCCAAGGCGGCAGCCCTATTGTCAACCCTTTTGTGTTTGTTATGTCTTATCTTGCGTTTCCCTACAGGCAAAATATGTTGATTAGACGTTGTATCAACGTTGAAAACAGACGTTGAAATGACGTTGATATAAGGCTGTGTATGAAAGTTTATTGACGTAGAAATACCAACGTTGATTCAACATCGAAATTATAACGTTGAACCAACGGTGAAAGTATGACGTCGTTTCAACGTAACAATTTCGACGTCGTTTCAACGGTGAAATCTTGACGTTGAACCAACGGTGAAATTATCACGTCGTTTCAACAGTGAAATCTTGACGTTGAACCAACGGTGAAACTATCACGTCGTTGGTGAAATCTTGACGTTGAATCAACGGTGAAACTATCACGTCGTTTCAACGGTGAAATCTTGACGTTGAACCAACGGTGAAACTATCACGTCGTTTCAACGTAATAATTTCGATGTCGTATCAATGGTGAAATCTTGAAGTTGAACCAACGGTGAAAGTATGACGTCGGTTCAATGTAACAATATTGATGTCGTATCAATGAACATTGGATTTTGGTTGAAAATGGAAGTTTTTTAGACGTCAGAAATCTGACGATGAACCAGACAGTTCATAATTAAGATGTTTAGTTCTATAATTAGAACTACCGGCAAACACAAGTAACCTGTCAAGTACCAATATATGTGTGCCAAGAAGGGAAACCCTCAACGACACAACATAATGTCTGGACTTATAAATGCATTAACCAATAATTTAACTTATATCAGAAATTATATAAACCTTTAAGTACCCTATTTAATTATAATACATGCCAGCAAGATATTAATAATTAAAACAATGCATTAGTAAATAAACATATATATAGAAAAACATATAAACCAATATATAACCTTGCATTTCACATTAAAAACACGTAAATTAACATTATACATTACCTCCCTTTAGGTTGCAGAAAACTAAATACTTTCCCATAGACCTCCTGTTGCACCTGTCAGCTAATATCTCAAGAATTATACACCAGATTTTCTTTAAATTACCTTATTTCATAGATATTTCCATCACAAAGCCTTTGAAAGTGTGAAAAAGAAAACTTTTTCTGCTCAAACTCTCTGCACATGTCTGTGTTTACAAACACTATTGAATCCGCACTGAATATTGACATGCAATTTCAATGGATGTTAAATTTTCAAAAACATTAAAAAATATTTTTTTATTTAATTTAATGATCCTAGCTGATGGGGATTATTTTACCTATAGTTTATCCTTCCTGAAAATGCATATTGAATATTTCAAAGTTATATCTGCTGACCTCTGTGAACTCTGTGAACTTTCACTTCTGTACTGAATCGTACACAACAAAAGGCGGGGCTTCAGCCAGGCTATATTTAGCTGTACGCAACCTTTACATGCCCTCTCACATAAGCATGCATGATAACGTCAGAACGACGTCGTACTCCAACGTTGTTCTGACGTCTTAAATCAGACGTTGTACCAACGTTGGATTTAGGTCGGAATCTACAGTTTTCTTTGAAATTCAGACTAGTTTTAGACATGTACACTAATTACGCTAAATAACTTGAATTCTATTTTTCAAAAATAACAAACATGCATTGTTCCTGAAAGATTATAAAATTTCCTCTCAAAATATAGCAAATACATGCTAGAAAGCATCAAAATCTGTTTCTCTACCTACAAATACAACTTCATTTACCCCACCCACTCAGCACTCAACAAAGTGAAAACATGACATTTATAGACAAACGACAGCATATACCTGTCTCTTATTTGAGATATAACACATCCATAATTGAATGACAAACACTCCAAATTGTCATAAAAATGCTATTTCTACATACCTTAACCGGCTTTTTTCCCCGTAATCTGATGTCGACTCAAGAATTGCAGGAAGTGATAAAAAAAGCTATCATTTACAACATAGCCACCAGTTACGATTTTCTGTTTACAGGCTACATACGGGTCATAGTACAAAAAGTTTATTTATATCAAAATTAACTATTATGTCATACTAAGTCAAAAACACCGCATTTGTGGATTTATTTTTTATTGTCTAGCCTGTACATGGCTTTTAATCTCTTAGATTTCTATTTTATAAATAATTCCCCATGAACATTCATTCGAAACTAAGGAGTCTCCCCTTAAGGGCAAAAATATTTTTTCAAATTTTTATTTGTTACTTTTAAATCACTTTTTCCAGTTATTTCGAGCATTTTGATACGTCAGCTGTGCCAATCCGATGGAATTTAGGCATTTCAGAGCTTCTTAAACTTGGCACTATAATTCCTGGAAAGTTACATATTTATCAGTATTTTTTGTTCTTTTTTCTTCTTCTTAGAATCAAAATTAAGTTGGTATATGTGTTGTAAATGTACTTTTGAGTACTTTACCTACATAGTATTCAGGGTACAGAAAAATCATTTATTCCTGAACTCAAAATATAAAGAACCTATTTCAGAACTTATCTAGAGTAGTCTCCCTTAGCCTACATAGCAACAACGTCATGATGCATAGCAACAACTTCACCCTTGCCTAGCAACGCCAGTATAGCATGTGACATAGTGCAGATTGTTTGTCAAACATTGAGGCAATCTATACCAGACATGACAACGTCGACAAGGTCATATTTTCCCAAAAACTTGCATCATGCGTTCGGGCGCGCGTAAGCCTTGAACTGACGCATATAAAAAAAATAGTGTATCCGAGAAGCAGTTTGTCGAAAAGGGCAGGGCAGCAACAAACAATATACTGCCCTGCTTTAGCAACATTCATGCCCAGTGCAGAATATATTCAACAGTGTGTTATGCCCATCTTGCCAGCTATTCCACCAACTTTTTGCCATATGGCAAACACATAAATATGTCAAAGGAAGACCATAAAAACATCAAACGGGTACTTGATACAGTATTTTCAGGAGAAATGTTGGGTCGCATTTCCAAACTCTACACAACAAACAGGTGTGAACATTTAAACAGTCGAGTGTTTACGTATGCACCAAAAAACATGGAACAGGCAAGTCTGCCCAATTGTTAGCTAAAAAGGCTGGATTGAAATATGCGATGGCAGACCCTTTCACAATGCACATGGCTCAACGCGATCGGTTAAGTAAGTATCGCACACAGCTGTCGGAAACAGTCCAATACAAGCACAACCGTTATATATCCCGCAAACGACGAAGTAACAGGAAACTTTTAAACACTAATTTTTATGAAACTGTAACATCTAACAATCATGAACATAACTATGGAATAAATCCAAATATGTAAAATGTAAACATGCCTTTGTTTTAACATATCAACATAATAATTACCCATTCTCATAGAAGGCACGGCCTATAGCCACGGTGACCATTACAAATGCCTTCATTTCTACAAACTGACAGCTGATTATTTACTAAACAAGTTTCCAAACTTAAATGCTTAAAATTAATGCAAAGTTTTTGGTGACACCTATGTGACACATGCAGATGGCTGATTTACAGTTCACATTCTGATGATATGTAGAACATCAGCCTATGAACAGTTACCCATTTTCGGTGACCACGAAAAGTAACGCGGATAACACCATAGCCATCTTTGTTTTTGCTGCCACCCCAAATATGACATGAATCGGTGATTACGAAGTTTTTCAATTTAAACTCGAAATTGAATATTTCCATTTCAGTTAAAATTGTAGAGAAAATAATAGACATAACGGTCACTGCAGCTATGGTTATGCAGACTGCAAATTAAAAATAAAGTAAAAAATGAAATGGTATGCACAAAAACATCCAGATAGTACTGAAAAGTAGGTAGCATACCAGACATGGCTCAAACCTACACTACCAGACTTATTATACCAGACCTTAACTAAGAACTTACTTACACTATCATATCACAACTTTAAATAGTTACGACTCAGATCAGACCAACGATATTTTGTATGCTGGAGGCACACCCAATATTTAAGGTCTGACATGAGTCTGATATAAAAGGTCTGATATGAGTGTCTGACAAGGGTCTGATATGAGTGTGTCTAGTAGTGTAGGTCTGACATGGGTCTGATAGTGTGGGTCTGACATGGGTCTCATATTGTAGGTCTGATATCAGTCTGATATTGTATAGGCAATATATGCACATTGAATGTCAGACAGACTCATTCCAGATCTATCCAAAATATCAAACTCCATTCAGACTTTCACTATTTGATGCATGTCAGACAGACCTACACTTTCAGACTCATGTCAGACCTACAATTACATCAAACTTACTCTAACACTCATAGTTATAAGACTTAAAGTATCAGAGTCTGACCTAGAACATACCAGTGAGATGCAGACCTATATGTACACAATAATAGTTTTTGTGTCTGATATTGTAGGTCTGATATGGGTCTGACATTTTTGGCTGATATGAGTCTGATATGCATCAGATATTGTAGGGCTGATATTCAAGAGTCTAAATATTATAAGTCTGATGCGTGTCTAATACTGTTATTCCAGTAAGTCTGATTTTGCATGTCTGATCAGAGTTGGTCATAGCAGAGTGCAATTTATTGTTGGGTCTGATAGTTCAAGGTATCTTATATGGAAACCTATTCTCCTACATTAATGCCTACTTAAATGAACAGTTATATACAATTTACAGGATCCAATTATAGTTTCTACAAAAATAAATTGAAAAATGTGTGCAAATTCACATTCGGTCAATGGAAAATAACAAAACTCAGATGGTCTATTTTTACCAGCAAGTGTTACTTCGCTTGGCAATATGTGTCGATATCTCAAAATGGAAAATGTCGCAATATTTTGATGATTTCTGAGCAATTTTGTGTTGAAAATATCAAAACGCACTACAACCTGTGTTCTAAACCTGAAATTGTGTATAATCGATACTTATAATGCATATTTTCCTTAAGGTCGGAATCTACAGTTTTCTTTGAAATTCAGACTAGTTTCAGACATGTACACTAATTACGCTAAATAACTTGAATTCTATTTTTCAAAAATAACAAACATGCATTGTTCCTGAAAGATTATAAAATTTCCTCTCAAAATATAGCAAATACATGCTAGAAAGCATCAAAATCTGTTTCTCTACCTACAAATACAACTTCATTTAACCCACCCACTCAGCACTCAACAAAGTGAAAACATGACATTTATAGACAAACGACAGCATATACCTGTCCCTTATTTGAGATATAACACATCCATAATTGAATGACAAACACTCCAAATTGTCATAAAAATGCTATTCTACATACCTTAACCGGCTTTTTTTTCCGTAATCTGATGTCGACTCAAGAATTGCAGGAAGTGATAAAAAAAGCTATCATTTACAACATAGCCACCAGTTACGATTTTCTGTTTACAGGCTACATACGGGTCATAGTACAAAAAGTTTATTTATATCAAAATTAACTATTATGTCATACTAAGTCAAAAACACCGCATTTGTGGATTTATTTTTTATTGTCTAGCCTGTACATGGCTTTTAATCTCTTAGATTTCTATTTTATAAGAAATTCCCCATGAACATTCATTCGAAACTAAGGAGTCTCCTCCTTAATTTTTTCAAATTTTTCTTTGTTACTTTTAAATCACTTTTTCCAGTTATTTCGAGCATTTTGATACGTCAGCTGTGCCAATCCGATGGAATTTAGGCATTTCAGAGCTTCTTAAACTTGGCACTATAATTCCTGGAAAGTTACATATTTATCAGTACTTTTTGTTCTTTTTTCCTCTTCTTAGAATCAAAATTAAGTTGGTATATGTGTTGTAAATGTACTTTTGAGTACTTTACCTACATAGTATTCAGGGTACAGAAAAATCATTTATTCCTGAACTCAAAATATAAAGAACCTATTTCAGAACTTATCTAGAGTAGTCTCCCTTAGCCTACATAGCAACAACGTCATGATGCATAGCAACAACTTCACCCTTGCCTAGCAACGCCAGTATAGCATGTGACATAGTGCAGATTTTTAGTCAAACATTGAGGCAATCTATACCAGACATGACAACGTCGACAAGGTCATATTTTCCCAAAAACTTGCATCATGCGTTCGGGCGCGCGTAAGGTTTGAACTGACGCATATAAAAAAAATAGTGTATCCGAGAAGCAGTTTGTCGAAAAGGGCAGGGCAGCAACAAACAATATACTGCCCTGCTTTAGCAACATTCATGCCCAGTGCAGAATATATTCAACAGTGTGTTATGCCCATCTGGCCAGCTATTCCACCAACTTTTTGCCATATGGCAAACACATAAATATTTCAAAGGAAGACCATAAAAACATCAAACGGGTACTTGATACAGTATTTTCAGGAGAAATGTTGGGTCGCATTTCCAAACTCTACACAACAAACAGGTGTGAACATTTAAACAGTCGAGTGTTTACGTATGCACCAAAAAACATGGAACAGGCAAGTCTGCCCAATTGTTAGCTAAAAAGGCTGGATTGAAATATGCGATGGCAGACCCTTTCACAATGCACATGGCTCAACGCGATCGGTTGAGTAAGTATCGCACACAGCTGTCGGAAACAGTCCAATACAAGCACAACCGTTATATATCCCGCAATCGACGAAGTAACAGGAAACTTTTAAACACTAATTTTTATGAAACTGTAACATCTAACAATCATGAACATAACTATGGAATAAATCCAAATATGTAAAATTTAAACATGCCTTTGTTTTAACATATCAACATAATAATTACCCATTCTCATAGAAGGCACGGCCTATAGCCACGGTGACCATTACAAATGCCTTCATTTCTACAAACTGACCGCTGATTATTTACTAAACAAGTTTCCAAACTTAAATGCTTAAAATTAATGCAAAGTTTTTGGTGACACTTATGTGACACATGCAGATGGCTGAGTAACAGTTCACATTCTGATGATATGTAGAACATCAGCCTATGAACAGTTACCCATTTTCGGTGACCACGAAAAGTAACGCGGATAACACCATAGCCATCTTTGTCTTTGCTGCCACCCCAAATATGACATGAATCGGTGATTACAACAACAGGCACACTCAACAATATATTTTCTTGAATAGTCAATCCATCGAGATACGTCAAACATCCATAACAACCACATCTGGTTCCACAGACGACCTCTGGGGTAGCCTCGGTTTCGTAAAGAATAATTACATTTGCGCTTAATATGTGAAACATTTTTCTTTCTTTCAATATCAGTTTGATTGAAAACTGTCAAATTGGTGTTTATAAATTAACATTAATTTCGTACAGATTTGCTTTATTGAAGTGGCGAAAAAAATAGTTTAGCTGTTTTGCTTGTTTCGTACCTCCTGGAAAACACGATAAATATAATTAAATCGGATACATATTTCTAAATACAGGGTAAATATAGATATAAAAATCAAACACGAACCAGTGTGTGTAAAAAATCGGCATTCAAGGACGACAGTCAACCACAAAAAACACAAAGAAACAAAGAACACATTTAAAAATGAATAAAAAACAAATAAGACATAAAAAAAGGCCGCAGGGGGTTTAAACCGCTTCTAGGGTGCACAAAACCTCAAACTTACCCCTACTGTTAACCCAACAAAACGGGACAGTGTAAATAAAGAAGTCCCCGCCATGAACTATTCTCTAACCAACAAGGCAGTATAAAGAAATATAAAAAGATCGGACAGGGAAAGTAGCATTCAAGGAGGACAGTCAACCACAAAACACAGAAACCAACACGCAAATAGACAAACAAGAAGGCAAAAGTAATAATAAATGCAAACGACATCACAAACACAAAAGGTTGACAATAGGGCTACCGCCTTGGAACGGTCAGTGGCAAAGTAGGCCACTGGGGGGTTTAAACCAGTTCTAGGGTGCACCAAACCTCACACTTACCCTACTGTCATCCCATTAAAACAGGACAAAAGTGTAAATAAAGAAATCCCCGCCATGATCTAATCTCTAACCAACAAGGCAGCATAAGTAAAACACAAATACGCTCGTGTAAAAATAATACCAAAAAAAACAATAGCCTAGAAAGCCACAATGAAGGTACTCAATGACTTGGCAGAAGCCAGAGCAGCAAGAGAATAAACCATTAAGGCCACGACAAGAAAGATCATAATCAAACATCAAACGCCACCGTCCCAATGGGCTTTAGGTAGGCGTCATCATAGGGTCCACATCCTGTCCGGTCATCGTACAATTAAAGAGGAAAGCATAGTGGCGAACTGTAAAATGGTCCACCACCAAGCATGCAGTACGTTGCAAAATGATAGGGTCATAACCTCTTTTGATAAACTTTTTAACAAGTTTAACAAAGATAGTATGAAAGTGATCATGACCAAGAACCTTACGAAGTTTATAAATCACATCACCATAGAAGTCAGGTTGAGATATTCCTTGTCGCAGAAGAGTCCTTAAATTACTTTTATATTTGGAAAGAAGATCAGGGTTACAATAATAAAACTTTGCAAAGGCTTTTGTATATATAAATACAAAAAGATGCTCTTGTATATATAAATACAAAAAAAGCCTAGAAAGCCACAAAGAAGGTACTCAATGACTTGGCAGAAGCCAGAGCATCAAGAGAATAAACCACTGAGGGCACAACAAGACAAGACTGCAGACAAACATCCAACGTCATCTAATTGCATCCATCTCTAAACTTATTTCTCGATATTTGCGCAATTAACTAATCCTTTATTTAGGAGGTGATTAACGTTACTGGTGTGCCGAAAGTTGATAATGGTGTCCATCCAGGGTGGTTGTTTGCCCAAAAACGTTACCTGACCTGTAATTCATCAACCATTCTTCAAACAGTTTTTATACTTGAGCCCAAGTACTCGAATTTCGTTCACAAATATTCCCGAGACCTTCAAAGTTAAACAGTCGTATGCAGTTGCTATTTATTTGTATTTATCATATTTGTTCATAGCTGATTGTCGTGAACGTTCATCCTTTACACTTTTAGAAATTGTTGTGATTGAAATGTGCATACTTGAGCTTAAATCTAAGATATTCTCAAGCATGGTTGGTGAATTCAAGGCCAGGTCTTTGTAGACGTGACTGTATTTGGAAGATATTCCGCTTTGATTTTTCAGTGCGATTGATACCATGTGTTGTCATCTCAAAAAAACATAGCTACATTTTAGGTGTATAAATTATATTAATTTTACTGTTTACCAGTGTTGAGCTATGTTTTACGTGTTACCTCTACCGTAAAAAATAATGTTTGGAAATGATAGTTTGGCTCTGACATCGGAAACAATGGATATAAATTTACAATATAAACTTTGCAAAAACAAATAGATGAGTCTCACCAAACTCACTTCATTTCTCATTTCATACTTATTTTCGGTATCTATTCCTTTACTGCAATACCATGAAACGTTATTGGCTGTTTTATATAGATGAACAATTCTGACATTAAACGAGGAAGATTCTTGCAAAAACAAACTATAAAAAAAAAAACAGACAATAATCGCATTTCTAATACGGCGGTTGAGTTTACACACACTGGTTCGTGAGATTTATAACATAAAGGGCATACAACAGTCGTTTGCTTGTTACGATGAAGAAAAGTAACGTAGGAGACGAATTGCATTTCTAACTAATATTGATGCCATTTGTTGTTGGCAGTAACCAAGAACAATCACGTGATGCTGTGCCCAGAACAAGAGTGACGTGCAAATATAGTTTTGCAGAAAAGTGTCGTTACGGAAGATAAAAACAATACAGCATTCGTAATAAGTTCACATAACAAAGGCCTACGATCAAACAGAATACGAGTTTTTAATTACAGGTAGTATATATTCTGAATACAAAGACATGATAACCGCATTAATACCTTTTGAATACGTATTAAATTGCATAACATAAGCCACTGGACCTTAAACAAGGCAAAAACGTATACCTCTGCCATATTGGGGACATTATAACCATTTCCACGCTTTTACACTTATACGTGTGTCCATACTTTGTATTATAAATTATAATTATAGTTTTTAAATGTAGCTTGTCAAATAAAAGCGACATATAGTATTGGCCTCCGTGGCCGAGTGGTCTACTACTCTAATTGTGAGACTCGCCTTTCACCTCCATCAACGGTTCGTCTTACAATGTGTATACGTTTCGGTTTGTCACATCTGGTTTTATTTAGAAGGTGAAAATATGTGTGTGTGCGTGTGTGCGCACGTAAGTGGATGCGTGCGTACATATGTGAAATAAATAAAAAATAATATGCTTTATTATACATTAGGCCATAGGCCCATGAGTCCACATGAGTTTACAAATAAGGCATTTACAGAAAAAACAATGTCAAGGGAAATCAAATAAAAAGTTTCATGTACCGAATTGATAATGCATTGTTAAGAGTGGGTGGGTGGCATCCAACAATGCAACAATAATAAGCATTAATATAATAGTCCCTTTTATAAACATTTACAAATTATAAGATAAAATTATGAAAAGTCAAAATTGTTATATTTCAAGTTATAACAGTCGTTATTACTATCCGTATAATTAATTAACAGGTGGTTAAAGTTGTTTACATGGTCCGCACCCGATTTGATTCTGTCTAACAATCAAAACGCTTTGTTTCTGTCTAACAACCAACAACCAAAACAAGTATTGAATGCAGCCTTGAACTCGATGATCAGTAGGATTGATCAATAAGATTGACATCTTCCCTGACGGCAAATAAACGCACGGCCTCGTTTATAGTTTGATATTCTTTTATTCATTGTGTCACTTGTCAGATTTCATCTTTCGAATTTTTTTTGTTCTCATAAAGCACGTTTGTAGTTATAATTAAACACTAGAAGGCTGTCATCGTTTACAAATTACTTATTGGACGCCTGCCATATGATAAAGCTATTAGTGTGGAATGATTTGCAAGCAGCACAATGTCATATCGCACAAGGCCTTGAGGTTCATTGCCGGCTTTAATGTACATGTTACAATCATTACAAGTAGGTATAAAACTCGAACAGGAAAATTAGCATTCAAGGACGACAGTCACCAAAAAACACACAAAGAAAAAAGAACAACTTTAAGGATGAATTAAATGCAAGATAATACATCACAAATACAAAAGGTTTGACAATAGGGCTACCGCCTTGGAACGGTCAGTGGCAAAATTCCGCTGGTGTTTAAACCAGGTTATACGGTGCACCAAACCTCGCTCTTACCCTATTGTCATCCCAGTAAAGGGGACAGTGTAAGACATCCGCGCCAGGTTATAATCTCTAACAAACAATGAAGCATTAATAGGCAATATAAGTAATTATAGAATAGATTCCTATGGTTCTTTAACGTGCTCGGAGGATAGACCGATACACGGGACCACCCGGACGAGGCTAAGGGAAAGTGTATTTCCCTAGAACACACCGACGTAACTCAATGGCACGACGGAGGATTGAACCCGGGGCCTCCGCCACGCCAGCCCTCCAAAACTTGCTCTGTTACGGAATCTGTCTACATTTCGTTTCTGATAATCATAACGTCAACTACACTGCCGAATGGTTAACGACGTTGCGTTCAACCTTCGCCTCTCATCGCTGTGGGTTCGAATCATATTAAGATAGAATGTGAATGTTTATAAAATGCAAGCCAAGTTCGAGTATCGGTCATATCGCCTAGTAACACCAGAGTTATTTCTCTTGATTTAGCAAGTAACTATATTTGTTCTTGTTAACACTCTAGAGGCTTTATTTCAAGACCAATCTTAATAATATTTGGATAGAATGTGTATGACTATAAGATCTCGGTCAAGATCGAGTATGGGCTAGAAACGCCAGAGTTATTATTAACCTCGATTTAGCAAAAATGTCATATTGCATTTGGTCAAGTTAAACTTTTGCTTAGATACGATCATTAAAAGCAGAGTTATGCGCCCCTGATTTAGCAATGATTGTTCTATTGGTTTTCCGAGCAATGACTCATAGTACAATAATACAGCATATGCAATTACCAAATTTGGTATGTGTATGCATACTGGGATGCTGAGATGTTGGGTGCCAAAACTGGGTCACTGTGATCTTGACCTTCAAGGTCAGAAATAGAAAAATCTAGTAAGGACCATAACCCATAGATTATACTACAGCACCTAGAGGTACCAATCTTGGTACGTTGATTCATTTTAGAACGACAGAGTGCCACGTACCATAATTGGATCACTGTGACCTTGACCTTCAATGTTAATTTAGAAATAGCTTGTCGGGCCTATAACAACTAAGGTACATACAGGTACCAAAATAAAAAATGCATTTTGCGAATCGTTTGGATATATTTCAGCGAGGTACTTTTTAAATCATTCTAGCTTTTCAACGGATATGTTTATGTAGATTTGCGATGTGGTTTTGCTGCAGATATTTACAGACAGACAGATAACTTGCCAAAATCGATAACTTTAGCTCGCACTGCATAATTTATGCACCTGCTATTCGACGACGTTATGGCACATAAATGTGTTACCCCTGTCCGTCCGTGCGTTTGCCTGTCTGTCCGAAATTTCATGTCGGCTCCATAACTTTCGCACAATTATTCCTCTTATAAAACAATGGTGCGCAGCGTGCAACGGCCGGGCGGCTATATTCATGGTCAATGTCGCTGGGCGCTTAGAGGTCATAGAGTTTGTATGGACATTCGTGTCCGCTCTGTATATTCCACATACATAGACCGATTTTGAAATTACTCATGACACATTTATTCCTCATAACACAAGCGTTCAACCACCAGGCGGCTACCTTCAATGTCAAGGTCGTACTAAAGCAGGGGCACCCATGTAGTATGGACACATTTGTAGGTACTGAACCTTTATGAGAGGGATTAACCTGTATTGATATTTTCATTTGTTTCGTTTAGGGACAAACATGTCACCATTAAAATATGGTAAACGTCGCGCGATTTTACTTTTACGACTGTTCTATATTATTTTTGCATCAAACGCCAAGTTATTAAAACTCTCCCATTTAACGGACCAAATGATGTAAAGTATTTTTATCAATACATATCGTTAGGTCTGTCATGTCTACTATCATAAAAAAAAGACTATAGAAGCCCGATGTTTCGATAACGAAGCGAAAATATGCGACGATGAAGCGCTTCGCCATCGCACCTTTGCGCTTCGCAATCGCACCTTCGTGCACCGCCATCGCATCTTCGTGCATCGTCATTACATCTTCTGGCACCGCCATCGCACCTTCGCGCATCACTATTGCACCTTCGCGCATCGCCATTGTACATTCGCGCAACGCCATCGCACCATCACGCATCGCCATTGCATCATCACGCATCGTCTTCGCAGCTTCCGTTTGGAGCATCGGCCTTTAGGCAATGCAAGAAAACACGATGATGGAGAACAAAGACGCAGTGGGGAAGCGCGAAGAATACGATTCAAAATTTCAAAGTTATTTCGCGCTTCGCCGTCTCTTCCTAATGGATCGTATGAGAGAAAACCAAAAACGTACACCGTACAGTTATACACAAGCCAAATTAATACATTGTTTGTTGCCGTTAAAACTGCACACCATTAATGGGAATTCTATTCTATTCTATTCTATTCTATTCTATTCTATTCTATTCTATTCTATTCATTCTATTCTATTCTATTCTATTCTATTCTATATTATATTATATTATATTATATTATATTATATTCTGTTCTGTTCTGTTCTGTTCTGGTGTGTTGTGCTCCGCCCATTTTTCTAATAATGTTATATTTTCGCCGATCTGTATGTACATGTGACGTTTTCGTCTAAACAATCATTTATTGCATTTTTTTCGTGCTGTTTTAATATGTGAAAAATACGCTTTTGCTCTACTAGGGGTAGAGATGCCAAACGTAAATTTCACAAATTTCTGACATTCTCGTGCGATTTTTGTGAAATATCCGCACACGTGTGAAGAATTCGTTTCTGTGAAATTAACGGTTCAACAAAGCTCCCTGATAGGTCTACGCAAGAAATTGGTGATCAGTAAAACCTGATAAAACAAGATGAATCACGGGCAATATTTTGTGCAAGTTAAAACTTTAATAATAGCGCTAGTTAGTAATGCAAACTGATACAATAAATAGACAGTATAGCAAGTATAGTAAATTCAACGTCTTTTAATTTTGGATGATTTATCTAAATTAGAATAACTTGCAATGTGAATTAACTTTATTACCCTATTACATTTTTACTGACTGTATATTATATATTTAATAGGCACACTTGATTATGATACCCAAAACGTATGTGATTTAGTGAAAGGGCCCTGGCGCTACAAATACTGGCTTAAAATGTTAGACCAAGGGAGATCATTCTGATAGAAATCTGGTTACACTGATATTGAAGGTTATGGGGAATCGTTAACTTGGAATGGCACCCTGTACATCAGCTAAGGAAGTGTACAGTACAGGAAGCGTACATTACCTGTACCAATCTCTACCTTGCCCACACTTGTCAATGACGGCCTCTGGGAGAGATTGTACCTGTACAATACCGACAAACTTGACAGTCTTGATATTTTTTATGGAATCAAAAAAAGCACAGACTATTGTCAGGAAATTGCATCTTTTTATTATTACCTGCTTTTATAATTATCTATGAAATGACATAAAAGGTTCTATGTTGAGGTCATTCGTGTGACGTCACGTCCGGCGGATGTAAACAACTTTTTTTGCGCAGCGTTAAAAATAAGGTTTTAAGATTTGTTTATATGCCTTCTTTGAGATAAAAGTATCAGAGGCCGATTGTAGACAAATTGTATCATGTCTACAATCGGCCTCTGATACTTTTATCTCAAAGAAGGCATATAAAAAATTCTTAAAGCCTTATTGGTCAACGACTGTTAAGGAATTACACACAAAGATGAGACAGTATAGAGCAAACTGGATTTCAGAAGGAAAACGTCACAGTTCACCATAATTTTCGACTTACAAAAGCTCAAAGACAGAATTTAGACGCAAGTTAAGACAAGCAGCCTCAGAGTTCGAAAGGGTGGAATTTGAAAGAATTGATCAATTAGCCGAACTTGACCAAAAAGGCTTTTGGAAGTATCATTTCAAGGAAATGCAAAAAGAAGACAAGAGTAGAAGGCAATGCAATAATTTTTAATGAAACCTTGGTGAAAGATCCTGACAAAGTAACTAACGGTTGGAAAACATACTTTGCGAACTTATTTAGCTTTTCAAAATCACAAGAATTCGATAAAGAATTTAGAAAACACGTCAATGAGAGTGTTAAGGTATTTTTAGACGAAAGTCTCAACGAATCTGATGCCCAGCTTATGTATCTAACCAGTCAAATTTCTACGCAAGAGCTGCAGACAGTAATTGATTCACTACCGCTAGGAAAAGTCCGTCTCTGGACAACATAACAAATGAACACATCAAATATGGCGGCGATTACCTAGTTGAATGCTTAAGAGTGTTTGTTTTTTATCAGCAGGAACAGTTACCATTCCATTTCCAAATATTTTACCAATTCCAGTACTTGCTAAGCCACTTAGTGCTCCTGTTGCTAGTGGTGCTAATACTTTCGGAGCGAGTCTAGCAACTGTTGGTAATATTGTTTTAGTTAACAAACCAGCTAATGCACCTAAAATCCTCCATTTTTAGACTGAGACCTCATTTGTGATTTTGATATACTTATGTCTAATCCCCGTCCATCAGATTTAGCTTTGTTAATATTGTTGATCTGAGTAGCTGTCAGCGACAAGGGGAAATTCCCAGTTATTTGGTTATTTTTTAACCTGAGTGTTAATTCACTCTTGTTCTCATAAGCCCTCGCTAAACTCTGTTTCTGGCCATCTGATAAATTTACTGAATAATTTACGTAATCCATATATAGTATAAGTTAGATTAAACAATAAATAGTTCATTTCCAACGGTATCAATAACTACATCTTCTTCATAGAGAACCAGAGCATAAACTATATATGGAGCAGCAGGAGGTATATTTAATTTATATCTCGAAGTTAGTTGTTTTGGATCGACACTGACTTCTTTACATTTGCACTTTAAATCAAAATATATCATACCAAAAAGATATTTAAAATTACTCGTATTGAGTAAAGTTCCAATGGTATTATAATTTTGCATGTAAGCATAATTAATAACATCTCTAAATATTCTGGTGATATTATCATAACTGTATTCAGTCTCTGGATAATAAATTCCGTTTCCAACTTAGCTGAATGTAAATAGCAATTTGTATTATTAGCATTTAGTTTAAAAGTATCTAAAAGATGAGGATTTTGCTCTTAGCTCAAACTCTTGTCGGTCCTTTGCAAATACACAAAAACGTGTTAGGAATTTTTAACACCAGCCGTTATTCTAAATGGGGTATCGACCGCTTGGCTACTTCCACTTTGTTGTATCATTTCACGAAGGTAAGTCCAGCTTGTTTTTGTCATGTGATTTGTCATTACATAATCCATGCCAACTGGATTACATATCATTCTAGGTACCCACAAAACTAATTTATTAATAACTACTCGGCCATCAGCACCACTTGATTTGAAAATTAGCACATTATCTTCTGTCAGTTGCAAGCTAATTTGAATCTGACTAGGAGGAAGCATGTTTGTTTCTAAACCTTTAAAAAAAGGAATATTTGTTTAATGGGATTATAGATTCAACTTTTTTGATTAGCTATAATTAAAGTATGACGAGTAGCAAACCCTTGATTATAAGTATCTTCGTCCTTTCGAGAGTCTGCATGGCTATTATTGTCTAAAATATTCGTTTGCTCCGGTTGATTGTGCATAATCGTTAGACATTTTCAGAAAACTTTTGACATTAACAAATCTGTAAAGATTATTTCCATCGTAAACTACTTTTCCATTTTGTCTCGCTTGAATTTGATTGATTAATGAAGCTGCATCGTTAATTATAGCAATTCTGTCAGCGTCTTCGAAAGCGGCTCCATCAGCAAGCTTGTTTATTCGAAAACTGATTTCAAAATATGCGTTATACCAATCAAAGTGAGAACTTCTATCATTTATTGAAAATTGATAACCGCTTTTCATTTGTCTGGTAGCATTTCCAGGTAATACTACAGGAGTATCTAATTGAATAGGTACTTATTCGTATCGGGTATTATATGTTTCACTTTTAAACATCTGTATATACTATTAATTAGATTATTTTTTATTAATTTATCGATTAATTCTTGCATGAACATTGTACCTTTGGTTCCCCTCCCGGAAAGTAATCTATTAATTATTTCTTCTTCAGTTATATTATCAGCTACAACTTTAGCTACATCTTTTGTGGCAGCTTTTGTAAGTTCTTAAAGTTATCTCGCCTTTTGGTTTAGGTTTTATAACTGAAACTAATTTATCAGCAGCCATTTTTCCTACTTCATCCCCAAGTTTTTTAGAACCGCTTTCTATTATTTGTTTACCAGCAGTTTCTAATGCCTTTTTACCTGCTGTTTTCACAGACTCACTAAATATCTTTGAGCAACCTCAAGTTAATAGGTCAACTTGAGTATATGTTCCTGTGCTAGTGTCATAAACTTTTTTTGAACGTTTCATATAACATATACTCGCCGTCATAAGAAAGTATCCACTTCTAAATATTGATATACAAATACCATGAGAACCAATAATCACAATTTTTCGTATTATTATATTAGATACAACATTTACAAACATGTTTTAATATGAAATATGAACATTCAATAAAGAATAAATTGTTTAAATCGATTCTAAAGCGCAACAGGCGGAAAACAAAAGTCACAGACCTAATAACGTTACGTGGACGAGATACTCCAACCTGTTGTTTTGCCGTTCCTTGCTAACCACCCTAACGTTATTCTGTACCAACAGGATAACGCCAGGCCACACTCAGCAAGATTGACCAACGACTTCTTGGTGGCCACTAACGTCAATGTGCTACCCTGGCCTGCTTTTTCACCGGACCTTAGTCCGATAGAGCACTTATGGGACCAGCTGTTACGTTATTAGATATTTTGTTTTCCGCCTGTTGCGCTTTAGAATCGATTTAAACATTTTATTCTTTATTGAATGTTCATATTTCATATTAAAACATGTTTGTAAATGTTGTATCTAATATAATAATACGAAAAATTGTATTTATTGGTTCTCATGGTATTTGTATATCAATATTTAGAAGTGGATACGTTCTTATGACGGCGAGTATATATAACATTAATTCTTTTAAAACAAATCGAAATGACGTGTGGACACCATTAAGATTAATAATTTTACCGGAGAAATCGGTAATGTAAATATTAATAATGTTAATGATCGATTTGTTTACTTCACAGTACCCAACCCTTATCGGTTCATCTTTAAAAGGATACGATCTCGTTAGATCAGCTGTACTTATTTCATAAATAACATCCCCATATGATCCATCAACAATAGAATTACTTATCAAATCACAATGAATATATAAAGTATCGATAGAATTTGTTATGTTTGGTGTTACAGTTCCAAATTTAGTTTCTCTAATAACTGCATCTTTGTCAAACCATATTAAGGTGTGAAAGTTTGTTTCTCTTAAATCAAGCATGAAATTATTATGAATGGTAACCAAACATTTGAAACTTGATAAATCAAACTCAAGTCTTATCGGGACAGGTGAGTCATCGGTTAAATCATTGTTTACAGTCAATGTTTCTTTTATATAATTATCAATATCAGCATAACTGTAATTTCCATTTGCAAAACTAATAGTTTTCCAATCTGTTCCATTGTGATACCTTATCACTTTGTTATTAAAATCTTCACTAATATTATACCATGAGGAAGTCATGGAATTAATCTTATCGAGCCAATGCCATACTGTTTGTTCTTGCCTAATACTAATGGTCTGTCAAATACAGTTGTAAAATTACTCGGTGTATTTGAGCTATTAATTATTAAAGCTTTTCCTGCTGATAATACAATTTTCTGTTCCATATAATATAGGATGGATAATCTTTTGCTAATATTAATCACCTAAATAAAACATTTTAAAACTTGATTTTTCAAAATTGAAAATTTATGTAGTGTTATGTTCTATATATGATCTGAAATTAAGATCAGATGGTTTGAGATAAAATTCAAATGTTTCTTTTAATATTCGTTTGTCATTTTTTATTATCGGGCGAAGATGCTTTCCGGCCCCCATATCCTGTGGTGAATAAATAAAGAAAGTTTCTACATCTGCTCCCGTATAAGTAAAATCTATTTCAAATACATAACGGCCTTCTTTAAGAATTTTTAATCCATCCGAAGATTTTTTTTTATAATATTCTTCACCTTTTACAAGTGGGTTGGCTATAAAAGTAAACGCCCGGAGAAAAGAGCTCCCATGCCAGGTTCTTTCAAGTGGTTTTCGTGTTGGATGCGACACAAAAGTAATATCATCAGAGTAATCTTGAATAATACCATCTATCGTATATTCAGCAAGTAGAATCCGACTCAAATAGTCTACTTTTGTTTCAGCTCATCAATTATGCCAAGAATTGCTGTGTTTAATCAGATGTTTGATTAAACTGTTTGAATGAAGCTATTTCGCCGTCAAAAGCTTTGCTCCTTTCATCCTGGGCAGCTTTCAATTGCTTCGAAGCATCATCAATAGCAGTCTCAAGTTTGCTCAGAGCAGTCATCAACGTCTTGCTGCCAACCATTTTTTTTTTTTTATATTTTCAAACTCTTTACTGATATCGGCAACGTTAGTGTTTATCTGCTCATTTGATATATTAATTTGAGTTATTTCAGTAGCAAAAGCAGTTCTCATTTGTTTTGAAGCATCAGCAATAGCAGTTTCTAGTTCATTGTTGTCAACCATTTGTTTATTGATTTCTCCAATCCGTGTATTAATATTATGAACACCGGATCTTATTTGTTCACTTAATTTCTTGTAGTTTTCACTATCTTCTAACCCGTCTTCTTTCTTTTCTAACTCTTTTAAAGCATCACTCAAAAGTTTTATTTCATCTTTTAAACCGTTTTGAATTTCAATCATTTTCTCACGGTTTGCTTGTAACTTTGTTTGTATTTGACTTAGTTTATCATCAACACCTGTTGTTAAATTGTTCATCATGTCTGGAATTTTATTATTATAATCACGTATGAGCTTTGCTACTCTTCTTACAGTAAATTGCCTTGTTTCTGCATCATCTGCTTTTTCTGGATTACCAACATTGATAATTTTATTATTATCCATGTTGAGATTACTTTTTAAAACATTTTCCTGGTTTTTACCCTTGTGAAGATAATTAACCAAATGTTTTTGTTTTACAAACTCAGACAGCACAATACCAAAATTTGTAATATTAACACTGCCAGTAGTAACTTCCTCGCCAAGATCGTTAAAAAGTCCCATTATATATAATATATACTACATTAAATTTCACCAGTGACGTTTCTTTTGACCAACTTTCTAGGACGATCAAGATACAGAAAGTCGTACTGCTTGTCAGTTGCTTTTTTATACTGATCTTTGCTGACATCTTGTTCCCTGGAAAGCATGTTTATTTATTTATACTTGGAGTTGCGAAGAAGATGTAATGAGAACAATTCAGCCGAATGTCCTTGGGGGTTTTGTAATAAGATTGAGACAAATAATTTACACAACAATTTTTGTGTTTTCCCTGGATGAAATAATTAATAATATCGTTTTGATTGCGCTCACAAACATAATCATCAAATATAGCTATCTTCTGAGTATCAGAATCCAAATCATTTACAGGGATAACTTCATCATTTGAACATTCTAATATGTCTTCAACTGGAATTTTATTCTTTTTTGCTATCTTTTCAAGTTTTTGTGATAAGACCTGATACGTCGACTGTTCCAAGTTTTTAGCAAACAAGTAAATCTTGTCATAGTAAACTAAAGGTTTTTATAGCATGTGAACTAATGTGTTTGTCTTGCCAGAACCTGAATTACCATAAATTAACATTCTAGTCGGGCATAAAGTTCCATATTTTTTTTAAATTACCGTTTTCCTTTTTCATATCATAGTTTGGAATTTGCATTATAATAATACTTAGATAAAACTTGTCTTAACGTATTTTAATTTATCTTATTTTAATCTAACCTTATATTATACATGTCTTTGTTAAAATGGAAAGAATTGGCAGATAAAAAGCGAAAAGCGAGTGAGCTTGTTAAAGAATACGAGAATAAAGTTTTCCGAAAAAGACTAGCCGTGATTTGTACAAAGAAATATTTAAACCTGTGACTAGCGAAATAAAAAGTCAGTCAGAACAGCTAACCGAGCAGTTAACTTCTCTTCCAAAAATAAGTCAGCAATTAGCCGCTCTTCCGGCAGCAATAGGCGAGGAAGTACAAGAACAAGAGGTATACCGGGGATTACCTCAGTTATTTGATACAGCAGAGCCTACGCCAGAATTACTTACTGCAAATATAGATGCTGGAATTGATGCAGATTTGCTACAAAAATATAACCTACCATTGCCATCGAAACTAATTACGGGTGATAGAGGTGAAACAATTAGAGACGCTTCTAAAAGAATCAAGAATATTTGAGGTTCTAAAGCTACTCTAACCAAAGAGATAAATAAAGAAACAAATACCGAGCATAAGGAAAACCTTAAACAATACAAAGAGGTTTTACAAAAAGAGACTGACGGATTAGTACATTTTAGAAATATAGTTCGAAGTATGGAACAGCATGCTCCTGTTTTTTCAGGGGAAGGATTACAACAAAATAAAAATTCCTGCAAAGTCGACAAAAATGGTCACTATGGAATGTTACAAATTGATTTACCTAAGCTTGTTGGTCATCACAAACTTATTGCCAAACAAGGAGAAGTAGTTGTGCTAGATCTAAAAGTAGACGATGATTTGATAGACTTGATAACAAAGCATTACAATAATAAAAAAAACGTATTCAAAGCTGTCTCAAAATGCTTTTAAGGAACTAACAGAATTATCTGATTTACCAATTCACAAAGGTTCTTCAAAGTTCAAAAATATTTTAGGAGGTTGTGTTGATGTTGAATATTACATTAATCCTGATGATTTGGTTAATGATCTGGAGTTAGTATGTGGAAGTATCGAATGAGGAAATAATAGTACACAGTTAATAAATAAAGGTATTAGCATAATCGATGAATTATTAAAAATAAGTAACATATCACCCAAAGAACTTGAGCAACTATTTTCTAAATATCTTGATTAAATTATTGTCTGACTGTAATTATACATAAAAGCTACAGAAGAATTAATTGATCACTTGACGCGACTTGTAGCTGCATATAGACGCAGTTATAAATTTTGCGGTATTATAAACATAACATTACAGATTACCAGTGGAATAATTGGTTGTGGTGCTGTTCTAGCATTGGTTCCAGCAATTCCTGTTTTCGTAGCTGTAGTTGGTGCAATTCCTCCAATAGTTGCTGTTTTAGCGAGCAAAACAAGAATAGCAGAAAAAAAAACCTTGTTAAAAACACATCATAGGAGTTTTAAACAACTTCTATCATATGTCCAAACAACCATAGGACTAGAAAATTATGAAGAGATAATAAGGATTACCTTTAATAAAATATTAGAAATTCAAAAGAATGACAACTTTACAGAACCTCTGAAAAGGTACATGAAAAAATTTAAGTTAAACGGTCATGGCATCCAGCCATACTTCTTTGAAGCATATGACTCCATGTCCACCGCCGTATGCATGCCGTCTTCGGGATGGTTTAAATTGTGTACTATTGATTTTATGAATATTGAGTTCTGCTCAACCCTGGGCTAGAGGGCGTGAGCGGTAGCTAGCATATTACACTACCGCTCATGAACAGTTTCAATCAAACCGCGACTGCAATATTTCGTATGTTTCGTGCTCGGCCGTTTCCAAAGGTCCATTATCATACTTTTTTATAGCACAGTGGCCTTGCTTGTGCAGTGTGGCGGCAGTAAAACGTATCCCCGCGCTTGCAATCAGTACTGTTATTCATTTGATCTTTGGAGATCGCTGAGCCCGATACTTATATTTAGTTATCGGTGGTACATTTTCAATTTCTTTTGTTTTCTTACTTAATTTTTGATTCGGTGGTTCCACTACTCCGGCCGATAAAAGGCTCTGGGTATTGTTTAACCACTTATAGGATATGTTGTATGCTTTTTAATGTAGTCTTTTGGCTGTTACTTGTGATACGCAGGCTTCATAACCGCTGCTCCCAACTAAATTCCAATATGTTTATTTCGCTCTTCGGGGCATTTAATTTTATTAGATACTGGGACCATACGCCGTACGACATGGGGAAGCATATGACTCCATGTCCACCGCCGTATGCATGCCATCTTTGGGATGGTTTAAATTGTGTACTATTGATTTTATGAATATTGGGTTCTGCTCAACCTAGGGCTAGAGGGCGTGAGCGGTAGCTAGCATATTACACTACCGCTCATGAACAGTTTCAATCAAACCGAGACTGCAATATGTTGTATGTGTCGTGCTCTACCGTTTCCAAAGGTCCATTATCATACTTTGTTTTGAAGAGATGCTCCGTAGGAGCGTCTCTACTAGTTATACGGTCGCTTGCCGACCGTTGAACTTGTTACCGTATCCTATCATACTTTTCTCTAGTAGATTTTGTTTTAATCGGTTTTGTTTCTTTTTTTATTTTTGATATTTTAAATATTTTCTGAAAAATGTATTCAAATTTGATTGATCTTTTTCGACCTTCTATTCATCCAAAATCTTTACAATTTTGTAAAACAAATCTTCAAATCTTTGTCTATTTACAGAAGACAAATCATTTGCTACCAAGTATTTATCCAAATGATATTTTCTGTGGTAAATAGTTTTCTTTCGGCTGTAATTGTAACCTGCAATAAGATTGTAGCCATTGTGAACTCCCCAATTAAGTAAAATACGTTCATTATCATAAACCACACAAGTATCGTTACAATTTATACATGCGTAAGTACACTTATAACAAAGTTTGGCTCTGGTACAATATTTACAAAACTTCTTTTTATTAGTCATGTAAAATAAGATGCAATCTGAACACACCCCAGGGGGATCAATAATATCCAAAACTCTTTCGCAATATTTGCAATTCATTATATTATAATATAGCATTATATATTTAAATACAGAAAGAATTAATTTAATTAAATATAGGCTTAAAAAAATCTCATCTAATATTATATAATGGTTAGAAAAGAACATAGCAAAGTTTCGGAAACTGAAAAAATGGCTAGAGAAGCTGTAAAAATTGTAAAATCACCACCAACAGAATATAGCGAAGTTTTGGAAATTGAAAAAACACCAAAACAATATAGCAAAGTTTTTCGAGTTAATATTTTATGGAACGAAAGCCCAATTAAGCAACTTCAATATACAAAACCACTTGTTATAAATGTTCTTGAAAAGGAATTAGAGCAAACAAACGGTCTTAAGATGAATGTTGTTTTAAAAATTACTTTAGATAAAGTAGCACATGATAAAAAAAAAAGTAAAAATAAAGGTAAAATAACCACTTATAAAACAGCTTATTTTGCTTCCAAGGCATCATTAATTACAAACAAAACTCAAATTAATGATGCGCTAACTAAAGCTTCTCTTGAAATTCTGGAGAAAATTAGCAATTGGATTTCTGAAGGAAGTGGTTGGAGAATTACATTAGTTGATGCGCACTACATATATCGAGTAAAGTATAAGCCTTTGCGAGGTAGCTCGTATTTAGATTTACCAAAAGAACTTGCTGACTCTAAAAAAGGATTAATTAATATAAGAAATGAACAAGATAATGAGTGCTTTAGATGGTGTCATTTAGCTTATAAATTTCCTGCCAGCATTAAACCTCAAAGAATAACAAAGTACACAAATCATATTAGTGATCTTGATTACAAGGGAATAACATTTACTGTTACAATTCAACAAATCCCAAAAATTGAAAAACAAAGCAACATTTGTTTTAACATATTTGGATATGAAAATAATCAAGTATACCCTTTCACATATCAAAAAATAAAGCAGAAAAAACATGCGATATGCTTTTGATAACCAAAAAAGAAAAAATCATTATGTGTGGATAAAAAACTTTAACAGTTTGATGTTTAATCAAACATTACATTCAAATAAAAATGGTTTTGCAAAAGATGCTTGCAGTGCTTTAAATTAGAAAGAGTTCTGGAAAACCACAAACCTATTTGTCTTTCACTTAACGGAAAACAAGCAGTAGAAATGCCAAATAAGAATGAAAAAGTTAAGTTTAAAAACTATGACATGCAACTAATGGTTCCGTTTGTTATATATATGCTGAATTTGAGGCAATAACCGAAAGTATTTCTTCAGCACTGAATAATCCTAAAACATCATACACAGAAGCATATCAGCAACATAGTGATTGCAGTTATGGGTATAAGGTAGTTTGTTGTTATGATGATCAATATTCAAAACCAGTTGTAACGTATAGAGGACCAAATGCTGTTTATAAGTTTTTAAAAAAAATGATAGAAGAAGAAAAGTGGTGCAAGAAAAATGAATAAACATTTTAAGAAAGATTTGATGATGTCGTCGAAAGAAGAAGCTAGATTCCAAAAATCTAAATCATGTCATATTTGCGGTAATGTTTTTGTAACAACTCTCAAAAAAGGTGACGCGGGTCATACAGTGGCATACGAAAAAAACTCCATAAAAAAAGTCAGGGACCATTGTAATATAACTGGAAAGTATAGGGAAAGCGCTCACGATATATGTAATATTAATTTTAGGCTGACTAAAAAAATACCTGTTGTATTTCATAATTTGAGAAGTTATGATTCTCCCTATAATGCAACACATCGGAAAGTTTAAAACAGAAATAAATGTTATACCGAATAACATGGAAAAATATATGACTTTCATGTTAGGAAAAGGTTTAGTGTTTATTGACAGTTTTCAGTTCATGTCTCAATCATTAGAAAATTTAGTAAAAAACATACCTTCGTTTCAATACACCTCGCAAGAATACTTTGATGTTAAGCTAGAATTAATAAAAATAAAAGGTGTTTATCCTTATGATTACATGAACAGTTTTGAACGTTTTAAAGAAGTTAAGTTACCTGGCAAAGATAGCTTTTATTCTCAATTAATTGATGAACTCATTTCAGATGCAGATTATGAACACGCTAAAAAAATATGAAAAACATTCAAGATTAAAAATATGGGAGAATATCATGATCTGTTTCTCAAGACTGATGTGCTGTTGCTGACAGATGTTTTTGAAAACGTTAGAAAAATGTGTATTGAGTATTACAAATTAGATCCTTGCCATTACTTCAGTAGTCCTGGTTTAGCTTGGGATGCATGCCTTAAGATGACTGGTATCCAACTTGATTTAATAACTGATATTGATCAATATTTGATTGTGGAAAAAGGATTAAGAGGCGGCACAAGCTATATTGCAAACAGATATTCACAGGCTAACAATAAAAATATGAAAAACTATGACAAGAAAAAAGAAAGCAAGTACATAATATATCTTGATGCTAATAACTTGTATGGGTGGGCCATGTGTCATCCGTTACCTACTGGCAATTTCAAGTGGGTTGATAAGTTTGAAAAAGGAAAATCAAATTACATTGTTGAGTGCGATATCAAGTATCCTGAGAAACTGCATTCTTCGCATAATGATTATCCTCTTGCCCCAGAAAGTTTTAATATAAAAGATGAGTGGTTGTCAGACTATTGTAAAAATTTAAAACAAAAGTTTGAATTGGGATCTTGCAATGCTAATAAACTTGTTACGACGCTGAAAAATAAAGAAAAGTATGTCGTGCATTTCAGAAACTTAGAATTGTATAAAAAGCTTGGATTGAAGGTAACAAAAATACACCGAATACTACAGTTTGACGAATCAAAGTGGTTAAAGACATACATATACTTTAATACTGCCAAGAGATCAGCTGGTAAAAATGCTTTTGAAAAGGATTTCTTTAAACTGATGAACAATTCAGTTTTTTGTAAAACTATGGAAAATTTGAGAAAAATAATTAATGATAAATTAACTCACGACGAGGAGGTCCTTTTAAAATATGCAGCAAGACCTTCATTCATTTCTTGTAAAATGTTTAATGAAAATTTATTTGCCATAGACAGAATAAAAGAACGATTAGTTTTAAATCGTCCTTGTTATGTTGGCATGGGTATTTTGGACTTGTCAAAATATTTGATGTATGACTTCCATTACAACTATATCCAAAACAAATACGATGAAAAAGCCAAGTTATTATTTACTGATACCGATTCCTTGTGTTATGAAATAAAAACAAAAGATGTGTATGCAGATTTTTACAAGGATAAAGAACTTTTTGATAATTGTGATTATGATCCAAAAAGTAAGTTTCATTTTAATGATAATAAAAAGGTTATTGGCAAGATGAAAGGCGGAACTTGTGGAATACCCATTGTTGAATTTGTTGGACTACGAAGTAAACCATATTCGTATATGCTAGATAATGAGGTTAGTACAAAAAAATGTAAGGGTGTTAAAAAGTGCGTTGTTAAAAAAAAAAATATCGCATGATAATTACAAAGAGATTTTGTTTACAGCAACAGAAGCTCACCATGAGATGAAAGTTATTAGATCACAAAAGCAAAAACATAAGCATCTGTGTAATAAATAAAAAAAAGTGTATCAGCTTATGATAATAAAAGATACATACTAGATAATGGACAAGATACATTAGCATACAAGTAAATACTCCATGGTAAAAAATGATATGCACAGCGAAGATGAAGACCCACTGTCCGGTTCCGTCTGACTTTGCTATTCGTATATGTTAGAATGCACAGCGATGATGAAGATTACTGTCCGGTTCCGTCTGACTTTGCTTAATGAATCGCAAATGTTTTAGTTATTTACAAAAAATAATAGATAGTGGGGGTATGGGTAAAGTTCTTCCTAAGCGAAGGGCAATCAAGCAGTTTGTATAGTTGTGAGGGGTCTGGTAGCGAGTATGCCATCGCCATTTGGCGTTTTGCATTTTTGTGTTAAGGGCAACTGGAGACAACTGATAACGTCGCGAGGTAGGAAAACTGGCCTGGTACCCTCACTATCTATACTGCTGTTGTAGGATTCAATATATTGCATATTTTACCAAAGCTAGATGAACTGAAATGTATGATGTATTAGTCTAAATCAATTGATATATTAGGTTTGTATGAAACGTTTTTAAATGATACTATGAACATCACAGACTTACATATTGATGGATATAATACTGAGAGAATGGTAAGAAGGGTGGTGGTTTACTTATTTACATTGCCAATAATATTTGTTATTCACGTAGAACTGACATTGAAACTACTCATATTGAATCATTGTGGATTCAAATCAATGTTGCTGATAACAAACCATGTTTGCTAAATTTTGTCTACAGGCCACCTGATTCGCCACAATCTTGGATAGATAATTACGAAACACAATTAGCCCGGGTAGATTGTTAAAAATTAGAAACAAATGTAATTGGTGATTTCAATATCGAATATTTATCAGGCGAAGGTTTCAAAAATACGAAATAGAATGCTGTTGTTCTTGATTATGGGTTTTCGCAAGTTATTAAATCACCAACAAGAGTAACAAAGAATTAATATACCATCGTATTGTATTAGTGATCACTTTCCTGTTACATTCACAAGAAATATAAAGAATGGACAAATTAAAGAAAATACCCATACACTTATGACCTATAGATGTTATAATAATGTTGATGAAACTAGTTTTTGTCTTGATTTACAAATCAGCCGTCTGGAAGTTTCCGAAATGTTTGCTGATCAAAATGATTCATTAATTTTCTTGTATAAACAAATTAAAGCTGTTTTGACTGAACATGCTCCAGTTAAAACAAAACGAATAAAAACTAAAACTCTTCCAGGATGGTACACTGATGAAATTTACAGAGCAAGGAGGCTCAGAGATTTAAATCATAAATTAAAAAAGTGGGATCAATATAAAATGTGGAGAAATAAAACAACATCATTAATTTAAAAAAAATATTATTTTGTTTTCAACAAAGCTGTTTTTAAAAAATAAAATCTCAACATATATTTGGAAAAAAATCAAAACAATTTCGAACAATTTTGACAGTGAATTAACTATACCTAAACAAATTTTAATCGATGGCAAAGTGATTGAAGGACTCCTAAATATTATAAATGCGTTTAATGGGCATTTCGTTAACGTTTCTAAAAATTGAAACAAAGTTAAATACAAACCAGAAAACTTTGATAAGTTAAGGAAGTTTTTAGATGAAAAGTTAAAGTTTTCAGTATCTAATTTTGATCTTATCACACCTTTTGAAGTAAAAACAATAATTGATAAATAAGACGTAAATAAATCTACGGAATTAGATGGAATAGGTCCTAGAATAATAAAATTATGCAGAAATATGTTAACTTTACCAATAGCTTCTTTAATAAATAAATGTTTGAGTCTCGGAGTTTTTCCGGATAAACCTAAGGAAGCATTTGTTCTCCTATTCCAAAGAATGGTAACATAGATGATGTAAATAATTACAGACCTATCTCAATACTTCCGACAATATCAAAAATATTTGAAAGATTTATTGCTAATAAAAGTCTTACCTATTTCAAGAAGACATCCATTCTATATGCCCGTCAATCAGGCTTTCGTAAAAACCACTCTTGTCAAACGGCACTTATACACATTGTTGATACATGGCTCAAAGAAATAGACTCAGGAAATCTTGTAGGAACACTCTTTTTAGATCTTAGTAAAGCCTTTGATTTGATCGATCATGAAATCCTCTTGCTTAAATTAAGACTGTATCGTTTTTCAGAAGCATCCATTAAACTATTTCAATCTTATCTTTCAAACAGAAGCCAAGAACTAAAGGTCGGTGACACAATCTCAAATGTTCTTCCTGTGATTTCCGGGGTACCGCAAGGTTCTATCTTAGGACCGCTACTCTTTCTGTTATATGTCAATGACATACCTTTATATTGAGCACACCAATGTAGATATGTACGCAGATGATACAACACTTTGTGCATTTGGGAAAACCATATCGTGTATTCAGACTAAATTGCAAACAGATTTAAACAATGTAAATGATTGGTCAACTTGTATGATAATTGGACCAAATAAAACTTTAGCAAATTGTGCAGCGTTGTTGCTTCAAATTAATAATACAGATATTTAAAATGTAAAAGTACAAATGTTACTTGACATCTATATCGATGAATCATTATCTTGGAAAAATCATATATCTAAAACATGTACTAAACTTGTGTCAAAAATAAATCTGTTGAAAAGGATCTACAACTACCTAACATATGACATGAAAAAAGTGTTCTATAACTCATATATTATGTCTACATTTGATTATGGCTGTATAACATGGAGCCAAACAAATAAAACTTCTATTAACAGAATACTTAAAATTCAAAAGAGGGCTTCTAGAATCGTTCTCATGAAGCCTATAAACACACCGTCAAAAATAATGTTTAAAGAACTGAAGTGGCTTACCTTTCAACGGAGATGTCAATATCACACATGTGTTATGATTTATAAATCTCTAAACAATTTAGCACCTGATTACATAACCGATTTAATATCGTTCTCCACAAATTCAAATTATAAGTTAAGATCTGTTGCTAGAAATGATACTGCCCATTTAACACTTAGAACAAAACATTCTTTTAAACGTTACTATTTGGTTATTCAGGAATGGTAGTTTGGAACATGATCCCCGTATGATATACGAGCCTCGCAGTCGTATTAGTTGCATTTAAGTGTAAATTAAAATCATTTCTTATTAAAGAATGAAACCTAAGTTCGAATTATAACCTTATGTTACAAAAGTATGAAAATGTGTCTGTCTTGTTGAAGTTATAAATTGATGCATGTATTGTTTTATCTTGTATTATATGCTTACATTGTTATATTTTGTTTATTTATAGATGGCCATATTGTAAAAAAGACTTGTGTAAATGCTATGTCTTAATATGTTACCTTCTTGAAATAAAGTTATTATTATTATTATTATTATTATTATTATTATTATTATGCCAGTGGTGTTTGATTGGCCGCGGTAAATGGTCATTAGTTTCGGCAAGACTGCCATTTATTAGATTAGTCTCATTTATTTGAAGTCTTTGGGTACTTTTTTATATACGGACGTTTATAGATGCACCCTAGACCGGATGGCACATATCATCATCTTGCCGTTCGTAGACGTGTATTTTATGCACTAGCCATTTATGTGTCTGATCACAAAAAGCAACAAAGTGACCTGCATGACATTGGACGGCACGAAGAAAGTAGTCTACCAAGATGATAAACTGAGACAGTCACAAGGTATGGTTATAGACAAGGCCTTGAATGCTTCATTTCCTGGTCGGCCTTTAAATCTACTTATCGCATAACATGGCGTCTGGGTGTGCAGTAAAGCCATGACTTATTTCTCGTAATAAAACTGATATACCAATTGTTTTCATGGTATATCATACGGTACCGTTCAGACGCCTTAATTATGTATCACTATTTGAAATCTTACTTCATAAAATGAACGTTAGTAGCGTTAAATTTGGTTTAGGATGTTATTTGTAAGTCGAACGTATTTACAACCGCGGAACGTAGCGACGTCGTGTAAACACGAAACGACGTCATGATTTGCCTTACAAATAAGAAAATTGACAACATTAAAGTGCAACTATCGCGTCGTAGGTGGGTTATGTGATAAACAGAGTCGTACATTCGTGACTCGGCAAGAGCCTCATATCCTATCATTTTATCCAACTCGTTTATTAAAATCAATAATACACAGTCACTCATGTAAGATCTTCTATTTGGTATACGCTTGTGACAAAACCTCCAATAACTTTCACCAGATTACAGCCGAGTTCTCCAAGATTCAGATACTGTTGTGATGGGAACAACGCATGTCCAATCCACCCGCCTTTACTTACTGTAATGGTGAGAACAAGTGTTTGAGATTAAATAAATGTTCTACAAGGACGATGAAAACATATTCAGTAGCCGTTTTACTAGTGGGGGCTCTTATTACTAGATTACTGTTAGTAACATATATTTCTATATGTAATGGTAAAACGTCTTGAGATAAGTTCACCCAAAATAACCTTAAAATAAGCATAATTATGGTTGCCAGTGCAAATATAGTGCAAATAAACCTTGTAGCTGTAGTCGCCACAAGTTTTTACTATTATCACTCTATCTAAAAAAAAAGATGGTCGCAGGCATCCATGTTTGACATAGAATCAATGAATTTTGTTTAGGACCAACTACATGTCATGCCAGTCATTTTAGTCAAGGTTCCAAATCAATACCACTTACGTTTTTTAATAAGTAGTTGCCACAAACGAGTATTTAAGCTGTGGCAGCCATCTTGAATTTCTGGTCAACCCGATTTTTACTTAATGGAACTAACTGGACATCAAAACCAACATTCCTGTAAAGTTTTATAAAAGTCATTTTGGTAAAGGTACCAAACCGCTTACGGTTTTAGAGAAGCAGTTGCCACAAAATTGTATTTAATAAATTTATTTTTAGACATGGTGGCCATCTTGAATTTTAGGCCAACCTGATTTTCACTTAGGACCAACTAGACATCAAGAGCAATATTCCTATATTCCTAAATATTACAATTTATTATGCAACATTATAATCTCATTCCATTTTATCCTAAAGAATATATTTTTTTCCAGCTTATAAAAATGTCATAAAGCTACCAAAATGTTTAACTATTAAATCCCTTACAACATCAACCTAAGTATATCCTCTTTTTTCTGCTCCAACTTACACTGTGGAACAGAAATGGAATGATCTGTATTCAGAAATATAGCAGGTGTGTGACCAGGTGTGTGACCAGGTCACAGGTCACACACAGGTCCTGTTATGCAATTTCTCCTGAGAATTATGTTACTATCTCAGCAGATTTGCTCTTGTCTCAGGTTATAGTTGGAAAATCAAAATTAAAATAAAATCTTAAAATCCTACAATTTGTTTTCAGTCTTTTTCTGAGAGTCAAAATACAAAAGAGACTAAATCCTTACCCCTCTATGAATGTATAATGGACTGTCCTTTTAATTTGGACCAGTCCATTTGTAGTACATAGGGGTGTTTCGATCAAATGACTGATGAGCACCAATACAGTTAAACCCTGATCAGCCTGCAAGATGTCGTGCCAGTCATTTTGGTAAAGGTTCCAAATCAATATCACTTATGTTTTTTGAGAAGTAGTCACCACAAAATCGTATTTTTTAAATCTATTTTTAACCATTGCGGCCATCTTGAATTTCCGACCGACCTGAACTTTTGCTAGGATCAACTAGACATCAAGAGCAACATCTCTGTGAAGTTTCATGAAAATCCGTCAGGTAGTGTCAGAGGAGTAGTCACTACAAGTTTTCATTATATAACTTATGTAAACAAATATTTAATGTCGAATCAAAATATTTAGGGGACACTCCTCAGTTTCGCATGAATGTCCATGGTGTAAATCAGAAAGAAATCAACTAAGCATCTTTTAGGTTCATGGATGGTATTTATAATAATTATGAAGCACTTGTTTGATGTTTTTTTCAGTTTCGAGTACTTCTAAGTTTATTTTGGTGTGTTGGAATATGCATTCTTTGGGTTTTTTGGAGGCTATTAATAGAAAAATGTAAACCAAGCAAACACTTCCAAAAAGTAGGTAAAATGGCTGATTTGATCAGCATGGAATAACTTTTTAAAACGCAGGAGTAGGTATGTAAAATTTAGCATTTCCTGATAAGCAAGAGCATTATGAGTGCAGACATGACCCTGATATGCGTAGGATTTTTTTTTTTTTAATTGACATTTGAAATATTGCTAAAATTGTTTTTTTAGCATGTTTTGAGGGGTGGGGGTAATCTTAAAGAAATGGGACTAAAGTTGTACAGAAAATGCTTTTTGATACTTTTATTTGGTATGGAAACATGGGTAATTTTAAGGGCTTGTCATGTGTTTGATGATTGAGAAATGTACATTAAACTGTGGAGTGCCCCCTTAAGGGTCCAACCTGTTTTTACTAAAACAGTCAAATGAAGGATTTTTTGTCTGTATTTCAACATATTTTCAAAGTTTGTTACCAAACTGAATGGAATTTGTCGATAAGGCAAACCCGCATTGCTACAAAATCCAGATTATGAACAACTCAGTAAAATGTGTATATTGTAATACTCCGCGATGCACCGTATCTTGAGATATCTCAATATATGTCTAATTAATCCTGAGATACTCCATGTTGAAATGTCACAATTTATCTCGAGATATCTCAATTTATATCGAGATATTGATAGATCTCAATTAATCTCAAGATATCTCAATACTTATCTCAATTTATCTTGAGATAACTGTCTTGTGATATTCTGAAGTTGTTTTGAGATAATTATCTTGAGATATCTCAATGTGTCTTGAGTCATTAATTACACGTGGACTGCCGCTCAATGAAAATTCTACGGAAGCACATATCGGTCATTATAAAAACAGCCAATACGTCGACGAACATCAGCATGAAGTATGGGGGTTTAACATTGTCAACAAAAAGTGTCAATTTATAAATAACATAAATAATATAAGATGGGCATTGACATAGCGTTGTACCGAGCTCGTATTGGACAACATTTAGATAGAGGTTCAAAAGATCATGCTGAATCTTCAAATATCTACACACCATATAACGCACATACCGATTTTCACTTTAGAACGTTTAATTGCTTCCTGATAATTACCAGTATAGTATTTGCTGCGCACGCGTCACTGTGGTGTTTTGACTACGTACGCGATCAGTATGCATTTATTGGTGAGTTTGGCGAAGAACGACACACTATGCCTTCTGACGCTCGGATGGGTTTAATGCCTTCGCCAGGAACATGCACCGATTGGAACGGCGAATGTTACATCAGTACATATATAGTTTATGCTCAACGTATGCTACTGCTATCCTTCGATGTCGAGTTGAATCCTGGTCCTTCTGAAGAAACGAATATGATTCTTGGAGCAATTGAGGCTTTAAAATTGAGTACATCCGCAGAAATTCGAGGTGTCAAGGAAGAGGTTATGTTGGTAAAACAAGAAATGGTAAACGTAAAAGTAGAAGTCAATACTATTAGAACGACAGTTAAAAGTGTCGAATCAAAACAAGTTTCTTTTGACAAACGATTAACGGACATGGAATTTAAATTTGAAAATCTATCCCATGAAAATGAAATGTTGCAATCAGATATTGACGCGTTACATGTGGAACTTGACAGAAAAAGCGACGCAGTTGAACATTGGGATTTGTTCTACTAGGGAACAAATACTAATTATTTCAGGGGGTGGACATCAGAGGTTATTATGAACGTGTAATTCTAACGCATAACCTCTTTGCAGTGAGCGCCAATTGGTCAGAATCGATATGTGCTCAATTTTAAACACTTTATTATGGCTTTTAATTCAATTAAAAACTAAAGCAACAACAACAGATAACAAAAACAAAGAACATACGTTATTTCTATTCACTTTAGAGAAATATACACTTTCTACAGTGGGTGTCGGCAACTGGCCTAGAATTAAAGTGAATTGAATTGGGTTTTAAGGTGCACCAACACATGAAAGGTTATATGGCGCCTAACAGGAATGAATTAAAGTAAACCATATTCTTAGTGTGTGTAAAGTGGTGCGCTTTTTGTTGTCGCAGTTATAACAAACCGGTATAAATTGTCACTTTTTACACTTGGAGTATGCAAATGCCTGAATGTTGGTTAATGAATATACTAACTTTACACCAGGAGTCTGAAAATGGCTGAAAACGGTATATACTACCCGTTATGTTATTTTACATCAAGAGTGTGAGTATGTCGATGAGCATGTACTTAACATGTCGCCTGTACTTAGATATCTCCGCCCTAGTGTTTATTTCAAAGTATATTGACAATAGGTTATAATACAACGGCATGTGCTTTATTATTGACAAATGGCGGCGTGTTGATTGCAGGTATATGCTATTGTTCTTTTGTCAAATTGATGATAGATATATGTCAGTTTGTTTTGTTTTGCTTATTACAGATATTTTTTACTTAGCGCTGTGTCTGCTGCTGCTATTACAGTATAATGTCTTAAATGTTTTCGTCTAGCAGTCAGCTTTACAGATTAATTACACATTTAATCTGTTTGCGTACAATGATCTTTTCATTCAGTGGCTGTTGAACAGAGTGGTGGCTGATGCTGTTTTTAATTATAATTAGATATCTGTGTTGTAGGTTATTTTACGCCATACCTTGCACTTCAGTTTGTGTGCGATATCGAAAGGCCAATCAACAATGTTATGTCAAATAACTGGGTATCAGACATGCGGTTGCGAGACGTATCATAGAGACCTACAGTAGTTGGTATCACATGTTAAGCTCTCCGTTTACAATTTGCTAGTATAAATGATAGCCAGGAACAAACATTTAGACCTGGTTTATGAACTATGTTAATTGCAGACCAGACTAGTACTACGAAAGCTAAAGTGAATATGTCGGTCGGAACTGTATACAAATGGGCTCCTGCCGTTTTTGATCAAAGAATTTATGGACATTAAGTTTTCTATTGTGAATGTCAAACTAGGCCTATAACACTTATTTTGTGTTGAATTTGGAAATATATATATTAAACTGCTTAATTTCTTGCCTATGAATATATAGTGGCATTTCATTGTTTAGGAACAAGGAAGTAGATGATGCTTTGTTGCCTGGTAATTTGCATTTCTATTACGGATGATAAATAGTGGGGCATGCCCAAACATTATTTTAACTTGGGGATTTTAAATTAATCCTAACAAAGCAAAAGTCGATGTTTTTTATGTTAAATATTGAATATAAAATTTCATTTGTTTGTTGGATTTACGACAATGCTGTATTGGGATGATGTACACTTATTTTATCAAGGCAAGCCTTGTTTGTGAATGGTTTACAACATGGAATTCAATGCTTTATAAGTTAAATTGAAGAAATTATACATTCAACCTTTAAGCTTGGCTGTGGCTTGGCAATCGTATAGATATTTTTTTATATTTACCCTATTTGGGTTATATTAGCTCTCCGTAGCTATTTTATCGCAACAAACTGTTGTTGAGCCTTTTTGTAACTTTTATAAATTATTTATTATGACATGACACAATCGCTTCATTGGTTGAAGTATGTCTGTTATACCTCTTTGGAGGTTTTTGTTTGTGCTTTTTGTAGTTTTTTGTATATGACATGGCACAATCGCTTCATTGGTTGAAGTATGTCTGTTATACCTCTTTGGAGGTTTTTTGGTTGATTTTTAAAGTTTTTTGATTTTGTTTATGTATATGACATAACACAATCGCTTCATTGGTTGAAGTACGTCTGTCATACCTCTTTGGAGGTTTTTATTATCTAAGCTGTGTTCCGCTTCCCCCATGTTTGGCGGTGCCATGCGGCGTGTGGCATGACACAATCGCTTCTTTGGTTGAAGTATGTCTGTTATACCTCTTTGGAGGTTTTTTGGTTGATTTTGTATATGACATGACATAATCGCTTCATTGGTTGAAGTACGTCTGTCATACCTCTTTGGAGGTTTTTTATTATCTAAGCTGTGTTCCGCTTCCCCTATGTTTGGCGGTGCCACGCGGCATGTGGCATACACATGCCGAGTGGCATGTGGCGGTATTTCGCGGACACAGCATAGTGTAGTTAAAATATTCTAAGAACTTTGTTATTTTCTCTGCAAGAAGTTTTTAATTTTAAGACTTGTCTTTGTGAACATCTGTTCCCAGGGTTTACACTGTACAGTAAAGACTTGTCTTTGTGAACATCTGTTCCCAGGGTTTACACTTTTAAACTTAGTTTGGACTATGAACATTGGATTTACCTGAAATGTTTTAATTTGATTAACTACACATTTTATTTTACACTTTATATTGTTGAAGCCATGGCCAGCTTATTCCAATAAATATAAACTAGTAACATTTTGTTTTATTTGTAACCCATCTTAAATAATGGGATTTGTTCTACTAGGGAACAAATACTAATTATTTCAGGGGGTGGACATCAGAGGTTATTATGAACGTGTACTTCTAACGCATAACCTCTTTGCAGTGAGCGCCAATTGGTCAGAATCGATCTGTTTTGTGTTCTAAAAATCGGTATTTAATTGTTATCTCCAAACTAACCCACCCACCCTTCCCTGTGTTTGTTGTTTATATTGTATTTGGTACCAGTGTCTGGCTTTTCGTGTATATATTTCAGAGAAAAGCATGAGGAGATGAGATACCTAGTGGTCTGTCGTCGTCATGGCTCCATCCGAATCTCGTTTGCGGTGGTATACATTGGGGCAATCTTTGGGGATACAGCTACAAGAAGTTTTCAAACATTACTATTGACGGTGCAAGATGTATCGATGCATGAGGAGATGAGATGCCTAGTGGTCTGTCGTCGCCGTCATGGCTTCATCCGGATCTCGTTTGCGGTTGTCCACATTGATGCAATCTTTGGGGATACACCTACACGAAGTTTTCAAATTCTGCTACTGACGGTGCAAGACGTTGTGGTATCGGAACGCGAAGAACTTTAAAATCATCTATGAACTTTGTGTCGCGGTATTTCGCGGACACAGCATAGTGTAGTTAAAATATTCTAAGAACTTTGTTATTTTCTATGCAAGAAGTTTTTAATTTTAAGACTTGTCTTTGTGAACATCTGTTCCCAGGGTTTACACTGTACAGTAAAGACTTGTCTTTGTGAACATCTGTTCCCAGGGTTTACACTTTTAAACTTAGTTTGGACTATGAACATTGGATTTACCTGAAATGTTCCAATTTGATTAACTACACATTTTATTTTACACTATATATTGTCAGGGAGTAAGTATACATGTATACTTACTCCCTGATATTGTTGAAGCCATGGCCAGCTTATTCCAATAAATATAAACTAGTAACATTTTGTTGTTTTATTAGTAACCCATCTTAAATAATTAGAACACAGTGTTGACTACCAAGAGTCACAGGTGCGAAAAGATGTACTGCGTGTATTTGGTCTAGACGAAAGCCCCGATGAAAATAATGGAAATATTAAATCCCGGGTAATTGATAGTATTCTTAAAATTGCCTGTCCAGAAGTAGCATGGAATGAGGAATCGATACAAAGTGCATATCGTGTTGGTTCTACAACTAATGACAAACCGCGAATGTTGATTGTACGATTTTCGAAGTGGCAAGATAAAATTAAACTATTTTCAGGCCGCAATGCCTTGCGTTCTATAGGTATCCGTATTGCAAATGACCTTACAAGTAAACAAAGAGAGCAATTAAAGTCTGCAAATAAACGAGGTCTAGGTGGATACTTTAAAAATGGTGTCTTGCATACGTATGAAATACACTCTGAGGAAGGAAATATTAAAACGAGGGTATTCAGGAGAGGTTTTCGAAAAATTACCGAAAACAAAGACACACATTCTACAGGTGATGTAATTCCTATGGAAACCCAAAATGTTGAAAATGAAGGTCTCCGTTCTAACTCGTTGAGTGAAGATGAGGACAGTGGTTCAGAAATCTAACGGTCCGGTCAACGCCCTACATATATCAGCCATGGCACTATTTCCTTTGTATGTTGGAACATTGAAGGTTTAAACAATATTTTAAATGATAGCGATGTATTGAGATATGTCGAACAGTTTGATGTTATATCATTGTTAGAAACATGGGAGGTAGATAAGGCAATGGGTTGAAAATCTTTTTCCAAATTTTAAATGCTATTTTTGTTCTTCTAAAGTATCACGAAAAGGTGGTCGCAATATGGGCGGCGTTGTAATATTTGTTAAAAATATATATGCGTCTTCTGTAATTCAAATTTCTATGAACTTTGAATTTGGAGTAGTTATTAAATTTGACAAAGACAATTTTAAATGGGAAAAAGACCTTATATATATTAGTAATTACCTACCACCTGAAGGTTCTCCTTTTTATACTCAATGTAGTGGATCAGGTTTTCAAAGCATGGAAAATGAGTTTATTGACATAGAGTCGCGGCATATCGAGTGTAATGTGTTGTTGTCTGGTGATTTCAATGCAAGAACTGCAATATTAGACGATGCAACGTGTCTGGAACCAAACTTTCCAGATTTAAATGAATATGATGAGTTACTAAATGATCATATAGGTATTGCGAGAGTTTCATGTGATGATAAAACTAATAAATTTGGTCGAGAACTAATAGAATTTTGTCAAGTGTACAGTTTATATATTGTAAATGGACGTTTTGGTGGTGATAAAGGAATTGGCCATTTTACATATGTCAGTTCAAATGGGTGTAGCGTTATTGACTATTTCTTGATATCTACGAATTTGGCTGAACAAATTGCGGACTTTAATGTAGAAGAAAGAACAGAATGTAAACATCTACCATTGAAATGTTGTTTTTTTATATATAAAACTTTATTCAATTATATACACGATACAATACAATCAATGATGTTTCAAACATATATATAACAACATGTTGCATACATATCAACTTGCATTTTATCTATCTATCAGTTTGTCTTTCTTTCTGCTTTCTTTCCTGTCATTTTCTTTCTTTCATTCTTTATTAAGTGTTCGTTTTCATTTCTTTAAGATGAGATCCGCCATCTAGTTGTGTAAGGAATACTGATTACCTCCCCTTTACCTTTATATGGATTTAGCAAAATGAAAAGTCAGACTGGTTACCTTGTTTATATTATAAACCTGTGTGCGCCCCTTAGCTATATTTTGCTAGGTTTTTATTATCGGCATATATGGGTCACGATGGTCTAGCACGTGAAAGCTTTGTATTAAGACACGAATGGCACGTGTCTTGCACCAAAAACAAACCTGTTGATGTTTTTAAAGCAAAAACTAGTCTTGTTATATAGTGTATTTCAAAGGATTAAAGACACATTTCTCAGCTGATTGTAGTCGTTGAAAAGTCATGGATAGCATGCTTTTTAACTGCTTACTTTTCGCTGACTGATTACCACAGAGACATTATATTGAGGCCCCATCACAGTTTTTTTTTTTTCATTTACTATTACCTTAGTTTTTGATATAAGATATATTGTAACTAAAAAAACACTAGATTGTTTATTATGGGAGAGCATATAGTCGCCGCTTTTTCCGTCCGTCCGTATGTGCGTCCGTGCGTCCGTGCGCTTTTTGTCCGGAGCATAACTCAAAAAGTATTCTTTATTAAAGTTCCTGTGAATGATAAGGATAATGAGACGGAGTGCAGTTCATAGGAACCATAACTCTAGCTTCACTACTTTTTTAATTATCTCCCCTTTTTGAAAAATCTTATCCGGAGCATAATAGAGTTCCGTACGGATTCATTTTGAATAAGGAAAGGTTATGAATGAATGAATATAAATACACTAAAAGGAAGCAGAACAGGAAATGTTCAAATCTGACCACAGAGTCACGATTTGAACAAACTTGGTAGATGACCATAACCTTAAGGTAACTGCAAAATATTAAACCTCTGGCTATTGTAGTTTCAGAGATGAATATTGTTGAAGTGTTTCCCTATATAAGTCTATGTTTAATATGTGACCACTGGGGCGGGTCCAAATTTGACCTCAGGGTCACCATTAGAACAAACTAGTTAGAGGACCATAAGACGATGTTACATGCAAAATATCATAGCTCTATATCTTGTATTTTTGCAGACGATTTTTTAAGATTTGTTAAATGAAACGGATAAGCCCCATTGCGGGGGGCATTTATGACCTCAGGTGCACCATTCGAACAAACATATAATGATGCTTCACATAAACCTGGGGTTGTCCGTGGTCGAGTGGTCTCAGACTTGAAATCACATGTCCCTCACCGCTGTGGGTTCGATTCCCCATGGGGCCAGGACTGTTAAGTATGAGTATCAAGCTATCCAGCTTGCTTGCGGAACGTCGGTGGTTCTACTCAGGTGCGCGCCCGTGCACGAAAAAATGCCCGGGTTTGCACCTGGGGTCTTCCTCCACCAATAAAAAGCTGAAATGTCGCCAAATGACCTTAGCTGTTGGTGCAACTATAAAATCCAGTTTAATGAATTCATATAAGATTTGATTTAATTCCGACAAACGGTTTCTGAGAAAAAGTCGTCAGAAGCAAAAGATAACGACGACGACGGACAGACAACGGACGGACGACGGACGAAGAGTGATTCCAAAACATCACATTGAGCCTTCAGCTCAGGTGATCAAAAAAACTGACAGATGACAACGATATTTGAATTTTGAAGTCCCGATGAGTTTCTTGCAGTTGAGATTTACTAAAAACTGGCAGAGAAGTAATTGATAATAGAGTATATTGTGCTAAAAATACAAAAACTATTAATTGTTAACACGGGTCTTTTAAAAAAGTCCATCTATACATAGTTGTTTTAACATATATACAAGTGCACATAAAATGCAAAACGGTTATAATTTTTACTACATTATTACCGTATACACTCTTTATGGGACGGGCCTCATCCTTTGACAAAAAAGTAATAATCTCAATTTTCTTGTGCAAATGTATTTCTAACAGCGATTTACAGTTACCTATAGAAATTCTCTCCCCACCAAATACAATAGGCTCGAAATGTGTCTTCAACGTCTCTCTCTGTATATAGTGAATTCAAAAGGATTAACTTATGACTTATGACACTATTATTGGTGTTCGGTAAGTAAATACTAAAGCAAATTGTTAAACCTTTCTATGATGTTCTGTTGTCTGTTTGTATGTTTTAAGTATGCATGTTTTATGCTTATTTCATATCTGAATATTCTTAAAATATCAGACGAGTCATGTTTATTTTCACAGTTGAGGTAGGACTTGTAAATGCAAAATCCTATTAATGCCATGACTTTAGTTACCTCACTGTAACTTTCCTGATTTATTTTGTAGCCTAATATGATGTATTTAAGCTGTGCCATGTTTTTTTCGTATCCGCATTGATTAAATATGACTTGTATGTGTTTCCAAAAGGACTGTAGAGCGTTGCACTCAATGAAGAAGTGGTTGTATGTGTCTACTTTGTTGCAGTTTAGACATTGAAATGTTTGCTCTCGTGTAATATTAATTTACAAAGCATTAACAATGATGAACAAGAAAGTGGTGCTTACAAGTATATTTTGAATGAAGAAAATGAGAGTGATTATAAAATGGTACTTGAACAATATGTATTAAATGGTTATTTTGATACTCTTGCTCTGTTAATGGATGACCAAAATGTGAACATAAATACTATTATCGTTGATTTTGTGAAGATCATCGAAGAAGCATGTGTCAATGTTAAGAGATTTAAAAAGCATGTCAGTGGCAGGAATAATATCAATAAATGGTTCGACAAAGAGTGTCAATGTCTTAAACGTATTAAAAACCAGTGTCTACGACTGTTTAGAGAATCTAGGTCAGAGGAAGTTGAAGGTTAATGTAAAGAAAACCAAAATTGTTGTTTTTAAAAATGGTGGGAAACTGGCAAGAGCTGAAAAATGGTATTATGACGGTAAACAGATTGACACTGTAAATGGATTTAGCTATGTTGGATTACATTTTTCGTGCCGATTGTCTATGTTTCAAATGGCGGAAAATCTAGGGATAAAAGCAAAACGAGTTTTAATTTCTTTATTGTCTTCGTTACGAAGTTTATGTCCAATGCCTCAGCATGTGTATTTTAAATTGTTTGAAACAAAAAAAAGACCAATACTATTATATGGTGCAGAGATATGGGGACATGATTATATAGAATCAATTGAACGCGTGCATATTTATGCATGCAAACGATTTATGTCAGCTTTACTAAAAGCATGTAATGCTGTAGTTGTAGGTGATTGTGGAAGGTATCCTATGTATATAACAGCGCACAAAAAGATCATCAAGTATTGGATTAAAATATTAAACATGCCAGATGATAGATATGTACAAAAATGTTATAATATGCTTAGAAACTTAGATAGTTATGGTTATAACAATTGGGTTACAAAGCTGAAAATGAATCTATATTCAAATGGTTTTGGATATATTTGGGAGAGGCAAAGTGTGGAAAATGAACAGTTGTTTATAAGCCGATATGAAACAAGACTAAAAGATCAATACTTACAAAAGTGGTTTCAGATGGTACAAGGCAATAAAAAACTGTTTTATTATAACCATTTTAAGAATGATTTTAAATTCGAAAACTATCTAAATGTTCTAACATACATAAAGTTTAGAGCTGCGTATGTGTCTTTACGTACATCATCACATTGTTTATTTATTGAAAAAGGAAGGCATATGAAATTGCCTAGAGAGCAGCGTATTTGTATATATTGTAAAGATGATATTGAAACCGAATACATATATATGTATTTTGGGTGTTCTGCTGTAATTTTTTGTCTCACTCTGTTTCGCCTCAAATTAAAGCAGAACGACCCAAAATACATATATAATAAATCACCATGAAGATGGTGATTTACTTGATTTATTAAAACTGTTTTAGAATAGGGTAGTGAAGATTGTAAGTTTAAATTTGTTTAATAGTTATCAAAATTACACCAAAAATAGTCTGTGCGTTTTTTGTAATATAATTATAAAATGTTTCTTTAATACAAAACAAATTAAATTTCTATATGTCTCAGCCTAATACATTCAACAATATATGGCTTTACTACTTCCCAGTATCTATGTCTTAATCTTACTATATGAGCACCACAACCAACACAAATTTGATATTTTGCACTTGTACCTTTTCCACATTTTAGACACGGTAAAACTTTACTTTGCTTTAATCTGAATTTATGTAAACTGCAGTAGTTTGAATCTTTTGTTGTTTTATTTTTACAAGGCTCGTGATATCCAGCTTTGAGAAATTGGCAAATGTTTTCAATTTTCTTAGTGTTTTCCATTTTCTTTTTCTTGTTATAATAAATATTTTTTTATATTAAGAAGAAAAAATAATATTATATATATTACAAAAATGAGTACCAAAGACGTGAAATACATTTTACAATTACACCGGGAAGGAATAATTAATGATGATCAGCTTAGAAAGATGGCAGATGCTCTTAAAGAAGTTTCAAAGGAAACTCCAAAAGAGGTTAATTCTCAAACATTAGAAAATTTACTCAAGAGACGACGTGCTAAAAAACAACGTAAACGAGAAAAGCAGAAATTTGATAAATTACAAGAAAATGTTATAAATGAACAAAAGCAGAAATATGCTAAATTACGAGAAAATGTTATAAATGAACTAAAACAAGTTTTTCAAGATAGAAAATTAAAACTGGTTGACAAACCAATGTGTGGTTATTTTAAAACATACGAGATATCTGCCGAGAAATACAAAGACCCTCAAAAACTCCATTAACACAAAACAAATAAGCAAAGAGCTGACAGAGATGAATGGATTAAAGTTTCAATTAGGTCTCACTGTAAATCTATTCAAAGATGATGCTACCAAAAAATACACCAAAGCAGTATTACACAGCGAACAAAATGCAATCTTAAACTCTGAAAAAATAAATGAGTTTTACGATGAATCATCTGCAAATATACAAGAGAGCCTTGAAAGATTTACAAACACAGCATCAGGATTGGAGATTGATCACTGTGTTAAGTTTTATTTGAATATTGCAAAGTATGAACCATTAAAAGGTTCTTCATATATTCCTCTATCTAAAGCATTAGCTGACAAGAAAGCAATAATTAATGTTATGAATGAAGATAATAAGTGCTTGGAAGTGGCATTGGTGTCTGCTTTGTGGCCTGATAAAAATAATCCAAATAGGATATCTAGTTATAAGAAACATATGGGTAAGTTAAATATGGATGGTATTGACTTTCCCACTCCAATTTCTCAAATTCCCAAAGTAGAGAAACAAAACAACCTTGTCATCAACGTTTATGGCTATATTATAACAGGAAAAAATAAAAAGGTAACTGTTTTTCCATATAAAATATCAGAACAACCAAAAGATATCGAGCGAATTAATCTGCTCTTAATATCTGAAGACACTGAGGTTGAAAAAGAATCAGAGAATGAAGATGATCCAAATAATGAAGAAGGAATCATAGATGACAACTATGACCCTGATGATTATCCCGACAAACCAACAAAAATAACAAAATATCACTATTGCTGGATTAAAAATCTGAATAGACTACTCTATGACCAAAACAAACACCATGGTCGAACTTACTTCTGCGATCGTTGCCTCCACGGCTTTTCTGGGAAAGGACTACTTACCAAACACAAAGAAGACTGTGATGGTATCAACAAAAATTCTTGCAGAATAGAAATGCCACAAGAAGGTAAAAATCACATAAAATTTAAAAATCATCAAAATCAGATGCATGTGCCTTATGCAATATATGCTGATTTTGAGAGTATAATCAAACCACAATTAAAACAATTTGGAAAGAAATCTGAAATTCAAAATGTACACGAAGCTTGTGGTTTTGATTACCAGGTTGTCAGATATGATGGCAAAGCTGAAGAATCTGTTATTTACAGAGGTGAAGATGTTGTTGAAAAGTTTTTAAATCACTTGGAACGTGAGAAGAGCAACATTAATAAAATATTTGCTCACCCAAAACCATTAATCATGACACAACAAAATGAGGAAGATCATGAAAAAGCAACACAATGTTGGATATGCGAGAATGAAATAGGTAGGAAAGGCGGTAAAAACGGCAAAGTAAGAGACCACTGTCATTTTACAGGTGAATACAGAGGCGCAGCACATAAAAACTGTAACCTGAAACTGAAAATAAAACCAAATAAAACAATCATCCCTGTTGTATTTCATAACCTCAAAGGATATGATAGTCATATCATCATGTTAGCAGATGTGTTTCAAACTTTTCGAAAAACATGTATGGCTACACACAAGCTTGATCCTTTACATTACTATACAACACCTGGATTATCTTGGGATGCTTTACTTAAACATTCAAAAATAGATTTAGAACTTTTTACAGACATTGACATGCACTTGTTTGTAGAAATAGGAATGCGAGGTGGCATAAGTATGGTATCAAAACGACATGCCAAAGCAAACAATCCATATGTAGCTGATTATAACCCTAACGAGGAAAACAACTACTTAATGGATCTGGATGAAAATAATCTTTATGGGTGGGCAATGAGTCAGACACGTCCATATTCTGGCTTTAAGTGGTTAACAAAAGGTAAAACGGGATTTAAAAAACCCAAACCTGCAAAGGACAAATACTTGAAGTTGATTTGGAATATCCTAAAGAACTCTATGAAGCTCACAATGACTATCCACTTGCACCGGAAAGATTAGCAGTAAAAAAAGAATGGTTGTCTGAATACCAGACAGATTTGTTGGAAAATAATAGCATGTTAAATACAAAAGAACTAGTCCCCAATCTTATGGACAAAGATAAATATGTGTTACATTACAAAAACCTGCAACTGTATTTATCTTTAGGCATGAAACTAAAGAAAATACACAGAGTAGTAGAATTTAATGAAAAACCATGGATGGAATCATATATTCGTTTAAACACAGAACTTAGGAAAAAAGCTAAATCACAATTTGAAAAAGATTTTTACAAACTTATGAACAACTCTGTGTTTGGCAAAACAATGGAAAATCTACGCAAGCGGACTGTTATAAAACTAGTCAGAACTGACGGCTCTGAAAATGAAAAGATAAGAAAAATACTAGCCAAACCCAACTTTAACAGGCGTATAAAGTTTTCAGATGAATTGTCAGCAATACATGTAAACAAAACAAAATTAACATTAAACAAACCAATCTATGTTGGGATGTAAGTATTAGATTTATCAAAGCACTTAATGTATGATTGGTACTATAATACCCTAAAGAAAAGGTACGGAGATGACTGTTCTTTATTATACACAGACACTGACAGCTTGCTGGTAGATATCAAAACAGAAGATGTGTACAAAGACATGGCTGAAATGGAAGATGAGTATGACTTGAGTGATTATCCGAAAAACCATCCACTGCACGATGATACAAATAAAAAAGTAATAGGCAAGATGAAAGATGAATGTGCTGGTGTTGCTATAGCTGAGTATGTTGGATTAAGGCCCAAACTATATTCTATTTTGAGAGCGGATGAGCTAATTATTAAGAAAGCAAAGGGAGTAAAAAAATATGTAATCCAAAAACATATCAACTTTGAGAACTACAAGGATGCATTGTTTGGCAAGAAAACATACACCCATGAAATGAATATGATACGCTCAATAAAGCATCAGATATATGGTATAACAGTAAACAAAGTAACACTGTCACCATTTTACTCTAAACGATACACAGCACCAGACGGTATTAAAACTGATGCACATGGATTTTATAAAAACTTATAAACGCGTTTGGGTATCAGCAGGAACAATAAGTAGTTCTTCTTTGACAAATCCTCTTTGAGGCGCTGGTAATTTTAAATAATATACTCTTATACCTTGCGTCACCATATTACTTTTAATCTTGTGAATATCTACACTCCACATTGGATCAGTTGCTCTGCGTCTTCCACCTTCTTGTTCCCCAGGTTGATATAAATATCTTACACTTGCATTCATACAGATAGGATCATCTTTTAATGTTTTTGTTTCAACAGGAGGGGGCTTTTTTGTCTCCACATTTATTGCTTTAACAACTTCTGGTAATCTCTTTACCCACTCTCTGTAACGTTTTTGTGAATCTATTTCCTTAGCATACTGATAACCAAACAATCTTTCAGCTAATGTTCTATTAAATCTTTCCACTATAGCTTGGTCTCTGTGTATTTCTGTTCTACCCCGTCTGATATTTACTTTATGTTTCGCCATCAACTGCGATACTGCACCCATGATTCTCTGTCTGGATCCACTTGTAATAACTTTGGATATTTCAGATGCCGACTGTATATTTTCTCAAATGCTTTAGCAACTTCTTTACTATCCTTGGAAGTCAGTGGCTCTGCTTCTTTGTATCTACTCGCAATATCAACCACAGTCAATGCATATTTATATGTCTTGCGTCCACGACCCAAAGTATCATGCGGTAAAAATAACAAATCAGCTAGATGCACTCCATTCTTAGTGGAAACATCAAACCTGGGTCTAACTATTTTCTTTGATGCGGGTAAATAAATCTGCCACACAGCTTGTTTCTTTAAAAATTCTAATGCCTGTTTCTTACTGACACCAGCCTCTTTTGCCAATTTTTTAACTGCTGAGTAACCTCTCCAAAATCCTTTTGGGCTGTAATAAATCTTTACCATTTTTTCTACTAAAGATTAAAATTTATAACTATATAAAAAAATGGAAATCACAACTGCACGATTTGATGAACTGCTCGAAGAGCAAAATCAATATAGCACAAAGAAATGGACAGACTTGGAAAAAAATAAAATATACACTATTGCAGATACAAAAATAATGGATACTCAATATGGTCCATCCATGGTATTGACATTATTAGACAACGGTGAAGTATGGGCGCCTGATCATCTTAAAAATAAAATAGAGAAGAGTGCTAAACCACCATATTATATTCGACCACTTGGATTGAAACCATGTAAAAACAACAACAAAATAGGTATCATGCATATGACTTAGTCATTCCAAATTAATTTATTTTATGAAATCAATTTATACGCCACAAATCCAGTTGCAGCCATGCCCACCACAATAAACGTAATTTCTCTATTCTGTTGATCAGGAGATGGTGTATAAAAATCACTCAACTTAGGCTCCGGTTCCGCCAACTATTTACCAGTTATATAATAATACTGCTTCATAGCCTGGTCCACATTATCAAATGTCTGCTCTGCATGATGCTCTTTCTGCAGTTGCTTATTAATAAAATCTAATCTTTCTGTTCTTTTTTTATTCCACGCCGCTTGTGCTGCGTTTAATTGTTCTACGGCTTTGTCATGCCTTTGTCTTTCCTGATCTGAATGACTTCCCATTTTTGAAAAGAAATAATTTGAACCGCTAAATGCCAATGCGTCTGTTAATGCGCCACCTATCATCATTGCTACTGCGCTTTTTTTATATATATTTTTTTAAATTATTTCATAATATCCGCAGGAATAATACCTTGCTTAATCAACATATCCTTTGTAGCCATTGCTAACATTATATCCACAGACAGCATCCCAACATCTGCCATATTAAAATCAACTTTAGGTGCTGGTCTTTTTAGGAGTTTTTTGCCAATCTCAGAATATCAAACAGTTAGAAGTGTTTCCACTCCAGCGTGATACACCATATTTACAATTTGTTTTCCGTCAATACTTGTTGCCATTTGTTTATATTATTTTTTATATGATTATTGTTTTAAATAAATTATTAAAAATCAAACGGGTCTTTTGATGCAACCGCAGGAACAGCAACTGGTTGTGTAACAACAGTTTTTTTGTTATAAATATACAAACCCAACCCAGCAATGCCTAATAAAACCATACACGGTGGAATATAAATTGTGTATACGTTTATTTTGATTTTTTCTGGTTCCTCTTCACCTATTGTTATTTTTGTTATTTCATTTGCATCTTGCTTTGCATCTTGCTTTGCAGCATCCTGAAGCAAACGCTTTGCCTTTCTTGCCGCTGCTCGTTTTTTCCCAGCTTCTATTCGTTTTGGATTTTTTACTTTTTGTTTAGCAGATTGTGTATCAACAGGTATAACTTCACTCTCTTGGTTCTCCATTTATATTATCTATATTTTAATTTTTATTAAAATCAATATGTCTAACAGTTGTCAGTATTGCTGTAAATGGTGCTAAGCACATCCCATACCTGTAATACAACTCACATCAAGCACTTGTTAAAGCATGATTAATAAATGGGTCTTCCTCCAAATCTTCTATCAGTTTTGGTGGATTGGTTACATTGAAATATTTTGATACTCCCATCACATATAAGTTAATAAAAGAATTGCCTAAAGTCTTGGTCATACTTGCCCCAAGCCGTGCTTCATATCTGCAGTAAAGTTTGTTAATTTCATCCGGGGGCATGCTATCTATATTCGTGAGTTGTATGTCTTTACCCAAATACTGAAGACTACCACCACCAGCCACTATGGCTGATAATCTTTCTTTTTTTGTTTTTTGTTGCTTTGATTCATCACGTTCCGTAAAACCTTCCGATATATCTTTTAATAGTTCTTCCGCATTCATTTTTATATTAATAATTTTATTTTTTATCTTGGAATAAATATAAAATACAAAACAACCAGTTGCGATATTCACCACGCAACTAGTAATTGTTAGAATTGTAAATAGCATTGTTGTTAACATTGCTATTTTTTTTATTAACATTATTAATTTGCTGCAAGCATTGCTATTAACATTGCTACTTTGCTATGAGCAATGCTATTAACATTACTAATTTGCTATGAGCAATGCTATAAGCATTACTATATTCCCCGATATTTTCATTATATTTTCATGTCAGTATTGCTATTAACATTGCTACTTTGCTGTTAATATTACTATTAGCAACAGTTGTAAAAAAAAAAGCAATTATTCAACCTATTACTAGCTTCCCTTGAATCCATGAAAAAAAAGTTATTTGAAAGGGAACTAACTCTTTTCATTCCAGGGGATGTAACTCTTTTTTCAGGGGAGGTAACCCTGATCTTTCAGGGGAGGTAATTCTAATTTTCAAGGGAAATAACTCTTCTTTTTTTTCCAGGGAAATAACTCTTTTTTTTTCAAGGGAAATAACTCTTCTTTTTTTCAAGGGAAGTCGTTTACAATGTCACATGACCGTTTATCGCGAGCGTAAGCTCGCCTTACGGTTAACGCGTTGTTTATTTTCTGAAATTGCCATACTAAGGCAATAAAAATCTTCGTCAAACCGCTAGAGTTACCTCAGTGACGTTCGACGCAATTGTAATTTCAAGAGGGGATGTAGAGAGTGGTGACTTGGGAACAAGGTATTAAACAAACTGATTATTTCAAATGACACATCAGCAATGATTTGTTTGTTTGTATGTTTGTATGGTGTTTTACGTCATTTTCAACACATGTAAGGTTATATATGACGGTGGATTTTTGGGTGGTGGAGGCAGACCACCCACTTGTCCTGGGTAGAACCAGTACTATAGAACCAGTACTATACACCTTCCGCCATCCGTAAGGATCGACACATCCTCACAAGTCGAGCTCCCAGTGGGATTCGAACCTGCAGCGCTGAGAGGCGAGAAGGTTTACAACGCAACATTCAGTATCACATGAAACAATTCATTCCTATTCCTTCCTACCTGATCATTGCTGCTAAGTGAAGGCATTTACATTTAGCAAATAGGAATAGATTGGATCATCCTGAGAAGTCTCATAAAAAAAAAGTATGCATACATAATTATACTGATCATGCTTATTCAAGTTCAACTGACACTTACTCACAATTCAAGTAATTTTTTTCACAACTGTGGCCGATTTGCTTCACAATTATTATTATTAATTTTTTTCTTTTATTTATTATTATTATTTTATTTATTTTGGAAAACATTTCCACCACTTAACTTGTTCAATATTGTTTTGTTCTGGATATGTTCATAGAAGAAAGTTTATCTAAAATGTTTCATATTATCCTGCTCCCACAAAAACAATGCATGTATTCAATACTTTTTTTCACAAATTAGGCAGTTTTCGCGCTTTTTTTTCTCCACCAAAATGATGAGGCTAGGGTCGGAAGTCTTCACAATTTTTAGGGGGTAAAAGCCCTGCCAACATTACAATGGAAATGACACTGCAGTGCTTGATTTAGTTTAAACTTATTTATTTTACATCGATTGTAACGAAAGCTCTATGGACTTATTTCAATCACTCTCGATGTCTTCCTGGGTAGAACCAGTACTAAGCAATGCAGATAAAGTGTCTTGCTCAGGGACACAACGCAATGGCGGGAATCGAACTCACTACTTTTGGATCATGGGTCCAACGCTCTACCACTAGACCACAGCGCTCCACGGTTTGATTTGGAAGTAATAGAGTATAATGTGTAGATCCCCATTTCGATTTCGAATAGTTATGGTTAAATAATTCGTTGAATTAGTTTTTTTATGTGATGATCGCAAAGTTTGTATGTGAATAGTAGTAGGTTGCGTTTTTTGTGTGTCCCTTAGAACGGAGCAACTGAGTTGGGTTTAGAAAATCCCTATGTTATAAGGTACTGTTATAAGTAATTTGAGTAATATTACATAATGTAACCTTTTTATTTACTTAAACCAGGGACTCATATACACATGTAATATAGACGGGTCCTGCTTAAACCAAAGCTCGCCATGAGGCAGTGCCTTATTCATATTAATATTAATCTATTTATAGACCATATCACACAACCGTTTACAATTCATTTCGCGTCGAGGTTGCCTTACCATGTCACATGACGTTTATAATATAAACGTTCTATTTATAGACCATGCTGTCAACACTTAGTATCTGCTAAAAGGATAACTGCCATTTTTCACCAGGTAACAAACACCTGCAGCACATAACTGATAAATACTATAACTCGATCTCCTATATATACTATATCACCGACCGCTTGACTTTAAAAAGGGTTTTTAAATCTGCATGAATTCAAATTATCATAGTTAGTAATTCTAATTAGCATTGTGCTGCAATACAATCTGATAAATTAGTTGTTAAAAGTACTTTTAAATATTAATTAAAACAAACATTTGTACGTTTACAATGTCACGTGACTGCAAAATTTATTCAACCCAATAACCAGTTGGTTGGTCAGTCCTCAAAATTAACTTGGAATATTTAGTTTTTGCTAAAGCTTTTCTTATTCTGGTTCTCTCCTCCAGCGTTGGAATAACATCATTTTCTCTCAAACAATTTTCATAACTATCTCTGTCCTTGGTGTAAAACATACACAACCATTTTGCTTGCTCCCTCAAATCTTTCAATACAGAATTATATCTCTGCGAAATGACCCACACTGATTGTTTGGCGTGGCGACCAGAGAATGCCAACTCTGATAACATATCCTTTTTCTTTGTTAATTCTTTTGTGGCGGAGCAATCATCAATGATGTATAGTGTGGGCTTTCCAGCATATTGTTTGAAAAATAAACGCAACAGTTCTTGTAGCATTTCTTTGCCGTTGCTCACGGGATTGACAATTGTTATTTTTTTATCTCTCGGGTGTCTTACATCTTCTATCCAGGATCTATTTTTATAAGCCTCGTTCCACTCTATGGTTGGACACAATATAATTATATGTTCAAAAACTCCAACATACTCTTTTTCAAGTATGTCAAGAACAAGCTCTGTCTTACCACAGCCTGTCTGACCACAGATAATGGCACTGTGGAGATATTTAGGATATTTAGTATCGTACTTCTTTGAATCTGCCATCTTCGAAATTGATTTGCGCATCTTGTATTATATATAGATAAATATTTAAAGATTGATCTGCATCTGCTTTTTTATTTATTAGTATTGTTATACCTTCTCTGCCGTTTTCTATTTTTCTTCCGCTGCCGTGTAATAAATTGTCATCACATGTTCTAAGGTCAAGCCACAAAGCATATGATTTTGTCAGATAAGTCTCAAGAGAAACATTGGTAAAGTATAAGTCCTTTGCCACTATGTCTGTCTCTTTGTTTCTTTTTGATGTCAAGGCAAAATATTTGTTGATTTCATCCCAATGTTGATATGCCCTCATGCCCTGACTATACAACTGATTTGGTACGCCTTCTATTGTCATTTCAACCTTTTCAATCTTTGGGTTGTAAAAGGATTCCGTGTCTGTTCTTTCTGGGTCTTCAAACAGCATTAGAAATGCCCCGTGCTGGTACATTAATGTTGATATTCCGAAGGGTATCAGATTTATTTGCTATTATTTTTCTATGTCGCAAGATACGATCATACATAAATACTATCTTACCATTTGTTTGCTGTCTTATTTGTCTGGCTAATTCAACATCACTAACCATATCAAATTCCAAGCAGATATTTTTTATTACATAATATACATCAGCATCACTGCTTTTGATAACTTTGTTATAATTGTTAAACGTTAATTCATATTCTAACCTATCACCAAGCCCCGCTTGATAAAATGGCATATGACTTTCTAACATTTCAAAGTCCAGTGGAATACAAAATCTATTTTCATAAGCTGCTGCTACAGCTTCATCTTCAAGGTCTGAGGAAGCATCTCCCGCACCAACTCTATGTTTTAACATGTTTGGTAATAGACATGAAATCGTGTTGAAATCAACGCCACATCCAATTGTCGCACACCGAATAGCAAAATGCAACTGATTCTGCCAAAAATAACATCCAATCTGTTCCCCAGCTTTGGACTATAGCATCTGATTTGACGTATGGGAGTTTGTATTTTTCAAAGACATTGGGAAATGATGCTTTAAAGCCTTTACCGTTTGATGTAATGACTATGTTTTGATTTATTATATCTATCACTTTCTTGCTAAAAGTATTTGAATAGTGAGCATCTGGGTTATATTTGAATTCTTTAGAAATCATTTTTATTTGTATTTTTTTTATATATATATTAAAAAAAATGTTTCATACAATTTCAAACATAGACAACTCTATTAACTTACAACAATATATCGATAATAGAGATGGAACTAAGCGCGTTGGATTAAAAAGTTTTACATTTAGATACGCCAATAGAGACACGATTATCAAGCGGTCTTTCAAAAATGCTGGGATTCGAGGACAGAAAATGGTTAAAAGGTATTCGTGCTGGAAATCACTCAATTGATTTAGCTCCTTATAAACAGCTATATGTTCATCTGGAACAAGTTAATATAAGTAGTAATTATTTTAATGGTGCGCCAAGCACTATTATAGGGGTTATACCTGTGGTAAATAAGCAGTTTGGAGATATTGTATATACACGTTTTTATCCTGAATATCACTGTTTTTTAAATGGTGCAATTACTGAATTGACAATAAAAGTCAGAGATGAGCATGGCAACAAGATAAATAATCACGGTTTACCTATGAGTTGTGTTTTAGAAATTATTTAAAAAAATATGAGTATATTTGGGCCAACAAAACCTGATATAGAATACTTAAAGACTGAGATAGAACACTTGAGGACTGTGGCCACTGATCTTTTAGATTTATATGAGCTAGTTGTGCCTATTAATAACCGTTTCAAACGGTTAAAAGATAGAGTTGATAATCTTTAATATGGGATTATAACAATATGTGCGGAGGCTAAGGGCCCAATTGTGTTGAATAGAATACTCTCATTTGGTAACGGTGGAGCAGAAACAAATGTGGGGCATGTAATGACACGCCGTGGTCGTATTATGGGAATAGGTTTAGCAAGTGAACGATTAGTTGGTGACGTATCTGTAATAGTTTCTGTTAATGGTGTTGAAGAACCAAATTATGGTATAACGCTTAACATCATCCCACGCAACCACGATAACTTCGATAGTCCTTTAGATATTGGTGCTGGTTCTGTTATTAACTTTGTATGCAAGACTGCCAACGCTACCGCTACAAATACGGTGGTGTCATTATTAATTGAATTAATTTATTTTTTTATTATTAAATAAAAAAATGAAGCAACCAACAGCACCAAGTACATATCCTGAGTTGCCAGTGGAAGACGGACAAAATTATAGATTACAAAAGATTTCAGAGATTGAAAAAAAGTTAATTACAGAACGAGATATACGTCAGTCTCTTTATAAAAAATATAAACGTGGTATTAATATCACGGATGGAATTGACACTACCTTGATATCTGCAGGTGTTATTATGGCTGGGATTGGATTTGTTGTTCCAGTTTTGTTACCTTTGGAAATAGCAGCAATAGTATGTGGAGCTACAGGTGTTTGTATTAATTTTATCAGACGCAAGCTTAATACAAAAGCTCAAAAACATCATAAAATAAAAACTTTGGCAGAGTCTAAGTTAAATAGTATAAAGCAGTTAATATCAAAAGCGTTGAGTGATACACAAATTCAGAACAAGAGTTCAAGATGGTTTTGGATGAACTGGAGAGATACTATAATTTGAAACAGGACATCAAACAAAAGAAACTTGAAATTAGTGAAGTTCAAAAATAAGAACTAGTGGAGCAGGGAAGAAAGGAAGCAATGGCAACCTTACAAAAAAGTCTAAAAAGTGTGCGATTTATTTTTGTAGTAATGTGTTTGAGTACGATTCACCACCTTTGTATTCAAGGTCGGAGAATTGTTGATTTGGGTGTAAATTTTGATAACAAATCAACAAATTTGTTTTGTATTAAAGAAACATTTTATAATTATATTACAAAAAACGCACAGACTATTTTTGGTGTAATTTTGATAACCATAAAAAAATTTAAACTTGCAATCTTCACTACCCTATTCTAAAAAAGTTTTAATAAAGCAAGTAAATCACCATTTCATGGTGATTTATTATATATGTCTTTTGGGTCGTTCTGCTGTGATTTGAGGCGAAAAAAAATTACAGCAGAAACCCCAAAATACATATAATTATATAATACCGTTTTCTTTTGCGATGTTCATTGTATAATGACTTAAAGGTGAAATTTAGCGTGTTTTTTGAGCATATATTCTGAAATATATGTATATAATATACAATCTGTTCAAATATTACACTTATTGGTGGTCCCGTTTTCTCACAGTAGCCAATTTTATCTCATAGCGCACACGCTTGAGTTTCGCCCTTTTTGAAGACAGGTAAGTGTCACGTGATCCTGTGACGTCATTGGTACATAACGATCAGCGGTGTCGCATTGAGTTGTATAGTATTTTATGGTATTGTCTATGTAGGATTAAGTTTTATGGTACGTGTTAAAAATGCCGTGTGCTGTAGCTGGGTGTCAAAGTGTGCATAAAAAAGGACAATCTAATAACATCAGTTTTTTTCGTTTTCCTAATCAGGTTAATGATAGATTAAGATTTGAATTGTGGGTGGACCGCTGTCGACGAAAATCGCCCGTCGCGTCAAAAAAATGGGAACCTTCGAAAGACGCGCGAGTTTGTAGTAAACACTTTGAGTTGGATTCGTGGGAAATCCATCCTTTGGTTTCCTTTTCATTGAATTTGAAGGACAGACGGCCATCCAGATTAAAAACAACAGCGATACCAACAATATTTTCCTACAAAAGTGAGAAGTGCCTAACCCCGCCGTCTCCGAGCAAGTTTTATTCGCCGATTCGACCGGCGTTGAGGAAGAAATTCTTAAATGAGGTAAGATATAAGTTTTTGTTCAGTTATCTTAGCAATTCCTCGGGTATGTGTATGATAAATTGTAGAAAGGTATATAGTCTTAGATCTGTACATCGTGATTGTTTAGCTGTTGAATTAGATGCATGCGTCTTACGTGAACGGCGCTAATATAATGTAGCCGTCTTTTTCAAAAGATCGCTAAAAAGGTTTAGCATAAGAATGTAAATGAATTCGGTGAAATAAACACTGTCGTTGTTTCAATATATATTTTGTATTATTTATTTTTTTGTTTTGTTTTAAATTATACACCTTCTTCTGCCAATAGTGTTATAGATTTATATAGAGTTCTATATCGGTCTCTGGATTTGAAAATAATGACAAAATGTTTCATGGATGTCTATTAAAACGCAGAAAATTGATAATGTTACTAGCTATTATATTAGTTCAGTAATGTTGTATGGCAAAACAACAACAATAACGGCTTTTACCTCATGCAGTAAGTAAAATAAGTGCTTTACAAGCATATATATACTTTATATTCTAAAAAAAAAAATTGTTAGGTCTGTTTTTTCGATCTCTACATGTACATAATACATTATGTCGTGCTCATAATACATTTGATTATATTATTTAGATCATCTTCGTGCGCGATGAACTAACTAGTTTCTCACGCATCATATATCCGTCTTGTGCAATACGCGGCTCGCCGCGGCGGTATTGCACCGCTCACGGAATTGCAATATACAGGAAATGTAGGCATATCATAAAACTACGTTTCCCTAAATGGTGCGTGATTTTGTCATATACCGACGTTTGTACCATGATTAGGCTGTACTTCAATAGGGCACCGCAATAGTTGATTAGTCGGTGTGTGGTATATTGTTATTTGGCGGCACGTGGAGAGCGTGTCATACTGCAAATCCGAATCTCATACACCACTATAGACTGTTTTGGAGGCGGCGGGGACTTATGGTATATAGAATACTATAGAAATTAGATGCTGTTACATTTATTTATTTATCAATTATACCTACTAGACTCTAAATATATTTTTTCAATGTCTATTTTCCGGTAAAAATAGAGTCCTTATAATCTGACGCTCGTATTAATGTACAAGTATTAGACCATGTCCATTCATTCGGAATATACTGCATTTCGCGCTTAGTGTAAATGTACCGAGATATTGCAGCGTTGCTGGTGACTTTCAGAATTTCGATGAAAACAATTTGGGCGTTGTTTTTTGTTTGTTGTTGCTGTAAGTGTATAAAGATGCTATTTTATTAGATTAGTGAATAGTGTAATGAACCGCTCAACCTAACGAATGACATGACATGATTGTCTTTAAAATTTCATGGAACAACATCATGGTTTTGGTCAATTGTCATGTCACATGTCATGTGATACTGCTATGCAGTCGCTCACAAATACGTTTATACCTAGAGCACGGCCAAGAAAATAAGCGAGGATGCGTGTCAAATTGACTCAGTCATTCTCTAGACAAAAAAACAGCAATATATTGATATAGTATAACATGGTACGTTGCAGGTCCTGTGCAACAAATGGTCATGCTTGAGGGTCTCCCAGGGGTTTTGGGGAACAAGGGAATATTGTCTGTTATTGGTAATATTTTTTGGGAACAATGGAACATTGGACAAACTATTTTTGGGAACACTAAGCAAAATATTGTTGGGGAACAAGGGAACAATGGGTCATATTATCAGGGAACATGGACCCCCTGGGAGGGTCTCATGCTTGGAACAATGTATGACTAGTTTTAACTGCATTCATGCTCCTCTTTTGACAACATGATTTGATAACACTGTCCATATTATGTGTTGTAATTATCCCTTACTCGATCAGAGAAATGTTACACATGGTGTTATCATATTAATTTAGATACTGACACTGCAACTTAGAGGGAAATGAGATGAAGTATAATAATCCCATTCAATAATACCATTCAATAACTACCACATCCGGGCATTAGAGAACACATTTTTAAGATGTTGAGATATTCAGTAGTAGAACATGTAGTAGTTTACTCAGACTTTATCCTCAACTTACTATCTGTATGGAAAATCCAAATATTTAACTATCTATAAATTAAAGGTAGCAGCTTTGGTGATTTTATATAAGACAATGTAGGTACATATCTGTATAAAAAAATAAGGCTTTTAATACAATAGTTGTTACACTTTTTTTACAAACAGCTAAAGTCAATTAAACTTCAAGGATAATCGCTGCATGTACCTCCTACCAAAACGTGATGGTCTGTTTTATTATTATCCACTGACTGTTCAAATTATTTAGATTATGTCGTGCAAAATTTTTGAATTACAATAACGAAAAAAATTAACAAATGGCTGTAAAAGCTGGATTGTTGTGTCTCGTGTCATAACTGCATAATGAATCTTAAAACACATTTTCAGATTTTCAGGAAACGTGTATGTTTTCATAAAACTGGTAGCTGCCATAATGTCGCTGAGTTGCTACTGTCACTGAGTTGCACAGATGGATGTTTTAAATTCTGATAAATGTCACAAACACAGTGTTTTGGCAATTTCTCTTACTCCCCGTTTCGATTATGTGACAAGCAGGAAACTGGTTTACAAAAAAAAACAATCTCGTAAAATCTCAGCAAAAAAACAAACAAATTGAAATTCAATAATGATATGATATCTAAGGATACAGATGATATATATTTTCAGCCTATTTTTTATTATACTGGATTTATTTGTCCATCTGTTGTAGACAAGCTTCTGTTCATCAAAATTCACGGGTAGCTGTCCACAGTGAGTTTGTCCATATTTTTTCTTTATGTAAATGAAGGATGAGCCTGTAACATTCATTCCTGTAAGGCGCCATATAACCTTTCATGTGTTGGTAAAATCCAATTCAATTCAGTTCACCAAGATGAAGAAAGTATGAGGCAATGTGGCAGGTATATTAGTGGGGGACCCCAAGTATGACAGATCTAGTTTAAAGTAATGCTGATGTATTCTTTCTTTGTATTTTATTTCTTTGTATCTGTTTTAGCTGCTCTCCAAACCCGCAGAAACACCCCCATCATTGTATATAGACGAGGAAATTCAAAGAGAAGCACCATCATCCCCTGGGCCCCTACAGTCCCCAGCGAAACGGTGTAGAACTTCGGATTATGTCACAGTGAACACAGAAACTCTCATCGTAATACCCAAGTTTTCTGTTAGAGAGAACAAGGTAAGTTTAGTGCTAAAACTGTTCATTTGTACACGAGGATTTCCTCTGTTATTAGATTGGTGTATGTCGTTTGGTGTGCCGGCAGGCGGGCGTCGTTGAACTCTTTGTTTCCGCTCAATAATTGATTTTAGGAATGAGGTATTGCGATGAAACTTCCAGGGTAGGTAGCTTACATGAAAATGAAGCTTGAGGTCGCATTTGGGTCAAGGTCACTGTTACTTAAAATAGAAAACCTTTTTCTGCTCAATAACTTTTGTTAGGAAAGAGGTATTGCTATGAAACTTTAAGGGTGGGTAGCTTATATGAAAAGGAAGCTGAGTTTGCCCTTGGGGTCACTGGGGTAAAGGTCACTGTTACTAAAAATAGAAAAATGGTTTCCACTCAATAACTGTTGTTAGGAATTGCTATGAAACTTGCAGGGAAGGTAGCTTATATCAAAAGGAAGTTTGGGATTGCATTTCGGGTTGCTGGGGTCAACTTCAAGATCATTGTTACTAAAATTAGAAAAACGGTTTATGTTCAATAACTTTAGTTGGGAATGAGGTATAAGAACAAAACTTGCTACGTAGGTACCTTATATGTAAAGGAAGCCTGGATTGCATTTGGGGTCACTGAGGTTAAGGTCAAGTTCAAGATCACTGTTACTAAAAACAGAAAAAAAGGTTACCGCTCAGAAAACCTGGTTTTCGTGGAATTTCCATGTTTCTAGACTTGTTTTAAATATAAAAACAAAGACAATACTACTTTATACTCTTGGAAAATAACTAACCAATCTGTCAGTTCACATTATGTACAGATTATTATTCAATGGTATCAATGCCATTGACACGACCAATAACTTTGCATATAATGTCAGCAGAGTTATGCCCCTTTTTTATAAAACTTTAACCTGCAACCTATTAGGTCATAACTTGGCAACATATGGTCATCAAACTTTATACAGTTCTTCCTTATCAGTTGTGTAATTCTGAATTATCCACATTTTCATCAAAATAACAAGTAAAAAATAATTCATGAAGAATTGCTTCCTGTCTTCAAACTTTATAGCTGGATTGTCCTTCCTGAAGTAATTTCTTTTTAAGTACGGAGCTGTTGTTTTTTGTTGTTGTTTTTAAATTTTAAAGTATTACAAATGTATAATATTGGTTTTGTATAGAATTAAGTGTAATGAAAACTGATAATTTTTTTCTCTAGAAAACATATGTCAAGACAACACAAACTCCCGGCCCCTCAACATCTGACACGCCTTCTCAGTATAGTCTGAAGGACATTGATCCCAGTGAAACAACAGAAACAACAAGATGCATAACAACATCTACTGCCGTCCAGTGTAATTTAATCGGTGGTAGTCTGTGGGAAGAAGAAGGTGAGAGTGAAGAAGAAGAGCCCGACCAGTATGAAGATGACATTACTGATGACTCCACATGGCTTCCAAATACAGAGGACATATTATCAGACAGTGATGAAGAAGATGAAGAGGCTATGTAAGTACATTTATTATATACCTTAAAGCACGTTAAAGAACCATAGGAATCTATTCGATAATAAGAGTAGGGCAGGTTCCCGGATTCCTATGTATTCTTACCCTCTCTCTGGGGCGGCTCTAAATAACCTATTCTGTATTGATGAGCCGTTAAACAACATTCAATTCAATTACCTTAATTTACCTACAATGGAATACAAAACTTTGGAACACCTCTAGAGGTTTTCTGAATCCATTCACTACTACTAAAAATAGATTTTGAACTTCCCATACACAAATGTCAGATTGGAATGTTGGCAATTGCCAGCTAGTAATCCATTAAGAACAATGGATGTTTTAACATGAAATGTGAACTCAGAATGTTTGTGCATTTGTGAACATTGTGGGTTAATTAATTTAACATGTGTGTAGTTGTTGCAATGTAATATACATGTTTTCATGCGCATCCGATGTATATGTTTTCATGTTTTTCCTGTTGGTGTTTTTCAGTTAATTTGACTTTAAATAATACAATTTTGTTTTTATAGCGTAAATTTTTATTTTGATATATATGTATTCGATTTCAATGATATGTAAAGAGGTATATAATAAAAGGATCATTACTATAGTAACTTGTTCTGGAAACTGGTATCACCTCTCGTATGATCCTGATCTGGCATTTACCTTCTCCAGGTGATTCAAACTTTCAGAACAAGTTACTACAATAATAATCCTAATGTAGAACCCACATTAACAGACGTATTCTTAGTCTGAGCCTTCTCTGGTGTATTACAATTTTATTTTTTTTATTTCTTCAGACTATTAACAAGCAACTTATGAAATTGTAAGATAAATGAAATAGACAATTTTGAAGGTTGATCGGTTGTTTATAAATGCTTGACTTTAAAAAAACTAATAAAATATGACGAGGAGGTAATTCACCATTCAATGAAATTGTTACAAGCAACGGTGACATTTTATTTTATTTATTTATTTCAGACACCAACATTCAACTCCACTCACAGAGAGAAAGTACATTGTGTTTCAAAGCTGCCTGTTGTCGCTGTTTGTTTTATGTAATACATGCTTTGCCAAGTGCTCGAACACTATGAAAACAATCGGTGGCATGGTGATAGTTAAAAGTGAATGTGTGAATGGCCACATCAGAGAATGGCAGAGTTGCCCAGAGTCGAGTCGAATGCCTGTTACTAATTTGTGTCTTGCCGCTTCAAGTTTATTCAGTGGATGTAGTCCTGTGAAAATGCTTAATTTCCTCAAATTTTGCAATATATCATCAATATCTAGATCGACTTACTTTGCTCTTCAAAAATGCTACTTGATACCCGCAATAAACATAGCCTGGAGTTTCCAACAAGACCGGTTGATTAAGACCAGAAGGAACCAACGTGTAAAGCTTGCAGGCGATGGCAGGTGCTGCTCACCAGGGCATACTGCGAAATACGGTAGTTATACATTGATGGATGCGACAACTGGCGAAATACTCACAATGGACTTGATACAGGTACACATAAATGGTATACTTAGTGGGACATAGAGATGCCATATCAGCTTGAGAGCTTTAGCTCGAGGGCTGATGTGGGTTGAGGGCCGGATCTAGGGATATGAAAATACACATTTTGGTTTGACTTTTCTGAGGGAAACAAAAGAGAGTTATTGTCATCACTTGTCTGCGTTAAAGTTTGTATGTAAGCTTGCATCTCCGAAACTACTTTACATAAATGATTGTAACTTCACACATGTATTCGGCATTGTTAGACAACAGCATACAGCCAGGTTCTATATTTCGTGTTTTTATTTTATTAAATTTATGGACCCTGCTATACTTGCACTATTTGGTTAAAATGTGCAATGCTTCTTTTTTGCAATTAAACAAAATTATGCCCTTCAGCATAGTTCCCAATAAATAAACATGGACTTGAAAGTCGAGCGTCTGCACCGACAGGCCGAGCTTCTTGATTCTTTTGTATGTCCTTTACTTGCCTATAAGCATGTTTTTAATATATCAATTTGGATTCAGTTATCATAAAATATAGCTGTAATTTACGGGTCAAAAGAAGTCGTTCACAAAAAAGAAGCTATTGTAGTAGTGATTGAGAAGCGAACTCTAAGAGTGATTTCTATTCTCATAGTGGCCTTATATTTTAAACGCTTTACATGGATTTATTCTAGTTTGAACAATATTTTTCAATAGGTACATAAAGCAATAAAGTTTATTGCAGCTTTAAATCGTGATTCCAGTTTGAATATAACCCAAAACATTTGTTTTCAAAATCAAAAAATTGTATGCGTCTCTTTACAGAGTAACGAGGTGAAGAATAGCAATGCTATGGAATTGGAAGGATTGAAAAGGGGCCTGGCACACTTATCGAGTGAAAACATTGTTGTGACCGACATTATAACAGACCGACACTCACAAGTCCGGAAGTGGTTGCGACTAGAGTTTCCCAAAATTCATCATTGGTTCGATGTTTGGCATGTAGCTAAATGTAAGTTGCCTTTAAAACATAAATTCCAGAGCGTCTGGAATGTTACATGTTACTCCATGTTAGCTGACTTTATTGCATCAAAATATGTCATTGAATAACTTGATCACTGACAGAATCTTCATAGAATGAGAAAAGTTTTTCAATCTGTAAAACCAAGGTATCTGTTATTTTGTCATCCAGACATATTAGCCTCAAAAATGTTTTTTTCTTTCCAAAATCTCATGTCAAACATTTTCTATATTTGAACAGCTTCTGACTACATGTTTAATAAATCTAGAGAGTCAAATATTTAATACTGTTCAAGGTAAACTGCATATCAAGATGTGCATCAGAACAATAGTCCAATAATGAAGTTGTACTTTCTGTTACAGCTGTCGTGAAGAAATTGGAAGCGGTTGCCAGAAAGTCAAAATGTGGAATCGTAAGTCGTTGGGCCCAATCAATAAAAAACCATTTATACTGGTGTGCGGCAAGCAGCAATGGCAACAGAGAGGAGGTGTTGGAGAAGTGGACTTCCATTGAGCGGCATGTTACAAACATACATGAGGGCCATGGCAACTTTTACCCACAATGCCAACATGGGGAAATCAAGAGACCGTGGATTGATACAGGTTAGTGTTTATAGTATACAACTGTCTACTTCTCTTGAGGTCAGTGGTTATAGCTGAGGGAATGACTATTGACCCGAGACAGAAGTATTGATGAAGACAAAGTCGAGGTCAATATTAAGTCATTACAGAAGAAGAAGAGTTTTAATCCATTGACCAAAGGTTTTCGGATACTTTGAACACACTTATTGTCACCTTTGAATGCCTCTGCTCAAATAACAAATCCATTTCCTCGTCGGTAGTTACAATAAACCTGTCCATTTCTGCTGCGCTTTTATTTGGAAATAGATCACATCAGTTGATGCTTTACGTAAAGCGCTTACATCATTCTGAATGGACTATTGACTCGATTAAATTGATCAGAAAAGCGGTGAATAGTACTTCATTTAAATGCAACGGCATTTAAGCCAGTAAAAATCTACATTTTAAAATGACCTATAATAATATTGTTTATGTTGTAATGCTGCCTTGGCAGCTACATTAGTATGAGCTTTTCTTTACTATTGCAGTATATCTTTATATAATTATTTATAGGAAATGAATTTATGCGGTATTTTGGATGCATCGTTGCCTATTAAATGAGTTAATGCCAATAAAAATATCTGGGCTCTTCTCTAATATTGTATAATTCTAGGGCGCCAAGAACTCGCTCTATATCATTGAGATACCAATATCTATATAAGCATAGCATAAACAGTTCATCCATGAATTTAATTTTTTCATTTTATATGTTTCAGGTACAAAAGCTCACAAGGAGTTGAAGGAAGTAGTATGCAGTACAAGACTCAAGAACGACATTGCACAGCTTTCGTTTGAAGAGCAGACAGCCTATTTAGAGTCGTACCATAAGATTGTGTGCTTTTTTGCTGCCAAGCACGGTCACTTCTTTTACCCATCCATGGAAGCAAGGTAGGAGTTTAGAGCAATAATAAACATATACAAGACCTTATATAAAGATGAAAAGCTTTTGAATAAAGTGTTTCAATTTAATATCTCCAGAACTATTTGAACTTGCCCTTGTGAATGAACATGCATCTGGTAGTCAAGCTCTTAATGAACCAAAGTCACCTCCACAACAAGCTAGTAAAACTGACAATGTGTTTGTTTTCAAGAACCTTTGTGCCACTTTTAACGAGATTGTTTATTGCCAGTGGCAACGATTACATGGCATGTCTTCATTTTTCAGAATACAACTTGCTGTCCTACATTTCAATGAGAATGTCAACAAAGACCAAGCCATCACAAAAGATGGAAGACCATGCTGGAAGATATCGTACCCAAAATTCAAGAAAGGTGGTGAAGTGGTGAAACAAGTCAAAGTACCAGTCACATATGGTAATTATAAAAAAAAAATTGTGAATAAGGCTGAAAACAAAGCAGTTTCTTTTGTAGATAAACTGGCGACATACTGAAATTGTATAAATTATATATATTGAATAGTAAAACACCAGCCTTTAAAAACGTATTTAAAATATAAGTGATTTTTTACTTTATCTTGTCGTTACTGAGTTTTTAATGGCTCTTCAACTCATAAAGCTATTTAGAGCGGCTCCATAGAGATGGAAAAAATACGGAGGAACCTGCCAAACTATTATTAACAAATATAGTTGTATGGTTCTTTAAAGTACGCGGAAGATAGACACATATACAAGGAACTGCCATGTTTGCTCAAGAACACACGGACGGAACGGTGAGACTTGAACCCAGGATCTCTGGTTTCAAGTCCACCATTCTATCCACTTGGCCATTCTTAAAAACAGGGATTAACTTTTAGGATATTGTGATCCACATTCTCCTTTAGTACATTTACCAATTTAGTTTCTCTTTTAACAGATTATGTCACAGACCTGCTGGATAGTGTGTGGAACCTGAGAACAGATTTCCCATCGTACAAAGAGGCACAACAAAATTTGGTACGACCAGAATCATCTGTTCCAGAATTTACGACTTCCAGACTTACAAAAAGAAGTAAAGAAGAAGCGGTCCAAAGTTTTAAGTCTAGATACAGCACGAGATAGTAGGAGTGATTTACGATATTAGTTGCATACTGAAGTGATGGGTGGTGTGACTTGAGCACTCCATGACAGAACTGATATTAAAGGTTATTCGTGCTAGGGAAAACTGATCAAAAGATATTTCTCATTCTATAAAGTTAATGGACATGCTTACCGGTAGTTGTTTGCTGTATTGACCAATAGTGCTAAATTTGCACTATTCTATGAAACTGACAGCTGTGGTACATCAGTCTTATTATTACATAGTTTACAGATAAGTATTGTTTCAGCTTTCTATATAGGGATTTCTGAAGGATTTATGTGGTGTAATTATATATAAATGTCAGTTACTTCAACATTTTATGAACCCAACATGTGAAGCTTTAGTGATCAATAAGTGCTATGTCAACAGTGTTACTTCATCATTCTGCATTCATGTATTTGAAGTGAAGATACTTACAAAAGTTGTCTGATGTACATGATGTAGTGAAGTGTTAATTGACAGTTTTGATAAGTAACTGGTTTTGAATGCCAATGAATGTGCTTTGTAGAATAAAAAAGAAAGGTTTTGTTCTTTTACTGGAGTGAGTTACTTATGTTTTGTTTCTTCAACTTTAAATAACAATCAAGTTATTTTCTATTAAAAAATTGATGCATGGCATCATCTTAATTTCTGTTCGGGTTTAAATTTTTTCTTTGGAGTTACACATTCTTTTTTAAAGTGTAAAATAACTTCCTTATTTTGTTATGTTTAAATTTTGTAAAGAATTGTTTGTTTTTTTAATAAACTTTAATACAAGACATATTATAAACTGCCATTTAAGATATACATAAACAAATATTCATTATAATATGGAAAAAACATTTACAACAGTATAGTTTTGAGATTCATGTCAGATGTTAACACTTTTGAGTCAGTTTATTGTCCTTATGGGTATTTAAAACCCGCATATTCCTGGGATGGAAAAGCCATTCTAATTTTATTCACAGCGCAGGATGGATGCACTCTCCTGTCATACTTTGGTAGCCTTCTGTACAGGAACCGGGCTAATCGTCTATATGCAATGTATCGAAAGACGCTGAAAAGAAAAACAAGTTATTTCATACTAATATTTACTTACACAATTATCACACACTTTTACCAAACATAAAATTAAAGTTTATAAATGTTTCGTACAATCTCATGTTTCACTGTATAGGAACTGATTTTTAAAAAACTATTTTACTTTGATTTATTATACTCCCAATTTAAAAAAATGAAGTGATGGCTATAGAAGAATCACGTTGTCCATAATGTCATGTCCTGCAACACATTTGTACCGTCCCATCATGTCGTGTAACACTTTTTTATTACTAGCATTTCAACAGTTTTGAATGAGTTGTTCCCAAACTTCATATACTCATAACAACTGATGACCTTATGTCACTCTGATTGCCTAATTTATTACAGAATTATGTTCCTTTGTTTGACTCAAAATAAAAAAGCGACAGTATTCATCACTTTAGTTTGATATGTTTGTTCATCTCAAACATTGAACACATTTTTGATCTACTTGCTGATCAATGACTTTATCATTTCCTGGCATAATGGTAAATTAACCATTTAAAAATTAATTAGTACCAATTCTTACATAACATCATGCGGTATTTGTGTAAGATGTATATCATAATAAATGTAATATGTGTTTGCATGTTATAACTCGCTGTGTCATCTTGTATTTCGTTTCGGTAAGGGACATACATGCGGTAAACTATCATCGACACTTGTCATTCATCTCATTTTTTATTATCAAAAATATGTATATTGACAAATATTAAGATTTGATTTCTATGCATATGTAAATGGTATTTGGTAATGTTTATGTATAACCTGGGATCTCCTTAGGCCTAGATGTAAACAAATCTGTATCTATGTACATGGTCAAATGTATTTGGAATGTTAGCCTTCCAAATTGCTATTTTCTTAAAACATACTTTGTTAAAGGCACACATGCCGATCTTAGTTCTTACTACAAATGGTCATTAATTTCTAAACAAATGGAGTATTTGCTCCAAAATCCTGTAAACTGTTAATATATATTGATAAAAAAAGGTGTTATTGTTAGAAAAAGTTCTTCTTGCCAACAATTTAAGTAGGAAGATAAAAGCTGATACCTCGTTGTATATAATGTTGTAATATGTTTATTTACCTTGTTACCAACTTCCATGTACTGTTTTCATGTATGTGCATGAACATATATTGTCAAGAATAAAGTTGATCTTTTATTTAATGTCTCATTTTGAATAACCCACACAAAGCTATAGTAGATTTTTTTTACACAATACAGATAAATATTTTTAAAATACCCACTCGTGCATTAATTCTTCATCTCCAATTGGACCGTCTTCTTGAAGAAACTCGAAGAAAGATGATTCAACAACCCATCGACTGAGACAGCAGTCTTTAAACCCTGGATGGTCTGTCAAACACGTAAGTTCCTCCTCCTCCAGCCTCCAAGCAGCTCTTGTAACTTCACGACAACAGATTGACTCCTCCACTGTCGTCATAGCCACACAATTTCCACACGTACACCTGGAAAAAAATCAACATTAACTATGAGAAGCCATATTCTGATCTTTTGAAAATTAATAATTGTTTTAATTTACCAACACACTGAATTAGGGTATTAAGAGCTGCTCCAGAGAGGGCAACAATACAAAGCAATTGGAGAACCCTGTCCCACACTTACTATATAATAAAATCCTCAGAGGACATCATCCTGTTTATATCGCCATCCGAGGAATAAAGCCAAGCAAGTGTCTTGCTGACACCGTCGAAACTTGGTGGCAACATTGAGGCTTGTTCTCAGAACCTTATCATCAAGCTTGTATGATAAAGTCTGATACATAAGACCGTCCGGTTTAAACCCAAATTCTCTGGACAATGCTATGCAAAAATTACCCAGTGATGTTTGTATTTCTCCATCATACATTAAATAAGATGAGCAACCTCAACCACCACCTCACACGTACACATTGGAAATAGTTTTTAAAAAATTGTGAAATGAAAATAAAATATTCTATTTGTCCTTCCCAGTAATAACTGAGTAAGGGATCAATCAAACCATAGGAATGGGACATATTGTATTTGCATGTAATAAACCAGATTGACTATCCACTACTAGTATATTAAAATATATTTTTATATAAAATTATATACATGCGGGGACCAACATACTGTACTATGTTTACAATACGTCCGATTCCTATGATCAAACTGCCGACGCAGCAAGCAAACTGCCGATGTAACAAACGAGTCAGATTATTATTACATAGCATCTCATCGTTTCTTTGAAATAAAATTATATTTTGGGAAAAAGAATCTGTTTTTAGTAAGTCAAATAACACTAAACACCAGTTAAAATCAATACGAACCAATTTGTATTGCCAACACGACCAAGCTCGCCATTTGCACCTGCACCGCGTTCAACTTCCTCATCGCCATCGGTTGATGAATCCGAGGTATTTTCATCCTCAGACACGAATTCCGGCTCAAAATCGTAAGGTTGCACATTGTGCAACCTTCTTATCATGGGCATTTCATCTGACTCAGCATCATAGTCGCTTAATTCCGACATTTTCACACAAGGTATACTGTTTTGCGTTCAGTCCCAATGTAAACAAAAAATAGTTTGTTCCCAATGACGTCATTTCCGGTAATTCGCGCAAGAGTTTTTCCCCTTAGATTTTTTTCGATTTTAGTAACAATGCCTGTTCGCCTTTTCGGTTTTTATCTTTAAAAACATATTTTCACTAAAAATACATCAATAGCATAGTTACCATCGTATTTATAATGATATTTGATAATTAAAAACATATCAACAACGGATTTGTTGATTTAGGACAAATTTCTGCTTTAAGAGTATTGTATTTGCAAAGGAAATATTATGAACAACCTAATATACACAAATTTTATTTACTTATGTCTTCAACAAAAAGAAATGTCATTATTAATTTAGCGATGTTTATATATTATGCATTTGAGAAAAGAAAACATGTTTTTGATGTCCGTTAACCAAATCATGTGTTATATTGATTATGTATTATATGTTTATATGGGTATGGGCCGGTGGCCATTATCACTAATAAAGAATTGAATTGAATATCTCAAAATAAATGGAGATATATCTTACAATTTCTCAAGATGTTTCGCAACTTATAGTGAGATATCTAACTTGTGATATCTCAAGATCCCATGTGTCTTGCGGTTGGTAGATGCAATTTTAGTGGGATTTTCTAAGCATGAGGTGGACTTTTTGCTATTTAAGAACTAACCATTGGTGTAATTCTTAATTTTCGACAAGGATCAACATCATTCCATACTGATCATTTTAGAAAAAGTCCCATATCAATATCACTTACAGTTTTCAAGAAGTACTCGCTAAAAACTTGTTTTTTGAAAATCTATTTTTAGCTGTGGCGGACATCTTGAATTTCTGACCAACATGAAATGTTGCTAGGATCATTTAGACATCAAAAGCAACATTCCTCGAGAAGTTTTAGAGGAGTAGTCGCTAGAAGTTTTTACTAAATAACTCTATGTAAACAAAGATTGCCACTGGCAGCCATGTTTAACGTCGAATCAAAACGATTTTCGAGAAGGACCATGTCATGCTGATCATTTTAGAAAAAGTCCCATATCAATATCACTTAGAGTTTTCAAGAAGTAGTCGCTACAAACTTGTTTTTTAAAAATCTATTTTTAGATTTGGTGGCCATCTTGGATTTCACATCAACATGATTTTTGCTAGGATCAACTAGACTTCATGGGCAACATTTCTGTAAAGTTTCATGAAAATCCATTCAGTAGTTTCAGAGGAGTAGTCGCTACAAAAAAAGTTTACGGACGACGGACGCTGCACCACGGCATAAGCTCTGCTGATCTCTGATCAGTATAGCTAAAAATACATGTTACTGTTGACCACTTTAGGGGGAACAGTCCAAGTGTGTCCAAGTCTTTTTATACCTCTTAAATCTGTAAAGGACACAGGAAAAAATCACTTAAACAGGGGATGGACAAATGCAGTTACCGCTTAAGGTTACAGACCACTTAAGAATAAGAAACAACCAATTTAGTCACTTAAGGTATCAATAGTGGGTTCGTCCTGCTTATTGTCCGGAGCATAAATTAACAAGAGGTCCATGTTCACCGTATGTCCTTTGTCCATTGTAGATACCTGCAACATTAGAGCAAGTGGGTAATATAAAACGTTTCTGGTAAGCTCAGAAGATATTTTAAAGGTTTTCAAATATAATTCTATTTTCAACTGATGCGCACAGGCTAGCTATCCCGAGCAAGCCCAAATGTTACCTCGGTATCACCATTTAAACAAATTTGGTAGGAATCAAAAAGAAATTAACCCACCAAATGATGGCAAAATTAAACCGGTTTGTAAAACTCTATTCAGGTGTTCAGGTCATATTATAGCGAGCACAGCTCGCGTCGCGAAGCGACGCGAGCGCAAGCGAGCTCCTATGGTATCATGCAGGCGAAAAGTAAACATACCATCCATCCTTTAGTCTCGATCATCCAGACCTCTCGCGAGACTTCTCTCAAAGAAGTCCAAACGATGGTCTGGACTCACTGTTCTTTAAAAATTTTGACATCAAAACGAGGTGTGTACAAAAAAAAAACACCGGCCTCTGATTGGTCAACTTCAGTTTGTTATGGAAATCCGTGGGAATCACCTCCTACGTCACGACGGCGTCAAAATATACGTGACGTTACGCGCAATGTTGTGCTATAAAATTACTCCAAACACACGATTAATGCCAAAAATTAAATTTTAAACATCATTTTGTAAGATTATGTTATGTTTTTAGAGAAACTACAATAAAACGAAGTTTATTGTATATTTAATAAGGAAGTACACACATCCCATTGGAACTAATGTTGCGCGTAATTGAACGTGCACTTTGATGTTGCAATCAAAATGACGTCACGTCGCAGTCAGTTTTGACGGTTGGCGCCGTCTATCGGTCAACATTTTTAAAGAACAGTGAGTCCAGACGCTCGCTAGCGCTCGCAGTCAGCTTGAGTGTGTCTGGATGATAGAGACTATCCATCCTTTTGAAAAGTCTTGGGTCATTTACGGCAGTTTATGGGCGACTTCAACCGTAAAGTAGCATATTTCGTTACGAAATTAACAAGATAAGCATTCGTAGAAATCATTAAGAATGATGGTTTCCAAGCAGAATGAGTTGAAAAAACATTAAAAACCTTTCTCGAACCCATCCAAAAATGACAATGAAATTGCATTTTTACCTATGTCGCCAAAACGGCCATTAACCGGAAGCATTGCTCAAAGTGTTACCTTGCGCGTTGTTCATTGGCGAAAATTCGTCAACACGTTTCACAATTTAATAAAAGTAGATTTCGTGTCGCAGAAATGTATATGTCTTGCTAACCGATTAGGATAAACAAATGATTTGGTTAAAAACTATCTTTCATTTGTTTATTTTCCCGTAAAACCATAAATGCAATCGGAATTCTTCGCAGATTTCCGTATTCGGTCGTCTACTATTGTAAGCCGTTGACGGAAATCGACGAGGTTATTCCGTGTTCATTCGTGTTAAACCCGAACAATCTGGCAATTTCCGGAAATGTTACGGAAATTATAATACAATGACAAGACGTCATTGATTTACGTCATCATCGTATGTCGTCACATTATGACGTATGGTCTGTTAGTACAATTAGTGAGCAAGGTGCTTATTACCGATCCATCATTCTTTGTTTCTTTTTCTTTCTTTCTTTCTTCCAATACTATTGACGTATTATACACATACTTATGATTATCACAGTTTCGTTTCTGTGGATGAGTTTACCTGCAGGCTTTTTTATGATAACCACAGAAGTTCAGCGAGATATTTAACCTGAATAGGGTATGTCTCTCCCTGCACAGGAGACCAACGGCTTTACATCAGTAGGGAAGAATGACATACTTTCACAGTAACTTTAACTATCTTACACGAATAGTTCTAGATCTAAGGGAATGCGTTATCAATTCTCGAGACGTAAACCTCCGGGAGTCGAACCCGAGACTTCTATATCCAGAGGCAAGTAAGCTAACCACTCTGTCATCGCAACCTTTTTTACCGCACAGTAACATTATGGTCCATTATGAAAAAAATATAACTACTAGTATTTAGAACAACACCAGGTCTAGAGTGACTAAACGATGGTTAGGCCCAAGATGTTACTCACCCTGACAGGGGCAGGAACAGCCTCCTTCCCGAGATCCAAATAATTTGACTGGCGTGTTTAGGTAGGGGAAGTTCAAAATGTATTTTTACCCTATGTTGCATATTTTGGGGCGCTTCGACCTTTTATCCAAAAATGGTTTTAATGAGTTGGGCAAACCGAAATTAAGACATTCTGATTACAGGGGCGTAGCTGGGTGAATTTGAACTGTACGCCCGATGGGGTTCCAAGGGGCGACCGCCCGATCAGCGTGCTCTTGAAGATCGTACGTTACATTTCAGGATGTTTAGCTTAGATTAAATGTATGTATAATTCAAGCGAAAGAAAGCGCACATGTAAAGTCAATTCAAATTTATATTTTTCATAACAAATTAAGATCGGGAAAAAAGGGCGCATTGACTGTGCTGGAAATATTTTACCCTAACATCATACCCAACTTCGGATTTTATTGCATTTTTAGACAATTTGTTTTTTATTTTGTTCTGGGGAACTGTACGCCCGGGCGTACGGGCGTATGCTTGGCTACGCGCCTGCTGAAACTATTGAGGCTAACTGAAGTTATAATTGAGATTTCTTATTTTGTTGCTGTCCCAGCAAAAACTGAAAAACCTTCAGCTTAAACAAACGCCCGAAATAATACCAAATTTTTCGGGTTTAGACTCCACCATAATGTACAGAATTTTTATTTTTTTATTTTTGGCTGGATTGCGTAGCAAATCCAGGCTTACAGTTTGGCGATTTCCATGTGTCTTTCCGTCTATCCGTCCGTCCGTCTACGAGTTTTGAAGTTTTCGTTAATTTTTTTTTTTCCTCATTTCTCAAAAATGAATTGTCGAAAAGCTTTGAAACTTGACACTTGTTCAACATCATTATAAATGTTATATGAAAATAACCCTAACTATGTCATGTATTTTACCTGGACTACCCCCCTTTTCACAAAGATTTTTCACTTAAAATGTTAAATTCGCAATCCGGCTTTCGCGCCACTATTGGTGCTTCACCCCCTTTTTTTGTGTGTTACTTTTAACAAAGTTTGAGGTTTCCACTGGACCCCATATAAATGAAACGTTCCTATGCCAGTTTACCTGTAACCGGTCATCCGGTTTGGTCTGATGCTACGGAGTAGTTCAGATTTGAAGGTGATGAAAACACGGTTTGGAAACTTTACCTGTCTTCTGCTTCAATCGATCTATGCTTTTCTCTGTCCTATCATTTCACTATTTTTGTTTTTCTACCACCGACAGAAACATTAGGGTCAAATAGGACACTCAGTTTCTTAAAATGTAGATGTAGAAACTAATAAGTATATTGAGCACAGCTAGTGCTAAACGTCAAGAACAGTGAAACAAACCAACGTCTTTTCTACATAGCATTTGATGAATTTGGTGCATTTTCACAATATATTGATGAAAAACGTCGGACCCGTTGTCCTCCACCCCGAAACATACTCAACTAAATATTGAACTAATATTCTGAAAATGGACCACCATTTATTAAATGTCAAGTAGGAAACAACAAATTCCTATGTTTTAAAATCATTGTACTTTTCTCAAACATACATCATCATAATGATTAGACAATATTCAAATAAAAAAAAGCTTAAATAATATATATATACATTTTTCGTAATGACATAACGTTGAAACCGTAATTACATTTTGTTCGGCAAAAAAGTATACGCGTGAATCACGGTTTATGTATATATAGCTTACATACACTGATGCAGTAGCAGCTTTTATGACGGCTGGTGATTCAACCAATGTCGATCCAGACTGGATCATGACTAGATAGCCGTTCGAAGTTTATTCCATGCCATATCTGTCCTGTCTGGGAACGAATTGAAATTTGACCGAAGCATTCTGGTGTAACTGGTTAGAGCGTCTGCCTTGCATTCGGGAGGTCGTGGGTTCAAGTCTCCAGATACTTTAAAAATGGAACCCTTGCCTGACGAGCAAATAATGTTACGGAAATTATAATACAATGACAAGACGTCATTGATTTACGTCATCATCGTATGTCGTCACATTATGACGTATGGTCTGTTAGTAAACAATTAGTGAGCAAGGTGCTTATTACCGATCCATCTTTCTTTGTTTCTTTTTTCTTTCTTTCTTTCTTTCAATACTATTGACGTATTATACACATACTTATGATTATCACAGTTTCGTTTCTGTGGATGAGTTTACCTGCAGGCTTTTTTATGATAACCACAGAAGTTCAGCGAGATTTTTAACCTGAATATGGTATGTCTCTCCCTGCACAGGAGACCAACGGCTTTACATCAGTAGGGAAGAATGACATACTTTCACAGTAACTTTAACTATCGTACACGAATAGTTCTAGATCTAAGGGAGTGCGTTATCAATTCTCGAGACGTGAACCTCCGGGAGTCGAACCCCAGACTTCTATATCCAGAGGCAAGTAAGCTAACCACTCTGTCATCGCATCTTTTTTTACCGCACAGTAACATTATGGTCCATCATAAAAAAATATAACTACTAGTATTTAGAACAACACCAGGTCTAGAGTGACTAAACAATGGTTAGGCCCAAGATGTTACTCACACTGACAGGGGTAGGAACAGCCTCCTTCCGGAGATCCCAATAATCTGACTGGCGTGTTTGGGTAGGGGAAGTTCAAAAGGTATTTTTACCCTATGTTGCATATTTTGGGGCGCTTCGACCTTTTATCCAAAAATGGTTTTAATGAGTTGGGCAAACCGAAATTAAGACATTCTGAAACTACTGAAGTTATATTTGAGATTTCTTTTTTTTTTTGCTGTCCCAGCAACACGGCAGGCTAATGCAGGATGTAGACAGATAGATAGGAATTTTTTATTTACCACTAAAATTGCCAGTTCCAATTATATAATTATAATGTATTTACATTTTGTTAAAATTACTCACTCACATAGCTGAAAACCCTTTAGCTTAAACAAACGCCCGAAATAATAGCAAATTTGTCGGGTTTAGACTCCACCATAATGTACAGAATTTGTATTTTTTATTTTTGGCTGGATTGCGTAGCAAATCCAGGCTTGCAGTTCGGCGATTTCCATGTGTCTGTCCGTCTATCCGTCCGTTCGTCTACGAGTTTTGAAGTTTTCGTTAAAGTTTTTGTTTTTTCCTCATTTCTCAAAAATGTATTGTCGAAAAGCTTTGAAACTTGACACTTGTTCAACATCATTACAAATGTTATAAGAAAATAACCCTAACTATGTCATGTATTTTACCTGGACTACCCCCCTTTTCACACAGATTTTTCACTTAATGTTAAATTCGCAATCCGGCTTTCGCGCCACTATTGGTGCTTCACTTTTTTTTTTGTTACTTTTAACAAAGTTTGAGGTTTCCACTGGACCCCCATATAAATGAAACGTTCCTATGCCAGTGTACCTGTAACCGGTCATCCGGTTTGGTCTGATGCTACGGAGTAGTTTAAATTTTAAGGTGATGAAAACACGGTTTGGAAACTTTACCTGTCTTCTGCTTCAATCGATCTATGCTTTTCTCTGACTGTCCTATCATTTTATTATTTTTGTTTTTCTACCACCGACAGAAACATTAGGGTAAAATAGGACACTCAGTTTCTTAAAATATAGATGTAGAAACTAATAAGTATCTTGAGCACAGCTAGTGCTAAACGTCAAGAACAGTGAAACAAACCAACGTCTTTTCTACATAGCATTTGATGAATTTGGTGCATTTTCAGAATATATTGATTGAAAACGTCGGACCCGGTGTCCTCCACCCCCAGACATACTCAACTAAATATTGAACTAATATTCTGAAAATGGACCACCATTTATTAAATGTCAAGTAGGAAACAACAAATTCCTATGTTTTAAAATCATTGTACTTTTCTCAAACATACATCATCATAATGATTAGACAATACGTATGAATCAATTTAACACACGTTGAAAACAAGACGTATAGTAGACGTATATTCAAATAAAAAAAAAGCTTAAATCATATATATACATTTTTCGTAATGACATAACGTTGAAACCGTAATTACATGTTGTTCGGCAAAAAAGTATACGCGTGCATCACGGTTTATGTATATATAGCTTACATACACTGATGCAGTAGCAGCTTTTATGGCGGTTGGTGATTCAGCCAATGTCGATCCAGACTGGATCATGACTAGATAGCCGTTCGAAGTTCATTCCATGCCATATCTGTCCTGTCTGGGAACGAATTGAAATTTGACCGAAGCATTGTGGTGAACTGGTTAGAGCGTCTGCCTTGCATTCGGGAGGTCGTGGGTTCGAGTCCCCAGATACTTTAAAAATGGAACCCTTGCCTGACGAGCAAATAATGGGTAGTGCTACGACTGATTGACCAGTGTCAGAATAATGTGACTGGGGTATCATGTCTACTACGGTGTGGTATTCCAGTGTGGCAGCACTATAAAGAAACCATTGAGTTCGCTGCTTCAAGAAGACATATCACATCACACACAAACACACAGATAAAAGTCCAGACTCAAGTGTGCCTATAATCGTCGGGCACGACGCCTGTCATAGGCGGACGGATTATAATCCTTAGAAATACACACACACACACACACACACACACACACACACACACAAATTGAAATTTGTTGGGGTGGGATGTCACGATTCATAAGACACATACAGGTAGACTTGCACTAGACGTGAGAATCATGGCTCTTATGGTGGTATGTACCTACCATGATATAGGTACACGCCATAAGAGCTACGATTCTCGCAGCTAGACTTGCACATACATACGCAGCGGCACAATCAAAGATGAACTGTGCTCGCCATATAGGTTTAACCTATTTCATATTAATGTATATGTGCTGATTAGAAGTATAGGTTTATTACACCGGTTCTTAAAATACCCGTGCTTGAATATGTGTAATAGAATTATGAGTTGAAAACGCTTAATTCGACGCTCCAGTGTTGGGGTTTGGTCTGGCTGGTACATGCCAAATATTAGAACTCTAGCCGTTTTAATTTCATCAGAGATGTTTCAGTGTTTTCACTATATAAGTCTATGTAAAACAAGTGACCATATGGGTGGTGTCACCACTTGAATACATTTGGTAGAGTACCATAAGCATATACTACATGCTAAATCTTAAACCTCTAGCTCTTGTAATTTCAGGGTTTAATGGTCTTCCAATATAACTCTATAAATAAAGTATATTGTGGTTGTCTGACGACTGAAAGTTGTCTTCATGACGTTCATCGTCTCTGTTAATTGACGACTGAAAGTTGTCATGACGTTCATCGTTTCTGTTAATTGTTGAGTGGGAATTGTCAACATCAGCCGTGTTTGTATGGAAATTGTCTACAGGAGTCAATTTGCGCTTTGTAGGCAATTTCCGGGTGGAAGTTAATTGCTGGGTTGGAAAGGAGAAACATTTTAATAGCAGTTAATTCTTTATTACAATCAACATCCATATGTCCAACGTTGTTGTTTTTTTATAATTTTAAGTTGTTTTTTTTGTATTTTTTGCTTTCATATTTTATAAAATTATACTATACATATAAAAGTAACATACAATTTATTATGGCATTGAAGAATAATGAATAAGTATGACTACACACTTGTTGGCATTAACTGTTAATATATCTTACAGGAACACTTGGCAATCTGGAGTATTGTTCACAAGTATCAACAATTGAATTGAACTGGGATTTAAGGCGCACCAACACATGAAAGGTTATATGGTGCCTAACAGGAATGAACATGCCAGGCTCATCCTTCATGTACATCGAGATAAAATACGGAGAATGGGCCTAGAACCTTTTCACCTTCAGAACTGCAAAGTTGCTGCAAATTCTATTGTAGACACTCCATCTATGCTGGAGTCACTTTTATTGTTCTAGTGGTCGGAGCAAGATGGCACCTCCTGAAACAATACAGGGGTCATGATGACCTTTAATGAGCATGAACAAAAAATGATAAAATGAACATGAATTTGGAGGGAGGGGGGTGTGGTGGGGTTCTACCCCTCGGGATCTGCAGTGGCCCTATTCTTTGCCCTGGAACCTACCGGGGCCCCCAGTATCAACAATCCCGCTGTGTTTTACACTAATGTTATACTATTTTGCATACCATATTCAATAACTTCTAAAATAGTAACAAACATCTGAGTACAATGCATTTATTATTAGTTAATCGTATTGTAAAATTACCAAGAAAATACATATATACTCCTTGTTCGTTCCTCTATATTTAAATACAGATGCTGAGGCTATATAATAGCTTCACAGAAAAACTGAAGTTCAAGAAATGATCGCGGTTCTAATTTCAATACCTGACAAATGTTTGATAAATACCCCAATATTGCCTGGTGTCCCTATAATACATACAATTAAATCTGGAAATATTTGTGTCATCAAAATGTCTATGTCTGGTGTATGTATCCCCACAAACTATACAATATGTATATATATATGTGTGTGTAATATCCAATGTACACAAATGAATGAGATCTTTCAGAAAATCGAATATCGATACATATTAAATACATAAAATAAACCTGAAATCAATATCAACATTAACGCGGACGGTTTCTGCAAACAGTACAATGTACTGCGTCAAATAGTCCGCTTGGAATGCTTTGATACAATATTACTATTTGAAAGTTATCATGACCGTTATTTATCAAAAATTATGGATCACTGGAACAAATAAGGACAAAATGTGTAGAACTTTGAAGAGTTTTTGTTGATTCCTTCTCTGGTACCAGCTGTGGAGTATAGTATGGCTGTACCCCTGCAATCATGAGTACTGGGTACAGTACTAGGTAAGAATGTAACCTTGCAAGTAGGACTGGGAACCAGCCGACCAGTACCGATTAGCATCTATATATTACAGTAATAAGGGATTTATTTTATAAATCTCTTGACTAATCCTGGGTTCTGTAGAGTATGAAGTAATATAGTAAGGAAAGTTGTATTCCTGTATTTGGGTACCAGCTGACTAATACTGGGTTCCCCCTGTAGAGTATGAAGTAATGTAGGAGGTAAGGCTGTATTCCTGCATTTGGGTACCAGCTAATACTGGGTGCCGACTGTTTAGCATGAAGTAATGTAGGAGGTAAGGCTGTATTCCTGCAATCATGATTAACACTTCACGTACCAGCTAATACTGGGTGCCGACTGTTTAGCGTTATGCCTGCAATCTTGCAAAACTTCAGGTACCAGTTGATTAATGCTGGGTACCAACTATAGAATATGTTATGTAGTAATGTAGGATAGAAGGTTGTAACCCTGCAATCATGATTAAGACTTCAGGTACCAGTTGACTAATGCTGGGTACCAACTGCAGAATATAGATAGAAGGTTGTAACCCTGCAATCATGATAAAGACTTTAGGTACCAGTTGAATAATGCTGGGTACCAACTGTAGAATATATAGTAATGTCTGACCCTGCAATCATGATAAAGACTTCGATAAAGACTTCAGGTACCAGTTGACTAATGCTGGGTACCAACTGTAGAATATATAGTATACAGTTATCACATGTGTGTTTGGAGAACAGTCAAAACTGTTTTCCTGAGGTGGAGGGGATGGCAGTGTGAACTGTTTCCCAAGGCCGATAGGCCGAGGGAAACAGTTCACACTGACATCCCCCGACACCAAGGGAAAACAGTTTTGACTGTTCCCCAAACACACATGTGATAACTGTTTTATTACCTGATTAATGTTACTGTACGAAACAGTGAAAATGAAAATTTGTTTTATAATGGGAACCTATGGTGAAAAAAACAACATGACGTCACGCAAACGAAATTCCAGCACGTGAGGGAAACAGTCGAAACTAAAGCCCGGTAACAGTTCGTTTTCACCGGGAACAGTCTTTTCCTTAGTGAATTAGCAAGAAATGACGATATAGCATTTATATAGGAGATCAGGTAATAATAATGTCTGACCCTGCAATCATGATAAAGACTGCAGGTACCAGTTGACTTATACTAGGTACCACTCAGTAGCTTACTATAATAATGAACCAAGAAAGTTGCTGTGCTGGGATGGCTTTTCGTATGTAACTAATCATCATTAACAACAGATTTTAGCATGCAAATTTCATTTTTTTAAAAGAATAAATGTTTTCTTTACCTTTTGCTATAAAAATCCAAATATTTAAATTATATGGACCTTTCCATCTATTATTACTAATATATATGTTTTAATGTAGCATAAGTTAATAACGTCAGTATTATGACAGTTCTCATTTTTTACCTTTAATATAAAAAAAAGTCATATTTTAATTAAAAATAAAATTGGAAACAGTGATACACTTTCAAACCCCATATCCCTAAAATGATAATATAAATATCAATGCACTTCTAATTATGCAAGATTCATAAACACCATTTGTGTTAATTAATAAACTTCTTTATTTTGAGCACATAGAGCACATAGTGAATACATTCTTTATAAAAAGAACTGTTCAGATTAGGCGAGGGCCACAGGTCAAAATTTGTAAATAAATATATGCTTTCATTCCATCAGATAAAAATATTTACACCAGTCTGACGACAGTCTATACTATCTATACAACGGTGTTGATTATCTAATCCTTCATTAATCCGCACCACTTCTCGGTCCTTTTTTCACACAACCTTAACATTTTATAATAATAACAATGTCCCTTTAAAGAAACTGTTGAAACTAACTTTTCAATTTGTACAATAATAACTAACCACAAACAAATTGTAGTTTGTATTATTTGACTATTTTTGATCAACATCTACTGTTCGTAAAATTATTGTAAATAAAATAAGGTATTTATAACCAAATAATTTCTAAGTAAAAATTCAACTCAAACTGTGGTACACAAATATACTGAAAGGAAAAAGAAACGTGACGCGGGAATTTCCGCTATATATTGTATATACTGCACACTTAATTCCATATATATTCCAAGGAAATCCCATGATGTTTTGTATGTAAAAAAAAAGTTGCAGTTAGTTAATAAGGACACAACTGTGAAATTGTTGATGTTTTAATCACACTGACAATACATGTAACAAGAATATCATAAATGTTGAAGCTCCTCTTTGAAAATTTGAGCCAGTTCAGTACTGTATATAACGTAAAGAGTTTGCAAAAATTTTGCATCCTAAGTTTGCTCACATGGTTGAGCCAAACACGTACTCTTGTCAATAATGAAACTTTGCAGGAATACTATTTGCTGTGTTACGTGTTAAGTATTTTTTCCGAAAGGAAAGATCTTACGTAGATCTTACGTAGCAATGTACCATATGATTAACAGCAGCATATTGTACATGCAATATATAGCAGAAATTCCCGGGTTGCGTTTCTTTTTCCTTACAGTATATATACAGTATATATACATGTTGAGGGTAGTATATATACAGTATATATACATGTTGAGGGTAGTATATATACAGTATATATACATGTTGAGGGTTGTATATATACAGTATATATACATGTTGAGGGTAGTATATATACAGTATATATACAAGTTGAGGGTTTGATGCAAAACTCTTGTATCTTGTTCTTTATTTAGAAAGTAACGTCAACGCTTTTTCGAATGAGGTCACGGCCATTTGTCGCAATGCAAATCTCACTATTTCAGAATTTCCGGCCGACCTGAAATTTCGCTATATTAAATTTTGCTAGCGATGTGTATTATGCTGATTACTTAAAATCTGGTATCATATTATGTGATTTTAAAATTAAATACTTTTATTATTATTATTCCAGTTTTTAAAAATTAAAAAAAAAAGTCAATGATTTTTAATTTTCAAAATTATTTTTTCATTAAAATTTATTTATTTTGAAAAAATCACCCGACCTTACTAATTTATATAAAGTGACAATAGTTTTGCATGCACCTTTTGATATTTTTAAATGAAAGGACAACTACAATAACTATGACTGCTTGCTATATTCTTATTATGGCAACAAAGAAATATCACAGACCACAAACCATATTAATCGACCAAGATAAACTTGTGTCAAATCCAAAGCAAATTCATTATGCTGTAAAATAACATAAAGTAACCCTGAAGATGCAGTTGATGGTAGTTACCAAAACTTGTACTTAAAACCTAGTACAATCAGTAAATTTAATTTAACAAGGAATTTTATCTTGGATAATTTTATGGTAACAACTAACTATTAACATAAGAAAATGTGAATCAAAAATGTTATTTGAAAGTAAGTACACTCTACTCACACTATATACATATATACAAAGAAAGTGAAAACTTGTTTTGTTAAACAGAAAAAATTCAAAACAACTTTTTAGTGTCCAATGTGTCAATATCAATACAAACAAAGCCAGTAGTATCCACTTGTAATTCGCCTCAACTCATCTGCAGAAGAAACGAAACCTGAAGTAGTAATTTCACATTTAGGTATTAAAGATTTAATTATTCACCAGTAAGATTTATTTATTCACCAACCATTTTCACAAAGTGAAATTAAATATCGCTTCCTATCGCCCAGATATTGTGCTTCGATTTGGAATAGTTAAAACTCGTACCCTCCAAGAAACTGCCAACACAGCAATTTTATGATGTTCACCGCACTGTTGTCCTCGAAATATTCACATTCGGAGTCTGGTAGTATTCGTGCGTTACAAAAGAAGTACTGTACTTGAATGTGAAATATGCCATTCAAATAGTTAAAATAATGAAATATGTATAATAAACTTAATTGAATAAAGAATGAACACGTCAGAGACAAAAATTCAATAAATTTAATGAAACTTCCACTGTTACTGACCACAACTGCTCTTGTGGTCTGCAAATATAGTGCATCAGGTCATCACAACATCTCTGGGAAATAGATTTTCCCCCACACTGACAAGCATTTCTGTTAAATCGAAAAAACTGTTATATCGTTACCCTTGATTCTGCTATTTAAAAGTGCCATTAAGCATAATTTAATATATTCTACAAGTTAGAAACTATTTTTAAAAAAGCAAGTATTACTTTTTACTGCCTGTCTTTACGCCTTCCATCGGAAGACCTTCCCCAGTGCACACTCCCAGCCCCTGGAAGTTCTCTCTGCTCTGGTTCTGGCAGGGCAAGTTGTCTGTGGTCCTCTCTCCTCCCTTCGCGACGACGCTCATCGTAGTCCTCTCTCCTTTCCCCACGAGGACGGTCGTCATAGTCTCGACGACGGTCGTAGTCTATAGCCCGGCTCCTGCCGTTACTTGGTTCAGCAAAGTCTAAGCCCCGGAATGCTTGTCGAGATTTCTCCTTCCACTCATGATCAAAGGCTTCAGCATCATCTGAACGACAATTGAGAAATTACAGGATTACATTTATAATTTTATTAATGAACGAATGTGGTCCAAAGTGCTCTGTTGTTTGGGGCAGTTGTTTAAGGTTTTTCAGCAATAACATTAGTAATTTAGCAATACATAAATTAACTATCACTGAAAGTGATGAATACCCCCACTTAAATACTAAGTCAAACAATGGGCCATAATTCTGTAATAAATTAAACAATCAACAATGGGTGATGTAGAGGGACATACGGTTATCAGTTGCCAAGTGTATATGAAGTTTGGGAACAACCCTTTCTAAACTGTTTGAGGAATGCAAGTAATAACAACAGGCCCAAGAGGGCATGTGGACGCTCTACTTGCTAATATGGCTCTTATAACATCAATGAAGCGAGTGACTATTGTCTTAAAGAGGCAACATATAGCATTTTTAACCAAATCAAGAGCCGTAACTCCGCCGTTACTGGTCCGATCTGGCTGGTTTTCGAACGTGGCCAGTACAGATAACAACAAGAGGCCCAAGAGGGCCTGTGGATGCTCTACTGACTAAAACAGCTCTTATAGATTTAGATAGATATAGCTAGATATGGCTCTCTTCTCCTATAGATTTAACAAAGGAAAATACAATATAGCATTTTCAACAAATCAAGGGCCATAACTCTGTTATTACTAACAAGATCTAGCTGGTTTTCGAAATTGTCCAAGATTTCATTGATATACCGCGCTTTGCACAACTAGACATCATACTGAGGCTTCCTGCTAAATTTCGTAGAAATCCAACAAGCCGTTTAAGAGGAGTAGCGCCGACAAGAAATTTAAAACAAAAATGGCAAAGGGCCATAACTCCGTCAAAAATAAGCAAACTGGAACAAAAGCGTGATATGGACAACGTGACATCTTACCGATGCTTCCTGCCAAGTTTCGTCGAAATTCAACAAAGCATTTAGGATGAGTAGCGCCGACAAGAAATTTTAAAGTAAGTGTCAAGTAATTAAGAAGATAATGAAAAAAAAAAATCAATTCAAAAAAATAAATAAAATTGAAACAATTAAAAAAAATTGAAACAATTAAAAAAATAATTGAAATTGAAAAAAAAAAAAAAAAATAAAATAAAATTAAAACTATCATTTTTTTTAAAAATTAAAAAAATGTTACCCACGGGGCGCGTCAAAATTTGACACCAGGGTCACCATTTGAACAAACTTGGTAGAGGACCATAAGCTGATGCTACATGTAATACATGAGAACTGTGCCATGTGGTTCCAGAGATTTTTTTCAGTTTTTGCCTTTACAAGCCTAAGTAAAACTGTGACCCCCAGGGTGGGGCCAAATGTGACCAATGGGTCACCATTTGAACAAACTTGGTAGAAGACCATAAGCTTATAGCAAATGCAAAATATTAAACCTCTGGCTCTTGCAGTTTCAGAGAAGAAGATTTTTTAAGTTTTTCCCTATACATGTCTATGTAAAACATGTGACCCTTGGGGCGGGGTCAAATGTGACACAAGGTCACAATTTGAACAAACTTGGTAAAGGACCATAAGCTTATAGCAAATGCAAAATAGTAAACCTCTGGCTCTTGCAGTTCCAGAGAAGAAGATTTTTTTCAGTTTTTCCCTATACAGGTCTATGTAAAACATGTGACCCTTGGGGCGGGGCCAAATGTGACCCTAGGGTCACCATTTGAACAAACTTGGTAAAGGACCATAAGCTTATAATAAATGTAAAATATCAAACCTCTGCCTCTTGTAGTTTCCGAGAAGAAGATTTTTTAAAAAAAACTCCTATATAAGTCTATGTAAAACTGTGACCCTCGGGGCGGGGACAAATTTGACCCTAGGGTCACCATTTGAACAAACTTAGCAGAGGACCATAAGCTGATGCTACATGTAATACATGAGAGCTCTGTGCCATGTGGTTCCAGAGAAGAAGATTTTTTTCAGTTTTTCCCTATACAAGCCTATGTAAAACTGTGACCTCCGGGATGGGGCCAAATGTGACCCCTGGGTCACCATTTGAACAAACTTGGTAGAGGACCACAAGCTTATAGCAAATGCAAAATATTAAACCTCTGGCTCTTGCAGTTTCAGAGAAGATTTTTTAAGTTTTTCCCTATACATGTCTATGTAAAACATGTGACCTTGGGGCGGGGCCAAATGTGACCCTAGGGTCACCCTTTGAACAAACTTGGTAAATAACCATAAGCTTATAGTAAATGCAAAATATCAAACCTCTGGCTGTTGTAGTTTCCAAGAAGAAGATTTTTAAAAAAAAAATCCTATATAAGTCTATGTAAAACTGTGACCCCCGGGGCGGGGACAAATTTGACCCCAGGGTCACCATTTGAACAAACTTAGTTGAGGACCATAAGCTGATGCTACATGTAATACATGAGAGCTCTGTGCCTTGTGGTTTCAGAGTAGAATTTTTTTTAAAGCTTTTTCCTATATGTCTATATGAAAAACATGCAAAACCACAATATACAAACTTTGGACCCCCGGGCACGGCCATTTTTGACCCGGGGACTTTATTTGAACAAACTTGATAGTCTAGGCGTTGGCGATCATTTTAAAAAAAAAACTGTTGAAATCTGTCCAGCGGTTCTGGAGAAAAAGATTTTTTAAGGTTTCGTCCATATATGGTAATGGCAGCCATCTTGGATGTAGCGCTGACCTAATTTTAACAAATCTCAAAAGCATTCATCTAAGGATCATCCATGTGAAGTTTGGTCAAAATTAGCCAAGCGGTTTCTGAGGAGAAGTCGTTTGAAGAAAAGTTAACGGACGACAGACAGACGACAGACGACAGACAACACACCATCCCATAAGCTCTGCTGGCCCTTGGCCAGTAGAGCTAAAAATCAAAAAAAAATAATAATAATAATAAAAGAAAAATCTGATAAAGTTGGGTAAAGATCAGATGAAAAATGAAGGCCCTATCGCCTTAACAAGGGAAAATATAGCATTTTTAATGAAATCAAGGGCCATAACTCCGCTGTTACTGGTCCGATCTTGCTGGTTTTCGACTTGTTCAAGCTTTTACTGACATTAACAATCTGATAAAGTTTGGTAAAGATCGGATGAAAAATGAAGGCCCTATCGTCTTAACGAGGCAAAATGTAGCATTTTTAACTAAATCAAGGGCCATAACCCTGCTGTTACTGGTCTGATCTGGCTGGTTTTCGACCTTGTCCGAGCTTTCATTGACATTAACAATTTGGTAAAGTTTGGATGAAAAATGAAGGCCCTATTGTCTTAACGAGGCAAAATATAGCATTTTTAACTAAATCAAGGGCCATAACTCCGCTGTTACTGGTCCGATTTAGCTGGTTTTCGAACTTGTCCGGGCTTTCATTGACGTTAACAATCTGGTAAAGTTTGGTATAGATCAGATGAAAAATGAAGGCTCTATCATCTTAACGAGACAAAAGTTAACAACGGACGACAGACGACGGATGGACAACTCGGCATCACATAAGCTCTGCTGGCCTTTGGCCAGTAGAGCTAATACTGTATGTGACGCGACAAAACACGAGGCGAAGAGATGGGACAAAATGTTGCATTCAAGTACCCCAAATAAATGCAAAACAAACGGGAAATGAACGCAGAACGAACGATGCACGATCTAAACACTGAAAGCAAAACAAACGCTGAGTGCATTTTTATGTATGCAAAATGAATGATGGATGTATTTTTTGAAATGCTGAACACTAAAAACGAACGTAATGAAAATGAACGCAAATGCATTTCGCTTTTTCAGGTAACTTCTATTATTATCCTTTTTGAACGCAATTGAGTTTATCATTTTAAAATAGATTTAAACGAAATGTGTTTTTGAGTATTATAATAATATAATATAATATAATGAACAAGAAATGTCACTGTGACAAATGCCCCCGAAGTTACCTTTCACCTCTAAGTATGACCTTGACCTTGGAGCCACGAACCTGGATTTTGTGTGCGACTCGTCAATTGATTGTGGTGAGCACTTGTGGCAAGTTATTTGAAAATCTGTCCAGGCATGCAAAAGTTATTGACCAGACACAATTTGACCTTTGACCTCTAACTGTGACCTTGACCTTTGGGCCACAGACCTGGATTTTGTGGGCTACACATCGTCTTGTTGTGGTGAGCACTTGTGCCAAGTTATTTGAAAATCCATCCAGGAATGCCAGAGTTATTGACCAGACATAATTTGACTTTTGACCTCCAAGTGTGACCTTGACCTTGAAGCCACAGACCTGGATTTTGTGCACGACACGTCGTCTTGTTGTGAAGAACACTAGTGCCAAGTTATTTAAAAATCCGTCCTGGAATGCCAAAGTTATTGACAGGACATGATTTGACCGTTGACCTATAAGTGTGACCTTGACCTTAGAGCCACGGATCTGGATTTTGTGCGCCACACGTCTTGTTGTGGTGTGTACTTGTGCCAAGTTTTTTGAAAATCCGTCCAGGAATGCCAGAGTTATTGACTGGACATGATTTGACATTTGACCTCTAAGTGTGACCTTGACCTTGGAGTCACAGACCTGGATTTTGTGCGTGACAGGTCGTCTTGTTGTGGTAAGCACTTGTGTCAAGTTATTTGAAAATCTGTCCAAGACTGTCAGAGTTATTGACCGGACAAAAGCACTTCATTTTGACGCATTATGTTGCGTTCAGGAATGCAGTTTGGTGCATTTAAATGAATGCATAGTTTCGTTTATAAAATGCATTTATAAAAATGAAATTCAAACGGAATGCAAATGGAGCATTTTTGGGGTACCTGAATGCAATTGAGTCAGTACGCGACAGGACGCGACGGCACAACGTGATTCCTATATAGCCCCGCTTCACTTTGTGGAAGCTGGAGTAAAATAACAAACTTGTTCAGTAAACAGAAACGGTATTAACACATTTTCTCTTACTTTCGCCCAGGTGGAAGAAGTTGTTTGATTCGTCTGTAGTGCCCGACCGCGTGTTTTTCCTTCTCTCCACCTCGTGACCTCTGTCTTTTATGTGATGACCAATGGCCATCTTCTCCAAATCCTTCTCCGAGTCACGCAGAGCTTTTCTAGTCTCCTTAACCTATGGATAAACCATCACACTATTATAATGTGGGAAATACCTTGAGACATAAAAGCATTTTCACCGAAAATGAGTTTTAAAGACCTTTGTCATTTTGGATGGTAAAGAAATTTGTTAAATGCTTTTGAGCACATCTGAATCATATTTGTATACATGGAGTGAGAGGGGCAGTAAACATATGCTTTACATATACGTTTTAAACTAGAAATAATGTCTGCAGGCCTGCCAAAACTTGTTAACACATAATCATGATAATCCCGACATATTTAAAATTTAAGATTTAAAACCTGCAAAGAACGTTTTAAATGGAAATTTGGAGCACGCTACTTGATATCCACACTATTTTTTTATAGTGCAAATTTAAACTATTTATGCAATTAATATAAGTTTATGCATTGTTTGATAGTTACAGAAAATAATTAATTAGCATAGTAATTAGATTAGAAAGACTTGGTTTAGTTTCTACCACAACTGTTTTTTTGGCGGTGCATTAGTACCGTCAGAGGTATAATGGTTTTTTTTAATGGAATGCTAGGAATGTGACAAACCTAACAGCTCAATGCAACACTATGCAACACTACGCTAGAAGAAGTAGTCTCTCATGCATGCCTTTAATAAATTCGATATTAAGTGATCACTGACAGAAAATGATGATGCGTGTTCGCTTACTGTGTAATTAACAAATATTGTCCTTGTGTGTTCGCTTACTGTGTAATTAACAAATATTCTCCTAAGTAAATCCTTAGATTGTTTATGTATTAATACGCAAGAGCGCTTCGCATTTTGACAGACGATCAGTCGGTGTTTGTAAAAAACAAAAGGCCGCTTAATCATTTGATGCCCTAAATAAGAAACAATGTTCAGAATAAAGGCAATTTATTATTTATTTAGGTCATACATACCTATTTTATCAAAATTTCACTAAGTCAACTTTTTATCATCTTTTTAAAAGGTTATAACTCGAGTTATAATCGTGCTACAAGCAGACGGTATGTGCCTATAGAAAGTGTATCATGTTACTAAAAATAGAACAGTCAGTGCTCGCAGAAATCTACGGAAGCTAATTCAGGCCATATGAGTTAGCTAAAATATGTTTAAATATGATATCAATCATCTGAAACATCACTGAATGTAAAAAACAAACCATGGAAGTTACATTTACAGCACTTCCATTTCCCATCCATTCCAACACTTACAAAAAGCAACTCCCATCAGTGCCTTCAGCACTTTGATTATTAAAGTGCACTTACTTTTCTGCAAAGATGCGTGCTAAATGCAAATACAAAGTCAACTCTACAAATTATAATCATCGAACACAGCAGCAGCTGTTATGGTGGTACCACACACAAGGAGTTACTAGTTCCTCACACTTGCTATTTCAGTTAGGTTGACCAATTAAAGAAATCACAGATATTACTGCATTACGCATGTCATTATGCCACTGAAGGAACTAATTATGTCCTTATGTGTTAACTGTTTATTCAGTCCGTGTATTACACATGACCTCCACTGATTCGACACTTGTATATATTCCTCTGCCAAGGGAGTGTAACAGAACCAATTCGAGAAATAGCTGATAAATTGTGAAAGTATAATAGTATTAGCTGTTAAATCATCAACATTTTGTTTTGATGGAAAATCCGGAGATTGTACACTTAAATCCGGAGAGAGACTGAAAAATCCGGAGAATCCGAATTTTATCCAGAGTTTTGGCAGGCCTGTGTCTGTGGCCACGAATGCCAGTTGTAAGCTTTAAGCTGATAGGATTAACTCCCCCAAAAGTCAACGAACCAGAACAGCACAACAATATGCGAAAATAATCAGTTGTTCTCTTAAATTTGACTTTTCCATAAAAGTGTAACATTCATTACTATTACGGTTTATATCCTATCAAGTAATGATGTTTTAAATATTGTGAGTGGATAGCATGGTGGACTTGAAATTCGGACATCCTGGGTTCAAGACACTCCGGGGCCACTGATTTTCGTCGGTGTTTTCTAGGGTAAAATACTTTGCCAGCCTCATCCATCAGCATCCTAAAGAACTATAGGTATCTACTGTTAGAAAAAGTAGGGCAGGTTTGTTTAGTATTTTAAACAGAGAAATTGATTAGATTTCTAGCTCCGCCGTCTATTTTCCACATGGGCCTAGTTGCCACAAACATTGGCCATGTCCTCCGTTGTTATTTAAATTGATTGTGTGATTAGTACTGACTATATGTGCTTTCTTACAGGTATTTAAGGTATAAAATACCTTTAATGGAATCAAATCTCTGGATTTAAGCTTAATTGACAGATCGTAACTATTTACATGTACAGGTATTGTACAGAGATCCAAATTCATCATTCGTATTTTACATCCATACATGTACATCTCACTGGGAGGTCAAGTTTAAGTGGGAAAGTGTCATTTCTTACGGATACCGGGAGGTATACAGCACTGGTTCTACCCAGAAGAAATGGAGTGGTCTGCCTCCACCCACAAAAAAATTGACCATCATGATATATGCAGAGCTCTAGATAAGCTGCGAATCTGTGTAATTTACGCAAATAAATGAGCCAAAAAATGCAAAAGATTTCGTTCTATGCATATCGAAAATGTAAAAAAAAAATATAAAGAAAAACACAAAAGATTTATTTCAATGCGTAACAAAACATATTAAATTAATATACAGCCATTTATTATTTTTCCTAATTTCCATCTTTAGAATTTATGGTTTGTTCTATAATTGTTGAACTGTTCAAAACAAATTACGCTAAGCCTTGATACAAACAAACATTTCGTAGAAGGGTTCCGAGTTTATGTTTACTTTTTGAGAATTTATATTTTAATAAGTACTGCAATCCAGTCTATGTATTTATATCCCGTCATATTTTCCCGTAAAAATACAAAAAAGATTGTTAGGTAAAAGCGTTTTCGGGCGGAACAATAGTATAAACACCGATCACAACGTAAATAAAATTACGAGTTATTGTTCCATGAATGAATACTTTTCTTCAGAGTCAATTGTTCGGCAAATATTGTTCAATTTAACTAACCAAAGGGTTGCAAAGTAAAACACAAACACACATAAACAACAGAACTTACACATGTGTACACAAACATAAATTTACAATTTACTTGAAACTGTACAATTTACAATAATCCTGAATAAATGAAGAAGAAAAAAGCAAATAAGGGTAAAAAAAAAAAATTACTGTAGTAAAATCCTTATCTAGAGCTCTGTCATTTATGGCCTAGAATGTGCCAAAAATGATGTAAAACACCTTTTAAACAAATAAATAAACTCTTATTAGTGACCTCTGGAGTCTTCCCTCAATGATGTTACAAGAGTTTACGTCGTAACAACGTTCTTATCTCTCATCAAAATAAGATTTCCAGAATGATTACTCACAATCATATATCAATTTGCACATTTTATCGTTAATTATTCATTTATTCTCAAAATCTAAATATCAGAAATGGTGAATACTCATATCAAAAAACATCAATCTCATATCTTTTATCCTGGTATTATGAAACTGTAACAGATTCTCATCACTACAAGCTAAGCTATCTTTATTACTATGATGTTATCACGGCTGTTAAGAGTTATTGAACTGTATATTGCCTCAGCAATAAAGATTGTTCACAGGCATTTAACAGCCCCATCAAAAATAGCTGGGATGTAAAATACTAAGGTATTTACCACTAACCATTCATGTTCCATATCATTTACTGAGGTACGAAGAGTATTGTGTATGCAGATGACAAAAACAAACAAGTGCCCCAAACAATGCTCTGTGCTTTGTAGATCTATCTACACTGTATCAAATTTCTTCTCTATCAACAGTTAGACAATGAACATTTATATCAAGGTATTACACCCACAAGATTGCATCTAGATCTCTGGGCTGTTCATTGGACTGAAACTTGTATATATGGTTGCACACAATCCAAGTTGTTTTAGCCATTTTTGACACTTCGCCAATGCCAAACATTTGATTTTAATCGTTTAGCCTATGGCGACTGGCGAAGGCTAATGAATCACCCAGATTTGATGACATTGTGGCTTGAATTTTTTTACTGTTTTGTTGACTTACGTAACCAGGGCCTCTCTTTGTCGACGATGATGCCTGGAAGACCTTGGGTGGCCCCTCCCCAGACTTGTTGTAGGACATGAAGGACGACTGCTGGAAAGAACATCCGTTCTCATCATTCGCATTCCGGGCCTAAAATAAAATCATTAGGAACCTTCATAATTATATCAGATTATGTTGCTCCTACATTGTGTTGTGCAAACACTAAATATATAAGATCCTGCTGCTGATGACCGGCTGGCATGATCATTATAAAGAAATGCATTTCTAATTGAGAATAATATTGTAGTTTGCATGTGTATAGAATTTGTAATGAAAACGAGGTTGGATATTTCCCTAGACTAGTTAATCAGTTTACTGGCTGTCGTTTTCGATAAGAGTTTATAACCCAAACACCAAAAGTTATCTCGATATAATTATATACATATATATATATCTTACAAAGGCGCGTTCTGTATCTCGCATCATGTCCATTCTCTCAAGAATGTTTCCAAAGCTGAACCCAAAACCAGCGCCAAAGGGTAACAGTTCATCAGAGGCATCCTTATCCCTTTTCCTCTCCCTTCCTTGTCCGTTCTCCAACATTCCCGAACGACCAAACGGCTCTCTCAACACCTCATCCATGCGTCTCATCTGCTCTGTGTAACCTCTGAAAAAAATTGAGAGCTCTTGAGATTATTCATATTAAAATATGAACTCCATCGCTTAATAAAATGTGTACATGATCCGTACCAGCTTTTTAGTTAATAGTCGTATCTAGCACATAAAAGGCACGTGTCAATCACACCCAAATGTTACATTTTATTGTTTATGTAATGAACACAGTGGAAGAAAAAAAAGTAACCCATGCCTAGTGATTTATTTAATATCAAGAACATATCATGAATCCCTCCACAAACATGCTGTCCTTATCAAACTTCTTGCCATACCATGCACTGATAGCAGCGTTCATTGCAGAAAGGGCCAATGGGCAGATGACCCGTTTGTTTGTAGGATGACAGTTACAGAAGAGTTTAACCCTGTTACTTTCAGTTATCTTTTGTAAACAAATGAACGTGGGGAGGAGAGGAGATGGTGGTGCAGGGTATGCCTCCTGGCTCCGGTTCCACCAAAATCTCGTTCATTTAATTATGGAACATACGTTTGCGGAACACGTTTCACATACTTTACTTCATTAAGTTTTTAAGACGCTAAGTATAGCTAAGTAAATGTTGGTGGACCCGGAGCCTGGATCTGTTTGCAATCTTGCCTTCGCCATCCGCTAAAAATTACAGAAAGTGCATCAGGCTTTGGGGCTTATTTAAAAACATAAAAAGGTATGAAATGACCAATTTAAAATGTGAAATAGTTCATACGTATACATATAGATGGAACATTCACCGTTTTTTATAATTCAGCGCAATATTTAACAATTGCAATTTACAACAAATCTTAAAATCAATAGAGAAATCACCCAGTTATAAACAGATGTCACGCGGAGCAAATCGGCGACATCTACACATGATGCTCACTTTGCAATTCATTGCGATTTAATTTACTGCCAAGTTTAAAACAGCTATACCAGTCAGGAAATACATTCCTCGTATCGTTTATTTCTATGTTCCGCATAATTTCTTTTGGTGTTTTATGGCTCATTTAGTTTATTTTTATCAATTTAATACAAAAATAATGTATTTGAACAGTTCTAGAAATAATATCAATCCTGATGTACTTCCTTTAATTTTGACCCCACGTTTACACTAATTTTATTGACAGTCAAAAACCAAAATGGCAGATGGAACTGTCATGTTCTAGATGATGATGATGACTTAAAAAAAAATTTTGACCAATAGTGGTGTAATAACAAAATATAAATGCGTAATTTATACAGTAAACTCTCGCTAATTACTGTTTTACATGCAAACTGTCGGCCATATCGTACATTAGCAGTATGTTTTCATCATATTTATTTGGTTGCATTGCTTAACATTATGAACCAGTCTTCGAAATTAGCCAGTAGCCCAAACCTTGTGGTCAGTAAAAATCAAAATTAATGACGAAAATGTAATGCCAAAATGAATCAGCAGGGATCACTCTAGGACGCGATTCTGCGATATTCTCACATTAAAATCTCAAAAATCGCATAAAAAGAAGGCAAATGGAATAAATTGTCACATCAAATTCGGGAAATCCATTTTCACCATTTCGGTTCGTATTTAAATGAAAATATATTGATTTATATTTCATTTAAAATCTCAAGTAAATTTGTTCAGATACATTTATTCACGATTAAAACATATAAAATGAGAAATATCAAATTACTCGAAAATCACATGAAAAAAATCAAAACGAGATTATGTCGGTAAACTTCCGGTTCGCTTTTGCTTCGCGGACGCGGCGGTGTCAAAGTAAATTGATCGATTATGAAGAAACGTGGCCATTTTTGTAATAATTCACCAACTTCTAGTCATATCTGACCATTATCCCCCAATCGATAATGATTTGACACGATTAACTATGTACTGTTGCAAGCAATTGTAAAACTACGTTAGCGTAAAAACTTGATGTAAATTCGGACACGCTTTATTTCGGATGCATTAACAACTTCTACTTCACTACTGGAAATGAGCCAGAATGCAGGAAATCACATCTAAATTTCCAAAAATGTTCTGGGGGTCATGCCCCCAGACCCGCCTAGCAGCCTCCAGCGCTACGTGCGGTCGACGAACAACCGCTGGTCGTGCGGCTTCGCATCCAAAATGTTCAATCAAAACGAGATTATGTCGGTAAACTTCCGGTTCGCTTTTGCTTCGCGAAAGCGGGGGTGTCAAAGAAAATCGATTGATTATGAATAAACATGGCCATTTTTATAATAATTCATCAACTTCTAGTCATATCTGACCATTATCCCCCGATCTATAGTGATTTGAGATGCGATTAACTATGTACTGGAATGTTTCATGAAAATTGTGAATGTCTCATTAAAATCAAGCAAATCGGACATTTTGTCTCATTGAAATTCACTCCTAGGGTGATCCCTGTGACCAGTCTTCGAAATTAGCCAGTAGCCCGAACCTTGTGGTCAGTAAAAATCAAAATTAATTACGAAAATGTAATGCCAAAAAGAATCAGAACGAAATCCGACCCAAAAATGAATGACTTTGTATGTGAACTAATTTAAAAGCCTATTTATTTTGTTTATACATGGCCAGAACCAACCCTCAGTTTCAGAACAGATTGGTTCAACTTCAATTTTATTTGTTGTTTTCGAACGAGGTTGGGGACAAAGGAGCAATATTTAGTACGAATCAATACCTCGATGTAAACCCGACTGATAATGAACTGACGATGCGCTTTCTTCATTATTTCGAAGGAGCGAAACCCGGCATAAAAAAGTAATGCAGACGTTAGTGAGTCAAAAATTATGAACTAAACAGAATCCGTAATTTTCAAATCCAATGACTGAGAATAAAGTGTCAAAACAATCAAGTTTTTTTTTTTTTAATTATGTGTGACATTATTCTATAGAGAATGTAACTTTCTGTGACAATATACATATTTGTCAGTGTTTTTTTTATGGCTAATTTGGGGCCGTTATTCGGCCCCTTCACAATGCCAAAAAGTATCATTTTTTCACAATTATATCCAAAAAATTCACGATCTGAAAAAATAAATACTTTTTTTTTTTTAGTAAATACAGACCAGTAAGGATAATAGTCTTAATATAAGCTGGTGTCAAAACTAGTCTGTATTTACCAAAAACAAAACTTAAAACCAAGGGATATTAAACTGTGAAAATAAAAGTGAAAAAAGTTTCTTTTTCTTTTGTTATAATATTTTACAATTTTCACAATTTCTAGAAAAATGCCGCTATTTTTCACAATGGCACAGGCACAGGCTGCATTCACAAAACACATAAAAAAACACTGTTTGTCTAAAAATAAATCTCAAATTACACTTTAAAAAATTTGGGTCAGTAGAAATGTGTTAGAAAATATTTGCAAGTCACATGGCCGACGGGCTAGTAGCTCAACATATTTTGCGTGCAGATTGATGAACACATTAAAGAATTATGTTTGAGATTACTAATGTGTGATAATAAAATAGTTTAATTACATTAAATATGAAATACACAAACATTTACCATATTTTACTGTGTATAGTGCAAACCCATGTATATAGCACATCCCCTTCTTAGAGGTCAAACTTGGGTAAGTTGTTTCCGTGTATAATGTGCATCAAAATATTATTTTTCCTAGATGAACTATTCGCTAAAAATAAAAGGCAAAAAAATAGCTTTTTCTAATTGCATCTCAATAATTAACAAGAGGTCATTGACCTTGAAACTCTACTCATAGGTTTTTGGTAGCTAGCATTCCTGTGAAGTTTATGAAAATCTGTCAAGTAGTTTCAGAGGAGTAGTCGCTACAAGTTTTTACTATATATAACTATGTAAAGTTTGTAAACAAAGATGGCCACGGCAGCCACATTTAATGTTGAATCAAAATAATGTTCAACAAGGACCAATATCATGTCATGCTGATCATTTTAGAAAAAGTCCCATATCAATATCACTTATAGTTTTCAAGAAGTAGTCACTACAAATTTGTTTTTATTTTTAGCTGTGGCGACCATCTTAAATTTCTGGCCTACATGAAATTTTGCTAGGATCAATTAGATCTATCAAGAGCAACATTCCTGTGAAGTTTCATGAAAATCCGTCAAGTAGTTTCAAAGGAGTAGTCACTACAATCTTTTACTATATAACTCTATGTATACAAAGATGGCTGCTGGCAGCCATGTTTAAGGTTGAATCAAAATGATTTTCAACAAGGACCAACATCATGTCATGCTGATCATTTTAGAAAAAGTCCCATATCAATATCCCTTATAGTTGCAATCGCTACAAATTTGTTTTTTAAAATCTCTCTTTTTAGCCATCTCTATGGGCGGCCGTCTTGACTTTCCGGCTGACCTGAGTTTTTGCTAGGATCAACTAGACACCAAGAGCAACATTCCTGTGAAGTTTCATGAAAATCCGTCAAGTAGTTTCAGAGGAGTAGTCTATATAACTCTGTGTAAACAAAGATGGCTGATGGCGGCCATGTTTGACATTGAATCAAAATGAACCTTGGTTAGGACCTATTAATAGTCGCACCAGTCATTTTGGTAAAGGTTCCAATTCAATATCTCTTACGGCTTTTGAGAAGTAGTCGCCACAGTCACATTTTTAAGATCTATTTTTAGCCATGGTGGCCATCTTGAATTTCCTACCGACCTGAATTTTTGCTAGGATCAACAAGACAGCACGAGCAACATTCCTGACAAGTTTCATGAAATTTCATGAAGTAGTTTCAGAAGTAGTCGCCACAAGTTTTTTCTATATAACTCGTGTAAAAAAAAGATGGCCGCTGGTGGCTATGTTTGTCATCGAATCAAAACGAACTTTGGCTAGGACCAACTACATGTCGTGCCAGTCATTTTGGTAAAGGGTCCAAATCAATATCACTTATGGTTTTTGAGAAGTAGTCGCCACAAAATCGCATTTTTAAAACCTATTTTTAGCCGTAGTGGCCATGTTGAATTTCCGGCCGACTTGAAGTTTGCTAGGATCAACTAGACATCAAGAGCATCATTCCTGCGAAGTTTCATGAAAATCAGTCAAGTAGTTTCAGAGGAATGGTCGCCACAGACGACGGAGGACGCACCACGGCATTTGATCGGTCAAGCTAAAATCATACTGTAGTCTGGGCACCCTGAAATGCTCAGTAATTATATACTTAAAACAGTAAATTCAGAATTCCTAAAGTAAAGCATTTTAAGGAGGTATATCAGGCTTTTTCTAGAAGATTCTAAAAAAAACAAGAAATATCACTGTAAGTGATAAATGCCCTCGAAATGTCCTTTGACCTCTATGTATGACATTGACCTTGGAGCCATGGACCTGGATTTTGTGCACGACACGTTGTTTGGTTGTGGTGAGCACTTGTGCCAAGTTATTTGAAAATACGTCCAGGCATGCAAAAGTTATTGACCGGACACGATTTGACCTTTTGACCTCTAAGTGTGACCTTGATGCCACAGACCTGGATTTTGTGTGCGACACATCGTCTTGTTGTGGTGAGCACTTGTGCCAAGTTATTTGAAAATCCGTTCATGAATGCCAGAGTTATTGACCGGACACAATTTGACTGTTGACCTCCAAGTGTGACCTTGACCTTGAAGACCTGCGCGCGACACATCATCTTGTTATGGTGATCACTTGTGCCAAGTTATTTAAAAATCCCTGCAGGGGTTGTGACGTTACGGTCCGGACACGAAATTGCGTTCCTGTTTTTGACCTATGAACTGCAAGTGTGACCTTGACCTTTGAGGTACGGACCTGGGTTTTGCGCGCGACATATCGTCTTGTTATGGTGATTACTTGTGCCAAGTAATTTAAAAATCCCTGCAGGGGTTGTGACGTTACGGTCCAGACACGAAATTGCGTACCTGTTTTTGACCTATGAACTTCAAGTGTGACCTTGAATTTTGAGGTACGGACTTGGGTTTTGCGCGCGACACATCGTCTTGTTATGGTGATCACTTGTGCCAAGTTAATCAAAAATCCATGCAGGGGTTTTGAAGGTACAGTCCGGACACGAACTGCGGAATGACGGACGGACAGACAGACAGATGAACGGTGCAATTACTATATGCCCCCAAAACCTTTTCGGGGTCATAAAAAGCATGTTAGCACCATGTTCAGGTTATCACAAACTTTTACAGCGTTTTTTTTCCTTCTTTGGACGGGTCCGGTAAACGGACCCGTTCCCAATCGCCAAAAAATAGCATTTTCCCCAATTTTGAGTAAAAAATTAAACAAGAGGTCAATGACCTTGAAGCTCTACTGATTGATTTTGATTTCATAAAGTAGTCGCTACAGACTTTTTTTGAAAAATTATTTTTAGTCGTGGCGGCCATCTTGAATTTCCGGCCGACCTGAAATTTTGCTAGGATCAATTAGACATCAAGAGCAACATTCCTGTGAAGTTTCATGAAAATCCGTCGAGTAGTTACAGAGAAGCAGTCGTTACAAGTTTTTACTAGATAACTCTATGTAAACAAAGATGGCCGCTGACAGCCATGTTTAACGTCGAATCAAAATAATGTTTGACTCTGATAACCATCATGTCATGCTGATCATTTTACAAAAAGTCCCATATCAATATCACTTATAGTTTTCAAGACGTAGTCCCTACAAACTTCTTTTTTAAAAAATCTAATTTTAGCTGTGGCGGCCATCTTGAATTTCTGGCCGATCTGAAATTTTGCTAGGATCAATTAAACATTAAGAGCAACATTCCTGTAAAGTTTCATGAAAATCTGCCAAGTAGTTTCAAGGGATTAGTCGCTACAAGTTTTTACTATATAACTGTATGTAAACAAAGATGGCCGCTGGCAGCCATGTTTAACGTTGAATCAAAACAATTTTTGACAAGGACCAACATCATGTCATGCTGATCATTTTACAAAAAGTCCAATATCAATATCACTTATAGTTTTCAAGTAGTAGTCGCTACAAACTTGTATTTTGAAAATCTACTTTTAGCCATGGCAGCCATCTTGAATTTCCGGGCGACCTGAAATTTTGCTAGGATCAATTAGACATCAAGAGCAACATTCCTGTGAAGTTTCATGAAAATCCGTCAAGTAGTTTCAGAGAAGTAGTCGCTACAAGTTTTCATCATATAACTCTATGTAAACAAAGATGGCCACTGGCAGCCATGTTTAACGTCAAATCAAAATAATGTTTGACTCTGATAACCATCATGTCATGCTGATCATTTTCCAAAAAGTCCCATATCAATATCACTTATAGTTTTCAAGACGTAGTCGCTACAAACTTCTTTTTTAAAAATCTATTTTTAGCTGTGGCGGCCATCTTGAATTTCTGGCCGATCTGAAATTTTGCTAGGATCAATGAGACATTAAGAGCAACATTCCTGTAAAGTTTCATGAAAATCTGTCAAGTAGTTTCAAAGGAGTAGTCGCTACAAGTTTTCATTATATAACTCTATGTAAACAAAGATGGCCGCTGGCCGCCATGTTTAACGTCGAATCAAAACGATTTTCGACAAGGACCAACATCATGTCATGCTGATCATTTTAGAAAAAATCCCATATCAATATCACTTATAGTTTTCATGAAGAAGTCGCTACAAACTTGTTTTTTAAAAACCTATTTTTAGATCTGGTGGCCATCTTGGATTTCACATCAACATGAATTTTTGCTAGGATCAACTAGACTTCATGGGCAACATTTCTGTAAAGTTTCATGAAAATCCAATCAGTAGTTTCAGAGGAGAAGTCGCTACAAAAAAAAGTTTACGGACAGACAGACGGACGGACAGACGGACGCCGGACGCCGCACCACGGCATAAGCTCTGCTGATCTCTGATCAGTAGCTCTGCTGATCTCTGATCAGTAAAGCTAAAAATTAAAAAAAAAGAAAAAATCAATAAAAAAAAAGAAAAAAAATCCCAATTCCAGGTTTTTCTTCCCAAAATTGTAAAATGTTTTAGAATAATCTTCTTAATAAAGTTTTTTACCAGGGTTTTCGCCGTTTCTTCTGCTTTTCTGTGTAAATTGAACATAATACAAAAACAATTTTTTTCCAAATTCTGAGAAAAAACGCGCGTTTTTTCCCAATTTTGAGAAAAATCGCGTGTTTTTTACCAATTTGACCGGTCACGGACCCATTCCCAAAATGGTGAAAAAAACGCTGTTTTATGTTGGCCAACTAATGGCAACTTGACTCAGCCTCAGGTGGAAAATTTATACGATCGTTTTGACCGGATTCAAAATGATGATCTGTATCTGTATGGTTACGAAGTAGGACCAATACTGGTATATAACTTCGGGGAGAGTGCGCGAGCTTAGTAACAGTTGGAAAGGGACAACCTGAATCACTCAACTGTTTGGGCGCTGATAGTGCTCTCGTCCAGGTGGTTCCACTTAATCACTGTTTTCACGAAGACTGAGTTCCTGTATTGGTCAGTGTTGGCGTTATCAACCACAAAACACTTTGAATTGTGTGTTACTTGTCGTTCAATAATGTTTTTAGATTTAAAATCTGAGAATTGTTTGGCTTTTATAAGTATTTTGGGTCTTTGACTGACTAAAAAATCATATGTGTCTATTGCCGGTACCATACCCCCACTATCTTGTATAGGTAGACAACATAAAACCCTGTTTTTCTAACAATCTTTTCTAGGAGTTTACAGACTACTGATGTAGGGCTAACTGGGCGATAATTTCCAGGTTCTGATTTTGGTCCCTTCTTGAATAATGGTCTGAACTTGTTCATTTTTCTAGAGCTTGTTCTCGAGTTGAGGACTTTAATATTCGTAATCTTTGTATAACTAAAAAGCTACTCCAATTCAGGGTTACCGTTACCATAAACTTCGTAAAAACTTTGCAAAATTTTATTAGCGTAACCCTGATCTTCTTTCCAAATATAAAAGTAAGTTAAGGACTATTCTGCGACAAGGACTATCACAACCCGACTTCTATGGTGACATGGTTTACAAACGTTGTAAGATCCTTGCAGGTCATCATCACTTTCATACTATCTTTGTTAAGCTCGTTAAAAGGTTTATCAAAAGAGGTTATGAACCTATCATTTCGCAACGCATTGCATGCTTAATAGTGGACCATTTACAGTTTACTTTTCTCTTTAATTGTACGATGACTGGACAGGCTATGGACCCTATGATGACGTCTACCTCAAGTCTAAAAGGACGTGATGTTTGTCTGCAGTCTCGTCTTGTCGTGCCCTCAATGGTTTATTCTCGTTGCTCTGGCTTCTGACAAGTCACTGAGTACTTTCTTTGTAGCTTTCTAGGCTATTTTTTTTTTTGTATTTACATGTATATATACAAGAGCATCTTTTTGTTTTACTTTATATATTGCCTAATAATGCTGCCTTGTTGGTTAGAGAATAGTTCATGGCGGGGATTTCTTTATTTACACTGTCCCATTGGGTTGACAGTAAGGAAAGTGTGCGGTTTGGTGCATCCTAGAACCTGGTTTAAACCCCCACTGGCAGTTTTTGCCACTCACCATTCCAATTACCTATTGTCAACCTTTTTGTGTTTGTGATACATGTCTTATTTGGCCTTTAATTCGTCTTTAAATTTGTTCTTTGTTTCTGTTTGTGTTTGTGGTTGACTGTCGTCCTTGAATGCTACTGCTTTTCCTGTTCAATTTTTATATCTATATTTACCCTCACCCTCTTCCACTCTTTTGGAATTTGTCCTTTTTAATGACTGTTAAAAAATCAAGGTTAAAGGTACTGACACTATCTCAGGCATAGACTTTAATAATAGAGGGTGAATGTTATCAGGGCCCATAGACTTACTGATATCTAATTCATGTAAAAGCTTTTTCTACTTTAGCCTTATCAGTAATAATGTCTTGCAGGAAAATAATTCATTTAAAACTTCTGCTTTTTTCTTTGTTGTCTTTGTTAAACAAAATAAAATATTTTATGATGTAGTGATGAGTTAATCCTTTGCCTTTTATTAGATATCAACAATTTTTATTTACTCGTTAAATGAGAAGTAGTAAATGGGAAATATCAAGGGCAGGGTACCTGAATAAAACATGCAGCAATATTGCTGTTTATGTTAAAAACATCTGGTAAATGTTTTGTTAGTATATTTCCTACATGACATGTGACCTAAATTCCTGACAAGGCCATCCTTAAAAATACATTTGTTTGCTGTTTCCCGACCCAGGATTTTATAAGTGCGTAGGTAGGGAGGTGAATTTTTTTTTTATCTGAAGACAGTAAAAACCTTATGAAAGAAAAATATACTAAAGATAGTAAAAAAAAATTATGTTAATGAATTGCTATAATAAGTTTTGAGTAGGGCTCTTTTTCATGGGTTTTGAAAACAGCAGAAGATAATAATTTTAAAGCTCCACGGTATTAAAAAAAACTAGATTTTTGGGCGATGAGGGTAGACATTTGAGGATGTGAATTTAGGTCAACAAATTTGCATAAAATTGCCCATATGAAAATACTGCCTGTCTGGATAAAACCTATAGTAAATAAGGTGAACGGAAACACATGCCGTTCACTGGAAAAAAACAAGTTGAGGTCATCCATTTACAAATGTTATCGGATGGAAAATGAACAAAATGTAATCAAAGCCGCGGTAGTTTTTGTTAAAGTTTGGATACTTTAGATTAGCTAACATCATATTATGTCAAATATATTATGAATTACTGATATATGTAGCCAACTGTCGTTAAGTGGTCGTAAACTAAGAGGTCGAGGATATATTTGTATATAATTCTTTCATTGCAGAGTTTTTAAGTGTCACTTTTACATGTATATTATCTAGTGAGAACAGGAATCACCCACTAATGTGGTCCAAACTAATGATCTGGCTGGTATCAACCACTGAAACTGCTCTGCAATCAACCATAAAATATCTGCAACATTGAACGATCTCCAGACCAGTCCAACTTCGCCAATACAGTGCTTTGGGGTGTTTAGAATCATTGGTAGTAAAGAATCATCTGTTTAAATTCAATTTTCTCAGCTCATATATTTTAGATTATTTCAAAACTTTCCAGGCTTGAAGATATATCATATAAGCATACATTTATTCAACGGTGAAATTATTTGGGACATTTTTCCATGCAAAATATATCACTACGTGCAACACCTCTCAGAAAAAACGATTCTGTACTACCTGAATGAAGTGGGTTTTTGAAACGAAAAATTAATAGTCACAATAAACTCAGAAATAAATATTTGTTGTTTTAACAACTGTTGGGGACAAAAGTCAAAATGCAATCATCAAATAAGGTAACTTATTGAAGTTTGGCACTTTTAAGGATAAAATGAAATTACGAAAATATTGGTGCAAAAACGCCTACAGGGCTTTTTTACCTTTAATAACAGAGGCCTGTAAAGGGCCTCTTCCCAACAGAAAATTGGACTGTTTTTTCCCAACTGTGGCAGAAATATTTCCCAATCGGAAAACAGCAGTCTCTCTGAATTTGAGAAAAAGCATGAATTCTGCAGTGTGTTTTTGGCTGCTAAGTAAATTCCGACTTGGAAAAGTTAATAATTATGGTAAATAATGGATGACAATATAAATAAAGTATATTAATGTCATATTTACTTAATTTATGAAACCTTGTATTTTTCCCAAAATGAGAAATAAGCGCGTTCTTTTTTCCCAAAATGGACAGGCCTAGGCCTCTTCCCAATTTTGTGGAAAAAAGCCCTGGCCTATTAAAAATTCACAGTTTCAGGACAATAATTTTCGAAATTTTGCTATCATACAACAAAAAGAGTAAATCTAAATTAGAAATTAAATAAACTTTTTCCTTTTATTTTAAAATTAGACGTTTAACCCAAGTGATTCTATACCGCCCAAAGCACTGTATGCAAGTTTAAAAAAACAACAACAAAAACTCTGATTCAGTGATTGAGCAAAATTCGCAACTTACGCAAAGAATGGGTCAGCATCCATCTCGCGGAACATAGATCTACCCGGCATGATTATTGTATCCACGTAGAGGATAGATTTGTCTGCAATATGCCTACGTATTTAATGTGTTTTTCTATTTTGTTGTTGTTTTTCTAGAATATATTAGAACATGTAGAACGTAAACAACTTTTGGCAACTTATCGCAAATGAACTGGTTTTCTGTTCTATTCATTTACGCTTGTCCAGGTGACCAGTTACTATGACGTCACTGAATCAATAGGAACGACGGCATTTGATTAGTTGTTTAGAATTAACTGTTCAAGGCCGAGTTGTTCAAAGATCGGTTAACTTAAAATTTCAAATATCTCTGAATTTCCGATGAATTAATATTTCTGCTAGAAATTGAGCTGGTGAAAACATTCTGTTAAGAAGAAATGTAAATTAAAAACCTTTAGTAGTACAAAATATATTTTTATGAGAAAATGTACTTTGAAACTTTATACTAACCAAGGATTAAGCTAAAGCCGGGAAAAAAATACCTGTGTTTCTGGTTACCCGACCGTCCCTATTTTTTGGCGCCGATCCTACAGTCATAAAAAAAAAAAATTAAAAAAAAAGGTTTCCATGTTATTTGTTGAAAACAAACATGTTTTAAAGACATTTTCTATAGTTTTTTCTGCATAACAGATGTTCTTTAAACTTTTTGTACAGTAAGTCTGTTATATATATAGACAGAAGAGGCAAAAATAATGGTGGAGCGCTGTGGTCTAGTGGTAGAGCGTTGGACCCATGATCCAAAAGTCGTGGGCTCGATTCCCGTCATTGCCATATGCGTTGTGTCCCTGAGCAAGACAATTTATCTGCATTGCTTAGTACTGGTTCTACCCAGGAAGACATCGAGAGTGATTCAAATAAGTTCATAGAGCTTTCGTTACAATCGATGTAAAATAAATAAGTTTAAACTAAAAATAATGGTAGGTCACCATGCTTGTTAAAATTTAAAAAAAAATGTGTAATGTCACCGTCATGTCAATCTGTCCAAAAAGTTGAACAAGTCCATGAAATAGCTAAATAAGATATTTTTGAAGTCTAATCATTTATTCATTGATCACAATTCTGCTAAAATTGTATTAAAGTAAAGAACATTTAATTACAATAACATTTAAAGCTCATCTTTATGTAAAACCTATATTTTTTTACAAAATCTGTTGGGACCATTACCACAATTTATGCACCAATTAGCCCATAATGATACAATTTCCTTTTTTTTTGTATGTTCCCAATAACAGAATTTTTTTTAACTTTCTAAGCACATAGTTTAACATATATAAAAACAAAATGTACAATAAAAATGATAGGTCCCCATGCTTGTTTAGAAAAAGAATTTGAAACCCTACCCCTATGCTAAAAGGCCAAGTTTAGTATAAAATTCCTTTTTTGTTATGTTCCTAATAACAGAATTTGTTCAAACTTCCTAGGCACTTATTTGAACATATATTTAGACAATATATTCAATTAAATGTATAGGTCACCATGCATATTGAGATTTAATATTGGTTTTTGGAACCATACCGTTATGCTTAAAATTTTTAATTTTGTTGGAATTTTTACAACATGCTGTATTTTTTTCCTATTTTGTGGATCTAATAATAGGCCTTTATTAAATAAAAAAAAAACTAAAAAAAATAATTCAGAAAATACATTCAAAAAGAAAAGACAAATAATACAACTAGACATCAAAAGCAACATTCCTGTAAATTTGTAGGAAAATCCATCCAATAGTTTTGGAAGAGAAGTCGCCCAAAAAGCTGCGCATGGAAAACTACAGCAAATGCCTTTAAGTTTTCCTGAAAAAAATTCACAGAGTAATGTAGTTATAGACAATGTGTGAAGCTCTCTCTGGTCAACATTTGATACCTAATTGCTTTCATCAATTTTTTCTCTGGCCAAATTCCGAGAATTATCTACAAATCTGGGCTGGTTGGAATCGCAGATGTACGTCATTCTCGAAACCGAAAACCTAAATAAACTTGATCAAACTGTTTTTCTGTGACAAGTCAAAATGCTTCGGAAAACGCGACTTCCAATCAGGTATACATTCATTCCAATTAGGTATACATTCATATTTATTTTGTTCCCATTCATTCCAATTAGGTATATTTGTTTTATTCCATATATTCCATTCATATTTATTTTGTTCCATAGTGATCGCGTTTTTCGAAGCATTTTGACTTGTCACAGAAAAACGGAGACCAGAGAGAGCTTCACACCTTGTCTATAATTACATTACTCTGGAACATTTTTTCAGGAAAACTTAAAATATGTTTGTTTTCAACAAATAACACACACACAAAAAAAATTGTGATTGAAGGCAACTATTATTTATATAATCTTTTGTCTAGATTTGATTACTATTTTCATGATTCTTTTCATTTGGATACATTGATAGAAATTCAGTGATTCATTTTTAAAAAAAATGACAGGCTTAATGTATGACTCGTGTTAATGACAGTTTTAATATTATTAAAAGTTTAGTTTTATGACAGAATAACAAACAGATTGGACACTTTATTAGTGGCCAAATTATCACGTAGCACCTTAACTTTTTCTTCGAACATCTCTTTCAAATATTCATAGATTTTGATAAGAATACATGCAAAGATTCATATTAAAATAATGGCAATATGGGATTATAATAGTTTTTCTAAATAAGAAATTGTATAAAAATATCATTAATTTCCGCACTGCCACGTGAAACAGATATACATTTCACAGTTTCCTATATATTTGTTATTTATAGGTACATTGTATGTGGTTTTATATTAAAAAAAATATCCAGAAGACTGAGAAGTGGTATAAATACTAAGCGTAATGTCAAAAATCAAACACATATTTGCAATATAAATGATGATTTGTGTGCGTCAGCATGACAGGACACTTAGGCTGTGTCATTCTTGAATTACAACTTAATTAAGCCCCTAGCAAAGATGCTATATATATTAAAATAGAATCCGATTAGTTTTGACATCCATGAAAAAAAAAGAAAAGAAAAAAAATACCTACCTACCTACCCTACAACTAAGTAACCAGAAACACAGGTGTGTTTTTTCTGGCCTAACAGATCTTTGAACAGCTGGGCGGGGTTTATTAACCGAATATTATATCCATCCATCCACCCACCCACAAATCATCCATCCATCCATTCATTCATTCATTCATTCATTCATTCATTCATTCATTCATTTATTCATTCATTCATTCATTCATTCATTCATTCATGCATTCATATCTTGACACATATAAACACATTTAAGCATAGATTATCAAAATCATATCACATATGTCTAGAAGTCTAGAAGAAGATATAAAAGTAAGTATAAAAGTCGAACAGGAAATGCAGCTTTCACAGAACACAGTAAACCCAAAAACACGCAAAAAGATAAACAAGAATTGCAATAGTAATAATAAAGGCATATGACGTGACAAACACACAAAGGGTTGACAGTAGGTAGCTGCATTGGAACGGTCAGTGGCAAAAAGGCCGCTGGGGTTTAAACCAGATTCTAGGGTGCTGATGAAATTGGATCTATGAAATCCCTGTGGGAAGTCAAACAGGAAATGTAGCATTTAAAGACCACGGTCAAGGGATGAAACCACCTTCAGTGACATAACAAAATGTGTGCAATAGCAGCAATATCTCACCGGCTTCTTTAACTGGTTGACCCTAATTGAAATAGCAAGTGTTAGGAGCTAGTGACTCTCGCTATAACATCTGCTACCGCGCAACACGATGATTATAATTATGAAGACTTTGTATTTGCATTTAGCACTTATCTGTGTAGATTATTATGCGCACGTCAACAAAAACAAATGGTGGTACAAATCAAACCAAGTCTACAAAGTAATCCCTAAATGTGCATGTTGAAAGTATGCTTATCTATCTATTATTTTCTATTACTATAAAATAATGCATAAGAATTAATTACAAAAATAATTTAAATTTAAGCTTTAAACAAAAAATAGTGCGAACAATCAAGCCGCGTGCTATAGTTTTCATTTAAAATTGTTCTTCGCCTGCTTTAAATCTTAAATTTAAAAAAATCTCAGGATTTTTTTTTAAAAATGTTGACAGACCTGGGACACGGGGGTCCGGCTCATCTGCTTTGTCGGTAAATACCAGTTGAAATCGAACAAATGTGTCCTATATGTGTTGGGAAGACATCTGAGTCCAGCAGCCATATCATACAATACAACTATACAAGGGTAATTATTAGGCATACATGTCATTCTCACTAAGTTCAGTCTATGCTGAATAATGTTTTAATTAAAAGAGCAAATCCTTTAACTCTACATGCCTCCTATACCCAAGTGTTCAAGGTGTCCAACATTGGTATATATTTTAATATCGCTCAATACATGCAATACAATACCGAGAAATCGACATCGAAACGTTGAAAAACTGGTCCAGATTTTTACTCGGAAGACCCCGTGCCCAAACAGAGTCAAATAGACGACGAAAAGTATTACAAGAAAGGCTTATGGAATCATGCAGAGTAGTGAACAGGAATGCAGATACGGCAACAGAAATACTGAAGCTTAATTTTGACAAGAAGGCAAGGGGCGATTGGAATTGGAAATAGGAGAGAAGGTTCTAGTAAAGATATTGGCGCATGCATATAAGCACACAATAGCAGACACATTTGAGGAAGATGAATATGAGGTTAAGCAGCAGCCAAACACGTGTTTGTGGTTGGACAGGAAATGACATTACACAGGAATCATGTGTGTAGAGGCGAAAACGTAAAGGAGGTAAAAGTGCCAACACTCGATTCTCGCATAACTATTTGTCTGTCACAATAGTATATATACGCTTTTGGCAACTTAAATTGTTGACTGTGATATGTTATTAGTATTTGCTTAAATCGGTCCGTTTAAATAGAGTATTTTATGACCTACTTTCAATAATAAATCAATCAATCCTATTTATAATATATGAATTATATAAAAAGTCTATTTCGGTGTATTCCGGTAATTAAAAAGTCGATTCCGCTAATTCTATGGTGTATTCCGGTACTTCCCGAAAAAATAACCGAGCAATCAGAACATACTCCTACGTGAGTTTCCTACACTGAACAATCTAACCAGTTTCAGTAAACAACTTTTTGACGTGTCGGTGATTTCAAGATTTTCATTTGTAATTTTATCAATGTTTATCGTTTAAGGTGAGTATGTACACAAACGACATTTGGTAGCGGAGTTGAACAGACTCTTAACTTTCTTTCTTTCTTCCTTTACTGTCACCGATCAATTCTGATCATCACGACAGGGTGGTGGCATAAGTTTAGCCTAATAAATTGGCTCCTATGCAGTTTTTTTTTTATTATTCTGACGTTCTATGTAACTGCATATACTCGCCAATACGAAAAATTTCAAAAGAGCATTAAACGTGTATTTTAACACACTAGCATAAGTTAAGTACAGTGTCTAAAGATGAATTGTAGAATTAAAAACAAATGACTACTGACCTTAACATTAAAACTAATAACAAATATGATGCGAGAGTTGTGTGTATAGTCAACTCTCATTTTATAAGTCTAATTAAGTTTAGACTTAAAAGAATCTACTGTAGTCTGACATGGAAACAGTAGATTCTGGAAGAGCATTCCAAAGTGGTATTACTCTTGGAAAAAATGAAAACGTTAAACTGTTAACTGACACATTTGCCTTTACAACAGCATAAATCAACTTTTAAGTAATCCAAGAAATAGTTAAGGGTTCGCCAATAGTATAAAGTGGGTGGGGTATGGTAAAAATTACAATGTCAATTTTTGCTTAAACTTCAATTTAATTTTCTTGCAACTGTCAATGCTGACATAGTGTGTCACATGTATAAGGAAACATTTTGATAGCTAGTGTTTTGGATAAAAGAAATTCATAAAAAAGATATTGTATTTTTGATTTCAGTACCTCGGGTGCATCCGATCATTGACTTCTTTTCCTTTTTTATTGAAAGTGAATACACACATCCATAGTCCAGTATGTTGTTTACAATATGTAAGAATAAAAATGAAAAATTAAATAACAGCAAGTTAATAAAACAGAATTTCATAACACCAACTATGCCAAATCAATGAATTTTCTGCACCGTTTTTTATCCCCAAAAGTAGTGCAAATCAATTATACTATTTGCACGAGATTTACTACTACTAATACTACACAATGATTATTGAATGAACGGTATTACAAACATTTGTTTACCTCATGAACGATCCCCTATTGCGACTACAGTTTATAACAGGTGCGTGGGGAAAACGTAGTTTCTTCTTAAATATGTTATTCTTGAGAGAGATAAGCCTCGATACATTATAAAATCAGATAATTTGGCAAATAAAATAGTGTTACTTTCTAATTTCCGGAAAACTTCTCATTCGCAACATCTCGATTATTTCTATGAAGTATGATTCCGAACGTAGCCGGTATTATCCAAGTTTTCACGAACGAATGCCTTATAACACCTACAATTGCATAAAGTAGTGCCATTTTTATTTCTTATTTTTAGTATTTATAACAGCAAGGGTTCATTTTCTTGCAACATTTATAACACAAAAGATAAGAATATTGTTTAAAATGAAAAATACAATTTGTAATTATAAATTCGATTCGGATTTCCCTAGTATGCATCGTTAAAAAATGATAGGCGTAGGAATCGTAATCGGTTAATCGGTCATATTTTGTTCAGCGAGGTGAAGCATTGAAAATACTGTACAACAAGAAAACGTAAAATCTTTAACTCGACATCCATGATTACCTGACAGGTGATTTGATTTGTCTTCAATGTTTTAACAATCTACTTAGGGTAATGTTCAAGATTCACATATATGTTCTGTAGCTGCATAGATGACTCTCACACCAATTTAGGCAATAATCCACGTTCCACTTTTGTTTACATATTTTTCGAAACTTCAACGTGTCAACGAAGTTATTTACTTTTTTCTGCAAAACTGGTTTGAATTTCGACTTAATACTCTAACATATTGTTAATCATTGTCTATACATTTAATCTAAGCCAAAAAACAATTATTTTGTTCAGTAATTATATTGTTTGCAGTGAAGTCCTTTACCCTATTGTTTTTGTTCACGCTAATTAAGTACCCACATATTGACATTTTTCCTTATGACTAAAGTGAATTATACTCAAAGTTTAATATGAAAGGTGTGTTACATATTTTCAAGACTGTCTAGTTATTTAGGTTTCAACACCTAATACTCCACCCACTGGAAAGTCAATTCCAAACATTGGCGAACCCTTAAGGAAGATTATTGTACAAATCCTTGGTTAACCTGACCGGAAAAAAACAACTATTAAAGATGCTGCCTATAAAGGTCATAGACCACTATTGCATTTTCCACAGACTTACTGTTTAATGTTTTCCCATCCGACACCTATTTTTAGTGCCACTTCTAAATGTCCAAAGGTCATGACCCTACAATTTGAGGGAATCCCAAATGAAAATCACCCTCTTCCCTTTTTATTCTGCTAAGCCATACAAATGAAAGCTCTGTTTACTGATGTTAAATAATAATCAGAAATAAATACAAATTCAAATTAACCTAATTGAATTTCCCACCTAGTCTATAACCAATCAAAATAAGGCTTACGTATGCGTTAGGCATTGGGGTTTTCCTAGCCTAATAAATTGGCTCCTATGCAGTTTTTTTTTATTATTCTGACGTTCTATGTAACTGCATATACGCCTAATTTCCTTTGCAAAAAAAACGACTGGAAAAAACGCTCGAACACCCATGTGACTTTCGAACGAAATTGAACAGCTTATCAGACTCCTGTGCGTAAACCATGACGATAATCTAACAAAATAATAAGTTATTTAAAGTGGACTTCTGAAATCTACTTGCCCTGGGCTATTCCCCAATTTTAATTATCTTGGAGCCCTGAAAATGATTTGGTTTTGGTGATATTTGTTGCCACTACATTGTTGTAATACCATATAATGTAGATTTTGTGTGGATTTGGGAGGTTTATGGGTAGATTTGGTGTAGAAATATGTAGATTTGGGTGTTTCATGTAACCGTCTAAAACTTTATTGCCTGTCACCGCTGCAGGTGCGAATCACACTTGAGCTCATCCACTTGTCAAGTGAGAAAGTGTCAATGAGAGGTGTATAGTACTGGTTCTACCCAGGAAAAATGGGGTGTTCTGCCTCGCCATTTAAACAAACAAAAGGTTTTCGATGATGTAATCAAAGTCACGAAAGTGTATTCAGTTTCACTGGAACTAAAAATATATCATAAAACGTAATTGAAAAAAATAATAATATTGTTACAGGTTTTAAATGTAACGAGAAAGCACAGACATATTTGTTAGAAAGGAAGCAAAACCAGCAACAGAAAACCGTAATTAACAAATTTATTTACATAAAATATACACTTATAGAATCATGGATATAAATACTCTGGATTCGAAACTGCCAATATGCTCCATGCTAATTATAGATTTATCCCCCGAATGGCAAATAAGTTGGTTCCCTGCTATGCGTTATACAACAGGGTACCAGTTGTATACAACAGGGTACCAGTTGGTTCCTTGATTAGTCTACGGTATGCAAGACGGTACCAGTTACATGGCAAATAGGACACATTCATTTTTCAAATGTCAAATGTGTATATTTTATAAAATCAAACTCCTCCTTTATTTACGGCAATATTTTGAAGATGATGAATTGTTTGAAGTGGTATTATTGTTTAGATTCGGCGACTGGTCTTTGATTTTAAGTAAGTTCATTTTGTTTGAAAATTCATGTATTGAAATTGAATAAAAAGGACACAGTTCTTTAAAAAGTGAAAGTACATGTATACTGACTTTGGATTAAAACTCCTGCTTCATTAATAAGCAATTTTCAAAAACAACGAATCAGTTATACTGGTATTGTTAAGAAGATGCGATAACTGGCATTTGATATCAAAAAAGCGTTTATTTTGGTCTCAAATATGTGTACTGAAAATGGTTTAACATATGAACGCGTTTTTCGTAATGTGCATATTATTTAAATCTAACTGCTTCTTTATGATGTTCAAACTCATGAACTGATTATATTGGTATTGCTTTTTAGAGTTGGCTACTGGTCTTAACTTTCAAGAAAACTTTTATTTAGGTCTCAGATTTGTGTATTGAAATTGGTAAAAAAAAACACACAACAGAACGCGCCATTTATCAAAAACGTGTAACTATTTGATACCTTTTTGACATCAACCATTTCGATTTATTTATGGCATGATGTTCAAACTTGCAGGTATAGATATCCTGGCTCATTTTAAATTTAAAGAAAACTTAGCCTACAAACACTTACCTGTATGCATATCCATGATAATTTACTCATGAATATTTGCGCGTCCAGGTAAGGTTTTTCGCACATGCACATTACGCTAAGTTACGCACCATCTTACAAATTGATCAAATTAATGTAAGAAAACGTAATAATTATACATATCGTTGTTAATATATTTAAGTTAGATGGATCATTTAAAGATGATATGAGAGGGCTGGCGTGGCACAGTCGGTAGCGCGGCGGATTTGTAACCAGAGGCCCCGGGTTCAATCCTCCGTGGTGCCACTGAGTTCCGTCGGTGTGTTCTTGGGGAAGACACTTTACCTTAGCCACGTCCGTCTGATGGGGACGTAAACCGGGCGGTCCCGTGTATCGGTCTATCCTCCGAGCACGTTAAAGAACCATAGGAATCTATTCGATAACAAGAGTAGGGCAGGTTCCTGGATTCCTATGTATCCTTCCCCTCTCTCTGGGGCGGCTCTAAATAACCTATACTGTGTTGATGAGCCGTTAAACAACATTCAATTAAAGATGATATGAGGGAAATAATTCTTTGTTCTTTATAGCGATGTCTATAGTAGTGTTTTAAATTAATTCTTACCTTTCAGGCAGATATTTATGCCTAGTACAAAAAGCTATAGCAGCTAAACCAATAAATCTCTCCTTGCTTGATTTTATTGATTCAATAATTAACTTTATTACCTGAACAGTTAATTAGGTTTATAATAATGGAAGTTAGTAAAAAATATATAAAAGTTTGTTATTTGTGTATATATTATACATACTCATTATATAGTCGCTGTTAAACTGGTATTCGTGAACACGATGCACATAAGCAACAGTAGGAAATGTCATTAAATGAGAATTTTATGGTATCCATTTATTGATTTTGAGTAAAAAAATATTGTTATCTCGCTAAGGCCTAATAAAAAAACATGTGTGTTTCCGGTTTCCCGACCGACCCTACTTTATCACCGCCGACCCTAAGTATTTTTAGCAGAAAAAAAAAAAAAAAAATTATTTTTTTATTTATTTTTTATTTTATTCAAATGATAATTTTATTAGCCAGAGTTGTTAAGCATCTAATCTGGATTGCAAAAGTTATCAAAAAGTTGCCTTAGTACAAAAATGGCATAATATATGCGAACAATATATATAAAAAAAATATCTAAAAAAAACACTTTTTCCTACCTACCTACCCTAACTTTTTGACAGGGTGAAACCAGAAACACACAAATGAGGTACATGTAAGTAAGCAATGGTGTTTTACAATTGATAAAAAATACATGGGAAGCTAATTATGCACATACCAATTAGAAACTAAATATTGATGACTTTTGTTTAAATTGCAGACAGTTATGGACTGACCTCCAGAATACTTAGAGGCCACTGGAAGATATCAACACTGTCACCGCTGCAGGTTCGAATACGTGATACGTGACTTCGACTAAAAACATGAATTTTTCATTGGAAACCTACTGGCTCAGGCAGCTGTTGATGCTCGCATCAATTTTCATATGTCACACTATTGCGGACATCCCAGACGATGTATCATCAGAGAGTGATGACGGAGAAAACTCTTTGGACGTGACAACATTACGACTTGTTCATGTTGTGAGTAAAGACTGTAATGAGGGATCTGTATATAACTGTTGTATCTTTTTCTTTATTTATTCCCCATGCGGTTTTGCCGGGGTAGAATACAACCACTGCAGATCCCGCTAGAGGCTCCCACTCCCCCCCCCCCCCCCCCCCCCCCCCCCCCCCCCCCCCCCCCCCCCCCCCCCTCCACACACACACACTTCATGTTTATTTTGTGTCTTTTTGTTTTATCATGCTCATTCAAGCTGTTCTTCATGACACCGCATATGCAAATGTGGAATCGTGGCTCCATCATAAATGGAGTGTCTACAATAGAATTTGAAGCAGTTTTGCAGGTTAGAAGATTCTAGGCCCATTCTCCATATTTTATCTATATGTAAATGGAGGATGAGCCTGGCATGTTCACCCCTGTTTGGTGCCATATAACCTTTCTTGTGTCGGTGCACCTTAAAACTCCAATTCAATTCTTTATATTATATACTGAGCAAAAAGAAAAAGTAACACTTTTCTTTCCATTATTTTCTGGACAACAAAACAGAATAAAACAACTTTTATATGGAATAATTAGATAGACCGTCGCAAGTTGTCCAAACAAAGAATTAGTGCAATATCTGCGTAAACAGGAAGTTATGTATTTTTGGCGTAAAAAACATCATCTCTTTGAAAAATATCTGTATGTTTTCTGTAAGTTCTTAACCCCCAAAAATAGTTTTTTTTAGATAATGCATCTTTTGTAGATATCCACAATAATATCAAATTACCTCCCTTAGACATTTTGATATCATCCGTAACAGATTTTTGAACTGTTTTAATGCAATATTTTTTTCTCTATTATGTGTGCCTACAAACATCACAAATTGTCTCATTTTCCAAAGGTCCGTCCTCAAACATACAAAAATGAAGAAACATCCACATCATTTTTAATGGTCCACTTTCAGATGGGTGCCAACTTAATAGGGAGAATTGCTCTCCATACAGACTGCATGTATATGAAGTGTCATTAGCAGCTACTACCGACCACTCCTACTACCGACCACTCCTACTACCGACCACTCCTTGTTGTGATCAGCAGTATTAACCCACTAACCACGACTATAATAGCCTTTGCGTCAGTTGTAAACCCAGATCAGCCCACGGGTAAATTGTAGGCTGATCAGGGTTTATAATGTCCAACTGCTGTTTCCCCAAAACACCCCTTTGTCAGATAAATGGAATGGTCTTAATTCAAAGAAAGAACAGTCCATTATATATATATATATATATGTAGGGGGTTAAGGGTTTAGAGCACTTGTAAAGTTTTGTTGCATTTACCACGGTAAATTAGGTATCATTTTTTTATATCATTTAAAAAGGATGTAAGTGTACAAGTAAACACAAGACAATTGGCTGTCATTTAAATTTGACATACAGTTACCCAGTGTTCCCAGGTTACTTGACTATGGCTATTAATACATGGCTTATTTCAGTATTTGTTTTACTGTAGTTCAGTAGGCTCTTGATACGTGGCTTATTTCAGTAGTTGTTTTACTGTAGTTTAGTAGGCTCTTGATACATGGCTTATTTCAGTAGTTGTTTTACTGTAGTTCAGTAGGCTCTTGATACGTGGCTTATTTCAGTAGTTGTTTTACTGTAGTTCAGTAGGCTCTTGATACATGGCTTATTTCAGTAGTTGTTTTACTGTAGTTCAGTAGGCTCTTGATACGTGGCTTATTTCAGTAGTTGTTTTACTGTAGTTTAGTAGGCTCTTGATACATGGCTTATTTCAGTAATTGTTTTACTGTAGTTCAGTAGGCTCTTGATACATGGCTTATTTCAGTGTTTCTTTTACTGTAGTTCAGTAGGCTCTTGATACATGGCTTATTTCAGTAGTTGTTTTACTGTAGTTCAGTAGGCTCTTGATACATGGCTTATTTCAGTAGTTGTTTTACTGTAGTTCAGTAGGCTCTTGATACATGGCTTATTTCAGTAGTTGTTTTACTGTAGTTCAGTAGGCTCTTGATACATGGCTTATTTCAGTAGTTGTTTTACTGTAGTTCAGTAGGCTCTTGATACATGGCTTATTTCAGTAGTTGTTTAACTGTAGTTCAGTAGGCTCTTGATACATGGCTTATTTCAGTAGTTGTTTTATTGTAGTTCAGTAGGCTCTTGATACATGGCTTATTTCAGTAGTTGTTTTACTGTAGTTCAGTAGGCTCTTGATACATGGCTTATTTCAGTAGTTGTTTTACTGTAGTTCAGTAGGCTCTTGATACATGGCTTATTTCAGTAGTTGTTTTTACTGTAGTTTAGTAGGCTCTTGATACGTGGCTTATTTCAGTAGTTGTTTTACTGTAGTTCAGTAGGCTCTTGATACATGGCTTATTTCAGTAGTTGTTTTACTGTAGTTCAGTAGGCTCTTGATACATGGCTTATTTCAGTAGTTGTTTTACCATAGTTCAGTAGGCTCTTGATACATGGCTTATTTCAGTAGTTGTTTTACCGTAGTTCAGTAGGCTCTTGATACGTGGCTTATTTCAGTTGTTTTACCGTAGTTCAGTAGGCTCTTGATACGTGGCTTATTTCAGTATGTGTTTTACCGTAGTTCAGTAGGCTCTTGATACATGGCTTATTTCAGTAGTTGTTTTACCATAGTTCAGTAGGCTCTTGATACATGGCTTATTTCAGTAGTTGTTTTACCGTAGTTTAGTAGGCTCTTGATACATGGCTTATTTCAGTAGTTTTTAGCTCTACTGGCCAAGGGCCAGCAGAGCTTATGGGATCGTGTGTTGTCCGTCTTCCGTCGTCCGTCCGTCGTCCGTCCGTCCGTCCGTTAACTTTTGCTTGTGTACACTCTAGAGGCCACATTTCTGATGCAATCATCATGAAACTTTGTCAGAATGTTTGTCTCATTGAAATCTCGGTCAAGTTCGAAAATGGGTCATGTGGGGTCAAAAACTAGGTCACTAGGTCAAATATTGGAAAAACCTTGTGTACACTCTAGAGGCCATATTTTTGACCCGAGCTTGATGCAACTTTGTCAGAATGTTTGTCTTAATTATATCTTGGTCAAGTTTGAAAATGGGTCACATGGGGTTAAAAACTAGGTCACTAGGTCAAATACTTGAAAAACCTTGTGTACACTCTTGAAGCCGTATTTCTGACCCAATCTTGATGAAACTTTGTCAAAATGTTTGTCTTAATTATATCTTGGTCAAGTTCAAAAATGGGTCACATGGTGTTAAAAACTAGGTCACTAGGTCAAACTTTGGAAAAACCGTGTGTACACTCTAGAGGCCATATTTTTGACCCGATCTTTATGAAACTTTGTCAGAATGTTTTTTCTCAATGAAATCTCGGTCAAGTTTAAAAATGGGTCATGTGGGGTCAAAAACTAGGTCACTAGGTCGAATACTTGAAAAAACTTGTGTACACTCTAGAGGTCATATTTGTTACCCAATCTTGATGAAACTTTGTCAAATTGTTTATCTTAATTATGTCTTGATCAAGTTCGGAAATGGGTTACATGAAGTTAAAAACTAGGTCACTAGGTCAAATATTGGAAAAACCTTGTGTACACTCTAGAGGCCATATTTTTGACCCGAGCTTGATGCAACTTTGTCAGAATGTTTATCTTAATTGTTTGTCTCAATGAAATCTCGGTCAAGTTCGAAAATGGGTCGTGTGGGGTCAAAAAATAAGTTAATAGGTCAAATATTGGAAAAACCTTGTGTACACTCTAGAGGCCATATTTTTGACCCAAGCTTGATGCAACTTTGTCAGAATGTTTGTCTTAATTATATCTTGGTCAAGTTTGAAAATGGGTCACATGGGGTTAAAAACTAGGTCACTAGGTCAAATACTTGAAAAACCTTGTGTACACTCTAGAAGCCGTATTTCTGACCCAATCTTGATGAAACTTTGTCAAAGTGTTTGTCTTAATTATATCTTGATCAAGTTCAAAAATGGGTCACATGGTGTTAAAAACTAGGTCACTAGGTCAAACTTTGGAAAAAAACGTGTGTACACTCTAGAGGCCATATTTTTGACCCGATCTTGATGCAATTTTGTCAGAATATTTGTCTCAATTATAGCTTGCTAAAGTTCGATAATGGGTCACACAGGGTCAAAAACTAGATCACTAGGTCAAATACTTGAAAACCTTGTGTACACTTTAGAAGCCGTATTTCTGACCCAATCTTGATGAAACTTTGTCAAAATGTTTGTCTTAATTATATCTTGGTCAAGTTCAAAAATGGGTCACATGGTGTTAAAAACTAGGTCACTAGGTCAAACTTTGGAAAAACCGTGTGTACACTCTAGAGGCCATATTTTTGACCCGATCTTGATGCAATTTTGTCAGAATATTTGTCTCAATTATAGCTTGCTAAAGTTCGAAAATGGGTCACACAGGGTCAAAAACTAGGTCACTAGGTCAAATACTTGAAAAACCTTGTGTACACTCTAGTTAATATATTGATTTTGAAAGACATACTTATTAAATCAGTTTGCATGAATGTGCATTAAATGTGCAGGTTTTTAAAAGAAATGGTACTGTAGATACCTTAATTTTAACAGTAAACTTGGTTGAACATCAAGGATAAAGACCGAGTTTATCACCTACCAAAATGTATTGGTATGTCTTATTTCTGGTCACTGATTGGTCAGTCTTTTTGATGATGCTCTATCAAAATTATGAATGGCCCGGGTTTCGGAACGTCCAATGGCCACAGTACGAATCGCTTATTTACCTGGGTACGAACCGTCAAAGGTACGATACGTGCATAACTCGGCTTTTATCCCCAACCCTTTTTTAAAACAGGACGCCATTGTAAGTATGCGGATATATATAAACATCATTTGCCAGAGAAAACTGCATTTACGTACATTTCACGATGGTTTTCGTTGGTTGGAACGTGCGTGAATATAATTAAACGTTCCCTTTATTAAATTATATTATTAGTTCTGATTAATTCTTGCGTGTAAGTTGTAATAGCCGTGTTACAAACGTATCGTGTATTCGCGAAAATTCCAGAAGTTCACTAACGCCACAATTTTACATTCATTACTAACCATATTAACACTCCAGTTTTCATTGAAAATTGTAATTATTATATGTTATTAAATGTTCATGAATGAAATTGTCTTTGTTTGATTTTGGTCTGAATTTATGGAAAAAAAAACCTTCCCCACCCACTTTGCTCCAAAGCCTGACCTTCGTGGCTATTAGAAGTGTTTTTAACAGGTTTTGATTTTCTACGATTTTTCAATCCTGTTACGCCATGATGCCATTGTTCTACATCCATGGCAAATGTGTTTGAGGTAACTTCGAACAAATAATCTTTACATTGATATGGGGGCTCTTCTCAGCTAAATGGAAAGTATAACATCCGTCAAATATACAGCAAGGACATAGCAGAGATAACTTCAAGAATGATGCTTTCTGGAAATTTATTATATCTCCACATTTGTATCAAAATGTTAATGTTTTTCATCCTCTTTAAGTCACATGGTGAAAGTGCTATGTCAAAACAATCGCATGCGTAGTTGCAAGTCGTGGTGAAGAAAGGTTGTGAATTTATTTTGAAAGTACACAGATTTGTCTCCATAAAAATGTGATTTTTATAATAATTATCATAAGATAAAATAGAATGATAACGCTTAGAAAATTGTGTGATGGTCGTTACTAGCGTCTGTCAAAAAGAGTATCAGTTCAAATGAACTTCAGTGATTTTCACAGCAACTTTTCAATGGGTGAAAGAATGTTTGTATTTCCTGAAAAAGTAACTATATCTTGGCTTCCGGCGTTTTTTCAAATACAGAAAATCATTTAATTGATACCCAGCCGTGAGTCTGTCAAATTGTTATGTCCGTGCGCGACGAAGGATTTATCATCATATGCGACAGTGGCGATGCCTAATGCATATTATTGTAGTGAAAACGAGGCTATTGTCAACCAACGAGGTCGGAGCGACCTTTCTCGATGAAGACGGTGGGCGTTATGGTATGTATTTGGTGTCGGTCAACATGAATTTCAGTGTAACTGCCGTGACAAGAATGTAATCCATGCAGTTACGGAATCCATGTATCGTGTATTATAGTATACAAACTGACAACCTTTTATAATTTATAATGTTCAATAAATTACTAAATGAATACGAAATAACGCTCGTAATATTCTACTACGCTCTAGTCTTGCATGGAGTATTCATGACACGGAAGTAACTATATTGACTGGAAAATGAGCATGCACAAACTTTAGACATAACTGCCGAGTGCATTCTGAATTGTTTGAAGCAATAGACACTGAGAAAATCCCAATGAAATAGCGTAGATGAATACGTTCTAATCGTAATTATATTTATTCAACAAAATTCCAGAAAACAAGTGATATTAGCAAACAAAGTTTACATAATGATGACGTCCGTTACGTATTGACGGTGTTGTGTGTATACGGACATAACATTTGACTGATTGTCTGTAAATAGACGAGAATCAAACATAACTGCCGATGACATTCTGCAATGTTTGAAGTAATCGACAGTAAGCCCATCTCAATGAAATATCGAAGCGTGTGTAAGTAACTAATGTCACAGAATTGTACGTTTGTCACGCATGCGAGCATTAGGGACAGGTGTAGGTGAAATTCAACATGAAGCATTAGGGAGAGGTGTAGGTGGAATTCAACATGCAAGCATTACGGAGAGGTGTAGGTGGAATTAGGTGTGTTCATGATGTTCATGGTAAATAAATAAAGTCACTAGTTTGTTATCATGTGTCATTATTTTCACCCACTTCCATTAATTAAAACAGTCTAATTTTCATTTTACCAATGAAATAAATTCATACTGGTAAGATTAACTAAAGTGTACTGTAGCATGTATCTTAGTAAATTACACCATAATTCAGTCCAGATTTCTTCGATATTGGCCGAAAATATATAGGGTGTTTTCAACCTTGCATGATTTAAAGCAACCAATGTGTCCTAGTTTCCATTTGGTCGCCATTTGCATCATGCAATTTAGTGAATAAACTCCCTATTCATTTTATACTTCCACCAAAATCTGCCTGAATTTTGTCATTTTCCTTTCCATTCTACCTAGATACATGTCACAGCAATCACTTGGTTGAAGGTGAAGTGTTTTTTTTTTTCATTGCTTAACTAGTATAATAGTAATGTTCCTGTTGTATGATTGGATATATTATTGTAACACATGCAGCAGTCATTGGTCAATACAGTCGATTTCGGTTATTAGCATAGCCGATTTGTCAAAAAATATATGCGATTAACCGGAGTATTCGAATAACCGAAACTGAACATTTTGTACATGTAGCGGTGCACGTTTCTACTTTCGTTTTACTGTTCTGTTAATACTTACATAGAAACTCCATAAAAGCGAGTTAATTCTATGTAAGATGTTTGATAGGATTATTATTGTGCATATCCATTTGGTATTTACCGTTATTTGATAGATTTTACGCAATATTTATGCGTATTTATTTTCTTTCAACCTGCGTCGCTTTGCTATTGTTTGTAGTGTGAATTACACAGCCATGATAATAACACAAAGGCTTATTTTATTTTTCATTTATTAAGTAACCTCTATGAGCTACTCAATGTCATATGCATCTCTACTGACACTAGCAAACTGAGGGCAGTAAATAATTCACAACACATTGCTTTACACATTGCGTACAAACTTATTATTAAATCGTGTATGCTTATTGGCGTGGAAGCTTTACAGAAACCGCACAAAATGGCAAACTCTCTCGGCAAGCCAATTAGCACCTTTTGTCAATCAATTTGCCTCGGGCTTATCTCTGTGACCGCGTCAATCAATTAACAGTTGCAAAATACAGGTAAATTTGACTCAGTATGCAACTAGCCAGATATTTGTTATGCAATCATCCGGAATGTGACAAAAACCTATGTTTTTTTACATGCAAAAGTATACAAATGGTTTTGTGTTTCAAAACTTTATGCAATTAACCGATATGCGATTTAACGGAATCGACTGTAGTCACAAAAGTTGTTCACTCTTTTCTTAACCCTTCACTCCATGAATACGCATTTTAACGCATCTAGAGCAGACGACTTTAGAAAACACTGTGACAAAAGAAGAAACTGCTCGAGCAATTTCTCCTGTTGTACTGTCATTTGTCGTAATTAACTATAATCGTCTGCTGATGCTTTCAATTTGGACCTGTCACATAATTCCGTATGGGGTAATGTGTTAAACAATTTTAATCAAATTTTTAAACATTTAAGGGCATAATATTTTAGTCAGGCAGATGTAAAGTGTGAAATGAATTTGTATATGTTAGCGCTTTCCTCCATGTAACAAATCTACAGCAGACAACTTTGAAATGATCTTGGCAAATATATGAAAAAAATCGTTAATTACACATGTAATTATTCAACTGACTTGAAAACATTATAACAAAAACAGTTGTCTGCTGCAGAGGCATCATAGTTTTGATCAAAATTGTACAGGTGGTGTTCATTAACTAGAGATCCAATACTACATGTCCAGAGTTATCATAATCTGTCGCCGAGCCCGGATAGCTCAGTAGGTAGTGCCGCCGACTTGTTGAGTACAGGGGTCGCTAGTTTCATTCGTCTCTCACCACTGAGTAATTTTCATGTGGAAAAGCAGTCAATGGTTTGGAAAAAATGTTGTGTCGTACTGGTGAGGAAATACCAGGATACATAGATAGGTGCACTGACTGCCGTGATATAACTGAAATACCCATAAAAACGGTGTTAAAACTCATTCATTCATAATCTGTCCCTGATGATTAGAAATTACATAGTTTGTCATATTTAGCCAATTCAGTCCATAGTTTCAGTCTGATTGTTTCAAACATGTACAACATATTTATATAAATGAGAAATCAAGCTCTATAGTAAATGAGTAAAATCAGCCAGTATGTCTAGAGTTATCTGACCCTAATTGTCAAAAACACATATTTCGCCCCATTCAGGTGATGAAATCCTTAATACTTTTGATTCTTTATTAAGAATGAATGAATGAATGGGTTTTAACACCGTTTTCAACAGTATTTCAGTTATATCATGGCGATCAGTGCACCTATCCATGTATCCTGGTATTACGTCGACAGTACCACACACCATTCTTTCTAAGCCAGTTAAGCAATGTCCAGTGGTGAGAGACGAATGAATCTGGTCACAATGACTTTCATTAAACGTCGGAAAGAATGTTGACCTAGCCGTGGTTTGAACCAGCAACCCCTGTACTCGGATTCAGCAACGCTACAGACTGAGCTAAATTTGAAAACACATTTTGTGCTATTATATTTGATTCTTGAAATGTAGAGTTTCTAAGCAATTTATTTTGCTTTAAGTGATTTCATAGTAAAGTGCATGTTTTATTTTATTGTATTTCCAGAAGAATGCCTAAGTTGAAGAGGAAATCAGGCACTCAGAGGAGTTCATCCAATCGGCTGCAAATGACGTTTAGGAGAGTGGCCAGAGATGAGATCGTTGATGGTGGTGTTCCAGGCAGCAGTCTTGTACATCCTGCCGAATCTGTGTCAGATGGCGGTCCCGGTGTGCCTATGGCTGCTTCAGTAGTTGGGACATCTGGTTTGGGCGCTGATAAACAGATGGAGGTCAAAGCCCACCTCTATAAGCCTTTTCGGCCATCTGTCTTGGGCGCTGATAAACAGATGGAGGTCAAAGCCCACCTCTTTAAGCCCTCTGGGCCATCTGTTCTATATACTTCGCTTGATTGTTTGCCATGTAGTTCTGCTGAAAGTTTGCTTGAGAACAAACCACATATATTACCTGAATGTATGCTTGATAATGCTCATGGATCTCCGATTGATACTGAATACACACATACTGTACAGCAACCAAGATTTGACTCGATTTCTTTTGATCAGATTAAACCAACTGAACAGTCAACTGATTTCATGTTCATAGCTACACCCATTACAATGAATCCGTTCGGTTCAAAGAATTTCATTCGTGGATCGTTTCACCAAGGAGATGATATATTTAGTCCACAATCACGTGGTAGTCAGTGTGTCGCCATTTCTTTGTGTGCTCTGATATATGGACAGAATACAGTGATGGATTCACAGGCAATGCTTGACAATGTGCTTATTGAAGGTGATACTTTGTATAAGAAGATTATTTCTGAATTGCATGGGAAAGGAATGTTGCAAAGCAACCTGTTAAGTTTTGAAGAAATCCCATCCGAGGTCAATGTCTTTAATACAAATCTATATGTTTTGAAATCTGATGTTATATCTGGTATAGCTGTTCAACAGTGCCAGACTTCCAATTTGCCCACTCTTCATCAGTCACTGTATTTAGCATTACAGATATCAAATCAAATGCTAGTTATAATAAGAGGCCTATGCTCCGCAGTATATATAACCACTGAGCAGTATCACTTTTTTGATTCACATTCACATGGACAAGATGGCTTATCTGCACCTGATGGTACATCCATTTTTTTGTCCTTTGATTGCTTGGAAGATTTGGTTGCATACATGTATGTATTTTATGGAACCATGAACATTGACATGTGTACACAGTTTGATATATTGCCGTTGCATTTCACAATGATGGATTCTGGTGTACATACACACAAGGAAGGTCTTTGCCCTACAGTCATATCTGATTGGAAAACAGTATCATGCAAGAAATACAGAAGGAATAGTAGTCACAGTCCAGATATTTCTGCAGATCAAACAAATCTCTTAGATAATTACTTCCAAGACCAAGAAAGTAAGGCCTTAAGAAAACATACTTCTGATATTGACAGGCATTCAAGCAAAGACAAAAGGTCTTACATGAAAACCTACATGACTAAACGAAGACAAGATCCTTTAATTAGAGCAAAAGAAAAGAATCAAGAGCTAGAGAGTAAACGGAAAGCCAGAAAAGATCCTTTAATTAGCGCAAAAGAAAAGAATCAAGAGCTAGAGAGTAAACGGAAAGCCAGAAAAGATCCTTTAATAAGAGCAAAAGAAAAGAATCAAGAGCTAGAGAGTAAACGGAAAGCCAGAAAAGATCCTTTAATTAGAACAAAGAAAAGAATCAAGAGCTAGAGAGTAAACGGAAAGCCAGAAAAGATCCTATTGTAAAGTCAGCAGAAAAAACGAAAAGACAGAAACTACGTCAAGATCCTTTAATTAGAGCAAAAGAGAAGAATCAAGAGCTAGAGAGTAAACGGAAAGCCAGAAAAGATCCTATTGTAAAGTCAGCAGAAAAAACGAAAAGACAGAAACTACGTCAAGATCCTTTAATTAGAGCAAAAGAGAAGAATCAAGAGCTAGAGAGTAAACGGAAAGCCAGAAAAGATCCTTTAATTAGAGCAAAAGAGAAGAATCAAGAGCTAGAGAGTAAACGGAAAGCCAGACAAGATCCTATTGTAAAGTCTGGAGAAAAAATGAAGAGACGAATATTGCGCGAAGATCCTCTAATAAGGTATCATGAAGCTGAACTTGAATTGAAATCGAAACAAAAGAAACGAAATAATGCATACTACAAAGCTATTGCATGCGAGAAAAAGCGTTTATCTAGGTCTTTTATATCTTTTAGAATACAGGAAAAGTCCAGAGAGAATCAGTCTTTACGAGAAAAGCGAAAAAAGGCAGATTTTCAAGCAAATGAAAAGAATTTGCGAGAAGCAAGAAAATATGGTTCTGAACTAAATGAATGTATTTCGAAATTCAAACAAACCATTTCCACTGGACCTGTCTATGTCTGCACCTGTTGTCACCAGACATGGTTTAAACATTCTGTAGAATCTGCAAGCACAGTTGCTAACCATCTTGATCGATCATTTGTACAGCAGCATTTCACAAAATACTTATCTGTGGATGATAAAGAGTGGATATGCAGAAGCTGTTCTAACAACTTAAAGAAAAATAAAACCCCAAGTCTTTCAGTTGCCAACAAAAACACATTTCCAATTAAGCCTAAAGAACTTGAGTTACATCAGTTAGAAGAGAGGCTTGTTGCATTAAGAATTCCATTCATGCAAATTAGAGAACTTCCTAGAGGTGGGCAGCTATCTGTGAAAGGAAATGTTGTTAATGTGCCAGTTGATATCCAGCCTGTCATTGAAGTTTACCTCGAGCTTGCCAGTGAGACTAAAAAAGAAACTTTCATACAAGAAGTGTGACTTTACTGAAAATGTACGTCCATTACAAGTTGTCAGCGCTCTTCATTGGTTGATGAACCATAGTGACTTGTACGAAAATTCTGGTATCCATATTGATGAAAACTGGTTGCAAAACACAACTGAAAATTGCTCAGAAACAGTGCAAGAGTTTTTTGGAAGAACTAATATGGACGAATTCCCGCCTACAGATGATGTTACTCGAACAACAGAAAACGTAACGAGCAAAAACGAAAATGACTATGAATCTGATCATTTAGTGAAATTGATGAAAATGAAAAAGTTGTTGGTAATAGTGATACAATTATTGACTCGGCTGATCCAACGACTGACACTATTTACACATTTGCACCTGGCGAAGGACAAATACCCATAAGCTTATATCAAGATACCAATGCTGAGTATTTATCATTTCCATCAATATTTTGTGGTCAAAAGAGACCTGAAAATGAAGACAGATCTGTTCCTGTTCATTATAGTGACATATGCAAAATGGAACTTCGCCATGTTGACAGAAGGGTGGCATCAAATGTTCCAAATGTTTTCTTCAAAATGAAAAAACTGCAACTGAAACAAGTTTCAGACAAAGTGCATCTAGCTTTAAGAAGATGTAAAACAGAAGGCAAAAAACTTACAGTATCACAGGTTTTAAGGCCAGAATGTCGGGAAAACTTAGTAAATCTTGATGAAGGCTTTTATATTTTTCGAACTTTGAGGAGTTCGCCACCATACTTGGAAGCTCGGAAGAAAGATGTTTTTGCTATGATACGCCAATTAGGTTTGCCTACATGGTTTACTTCGTTGTCCTCTGCAGATACACGATGGGTTGATTTGCTGAAGATTTTAACAAAACTTAATAGCGGTAAAACTCTTAATGAGACGATGTTGCGAAAATGACTTGGGCTGACAAAACCAAGCTCGTTCAAACTGATCCAGTGACATGTGTTAGATACTTTGACCACCGTGTACAGGAGTTCATAGGAACTGTACTTAAAAGCAATCATGAACCTTTGGGAAAAGTCAAAGATTACTTTTACCGTGTTGAATTCCAACAGAGAGGGTCTCCACATATTCACATGCTTCTTTGGATTGAAGATGCTCCACAATATGAAACACACACAGATGAAGAAGTGGTATCATTCATTGAACAGTATGTTTCGTGTTCAAACATTGATGACCCACTTGTTGACTTTCAAGTACACAAACATTCACGATCATGCAGAAAAAAGGAAAAAGCAATTTGTAGATTTGGATTTCCAATTCCACCAATGAAAAAAACAGTTATTCTGGAACCACTTATTGCAGATCAAGCTGACACCAAAAAGTACAAAGAACTGTTTCTTTCAATCCAACAAAAGTTGAATGAGATAAAAGAATATGATTTATCGTTTGAGCAATTCTTAAAACAACTGAACACAGATGACGAAGATTATCTTAAAGCTGTTCAAAGTTCATTAGATGGACCCAAAGTGTTTTTGAAAAGGAATCTTGCTGAGGTGAGAATAAATGCCTACATGAAACCCATTCTGAGAGCTTGGGGAGCCAATCATGATCTTCAGTTTGTTTTGGATCCGTATGGATGTGCTGTATACATAGTATCATACATCAGTAAAGCCCAAAGAGGAATGAGCATCCTTATGAATGAAGCATGTAAAGAAGCAAGAAAAGGAAATATGGATTTAAAGAAGCAAGTAAGACATATTGGTAACAAATTTTTGAATAGTGTTGAAATCAGTGCACAGGAAGCATGCTACCTTGTTTTACAACTTCCAATGACCAAAGCTACAAGAGATGTAGTATTCATAAACACTTCACCACCTGACAAACGTACATTCCTTTTGAAATCAAGGGAAGCGTTGGAAAAAATGGCTGAAAATTCAACAGAAATCGAGGCAGACAATATAATTAAAAGGTATTCAAAAAGGCCGAAGCAACTTGAACATTGGTGTCTTGCTGATTATGTATCGCAACTTGAAATCATATATCCAGCATCTGATGACATGTTTCATGAAGAAAATGAGCATAATGATGATGAAAGAAATGAGCCTGAAGAAATTCATCCAGACATGTTAGTTGAGGAAGGAATACAAATCACGCTGAAAAGTGGCATCAGAATTAAATCCAGAAAAAACCCTAAAGTATTACGTTATGTTCGTTATTCACTAAAAGTGGATCCAGAAAACTATTACAGAGAAAAACTGTTATTATTTCATTCATGGCGTAATGAGAGTGAAGATGTTTTAGGTGCACATAATTCTTATGAAGATCATTACTTTGCTTTGAAGAATTTCATAGACTTTAAAGTCAAACAATATGAGAAAAATGTTGATCAGTTAAATGAGGCAATGAAAAGGGCTGCTGATGACTTGAACTTCGATGAAATAGCACCAAGCAATGAGCAAAGAGAATCAGATGATCTGCAGACAGGTTCAGTGGCAAGTGAGCAGTTTGTTTATTTTGATCCAGATCGTCCAGAAGTACAACGTCAGTATGACTTAGGAAATGATATTGGTAGTTCAGTAGCACTGGTAAATATTACTGTTAATACAAAAAGAATGTCTGATGCAAATTATAGATCCCTTGTACATTCGCTAAATAGAAAGCAACACGAGTTCTTCCAGCATGTTCTGCAAAGTGTCAAACAAAACCTGGAGCCTTTGCATGTATTTCTATCTGGTGGTGCAGGTGTTGGAAAATCAGTAGTTGTCTCGGCTTTACATGAAGCATTGTTGCGACATTTGTCTACTTCGGCAGGTGACAATCCTGATGTATGCAAAGTACTTTTGTGTGCACCTACTGGAAAAGCTGCTTTTCACATAAGTGGCATGACTATCCACTCAGCATTTCGTATCCCTGCTAGTCAAGGCTACTGCATCAAACCATTAGATAGTGACACACTTAACACCTTGCGAACCATATACAGAGATCTCGCTGTTGTAATGATTGACGAAGTTTCAATGGTTGGACACAACATGCTGATGCTAATCAATCACAGGCTTCAACAAATTAAAGGTTCAACTTTATTTTTTGGCGGTGTTCACATGATTCTGATTGGTGACTTGTTTCAATTAAAGCCTGTTATGGATGGATGGATTTTTGAAAACTTAAACAACTTTGGTCCTCTTGCAACAAATTTGTGGCAGGAATTATTTGCAATGCATGAACTTGACGAAATCATGAGACAAAAAGATGACAAGGAATTTGCAGAGATTTTGAATAGATTACGTGAAGGAAAGCATCAACAAAGCGATATAGAAGTTCTTAAAAAACGTGAAATAAAAACAACAAATCCAAATTATCCAAAGAATGCTATTCACCTTTTCAGCACAAATGCCAGCGTGGATTCATTTAACAAGGAAGCATTCCAATTATCACCTAGTATAAAAACTGTCACAACAGCTTTGGATACTGTAATAGGAGATGATACTAAATCTGTAAAAGAGCAACTGATTTCTAGGTTGCCAAATGATGCCTCAAAAACGGCTGGTTTGCAAAAGAAACTAGGTATAGCTGTTGGAATGACATATGATCTATGTGCAAATGTTGATGTTAATGATGGATTAGCCAATGGTTCAAGTTGTTGTATTAAATTCATAGAAAGCAAACAACAAAATACAAATAGACCAAGTATTGTTTGGGTAAAATTCTATGACGAAAACGTAGGTTCTGAATGGCGTGCTAAATACAGACATTTATATCATATTGGTATTGATCCTTCTTGGACACCCATTTTTGATATCAAAAGAAACTTCGTTTACTTCAGAAAGACATTTCTGAGGATTCAGTTCCCACTTCGCCAATCTGCAGCCAAAACCATACATAAATCACAGGGTGACACTTTAAATGAAGTTGTTATTGACATGTCTGGTACACGAATCTTTTCTCATGCACACTACGTTGCCATTAGCAGAGCAAAAACACTACAGGGTCTCAATATTTTGAATCTAAATGAAACAAAGATATCAGTGTCTGAAAAAGTCAAACAAGAATTGACTAGGTTACGAAATGAACAAGTTCTTGCTTTGTGTTATATTCCACTATATCAAATTCAAGACACTCTGGCAAAACTTGTGTTTTTGAATACTCGATCTTTGAAAAGTCATAAAGATGACATTTTCCAGGAACCAAATGTTCAAGATGCAAACATGATTTGTCTTGTTGTAACATGGCTTACTGCTGAAGATGAAATGCATACTTTGAATGTACCAGGATATCAGCTATTCAGAGCAGACGGTTACCAAAGTGGGAACACAAGACCTCACCGGGGTATTGCATTGTATTTTAAAGAAGGTATCCCTGTTGTTCAAAACAAAACACTCATTCAACAAGATTTTGAAATTGTTCTGACAGAACTTTTGTTTGACATGAGAAGAGTAATTGTTGTTACATTGTACAGGTCTCCTTCATGTTCAATAAGTTCCTTGAAAAAACACTTACTCGAGTTTGTGTCACCAGTCACATACAATACAGAATTTGTAATTCAAGGTGACTTCAATTCTGATATCTTACAAGAACATACAGTCAGTGCCTTCATTGAGGAACAATTTCATTACAAGCAAGTTGTTCAGAAAGCGACTCATGATTCAGGATCGCTTATTGATCATGTTTACTCAAACATTGAATCCATCAAAAATGAAGTGATAGAGTGTGTTTGGTCAGATCATGCCTTAGTTTATTCTGCAATAGCTCATTAAAGACTCATTCATCAAGACTCATTCATCACAGATTGTATCTAGAAAATTGACAATAAATAGCTTATGCTTTTAAAAAACAATATCAATTTCATGTAGTAGTACTCTATTCTTCAACCCACCTGTGTAAAATTATTCCTACTTACTGCATAATGCAGTCGGTAGGAATAAGGCGGTTTATGTCGGAAATGGGTTGACCGCCACTTTTCAGTATAAATGTAATCAAACTTGGTAAGGAGACCTATTAAGAGACCTCCTAGTGCGCTATATTCATCACCATTTCATTCCCCAATGTATTGTTTTAAATTACAAAACTACTGTATTAAAAGACCACCTATGTTAATAATATTACTCTTCTATTGACATATCTCTTCATAAACTTGGTCTCTGAACACAGGTTTTTACTGCACTTTAATTGCTAACTGACCACATCAATGCATTTGTTATTATGAACTTTTGTGTATTAAGAAGATTTTGTTTTAATTATTACAGTTTGTTATTCATATTTTTTTTTATGCCACCACCACCAAATGGTGAGGATGCATATAGTATTAGACATGTCCATCCATGATTGTTCGTCTTGAACATTTTGTGTGTTTATCTCTTCCCACAGTTTTCAACCGATTTTTTCAAAAGTTTACAGGATGCTTATCCATCAAGATGTACATATCACTTCACCAACAAAATCAACTTTGTGTTAGCAAAGTTAAGGCCCCTTTTTCTTAAGATTTGTGCGGATTGTATTTGATGGGGGCATTTACGTCCCATGGACACATTCCACTTTAAACTGTATCCTGCATAATTGGATGTTTCTGATGCTAGAAATGAAGGTTATTGTTATAAAGATCATCATCCCATAACTACCATTTCTCAAACAGTTTTGAATCGGTTGTTCCCAAACTTCATATACACACAACAACTGATGACCTTATGTCCCTCTATATCACCCATTGTGATTTAACAAATTATGGCCCTTTCACTTTAAGCGAGGGTATTCATCACCTTCAGTGATAGTTCTAGTTTTATCTTAGATATTCTACTGTAGCCTAGATTTAAATTATATATTGTCAGAGCAATATCATCAGCAATTAATAATATGCCAAATAAGATTGTTTTGAACTTTTCTATTAATACGTGGTCACGATTCATAAATATGGAAATTATGTAGAACAGTTTAAATAAATCTGTGACTTTCAAAAAAAGAACAGTGGCAAAAAAACAATAACGTGGCTCCAGTGTAAATGGAGTTTCTACGATAGAATTTGCAGCAACTCTGCAGTTCACGGTGAGAAAATTCTAGGCCCATTATCCATATTTTATCTCCATGTAGTTGTACATGGAAGATGAGCCTGGCATGTTCATGCCTTTTAGGCGCCATATAACCTTTTCATGTGTTGGTGCACCTTAAAACCCCAATTCAATTCAATTAAACACAAGTCAAGATAATCTTGTGTCACTTTAAATACATCAGCTGTTATCAAAGTTTTATGATTAATATAATGATAAAACATGATTAATTACATCAATAACATACTTTGTATACTAGGTAGTATTATTAGTATTATTTGTTAGCTTGTTCAAATGTTAGCTTTACTTGTATTATCATTTTCCTGTATAATGACACCAAGTTTGGCGAAGATAACGTGAAAGACTGTAATATGAAGATAGCGATATGGTCAGATTACAAGCACCTGGTCTGTGAACACTTGATTACAATGCCATGCACTTGTAATAGAAAAGGATTCTTCACATTATCAAACATTAAAGCAATGGTAATATTGTATCGTTTTAGATGGTAACGACAGTCAAAAAAGAACAGTTTTACAACATCTTTGTCACTTAAGCTTTCTTTGAGAGAACAGTTTTGCCATTAAATGAAAACGAGAAAAAGGGTCCTATAGAAACCACAGCACCCAAACACAATGACATCGTACACTCGCACTGTACTACAAAGAGTAAATTAAATATACAGTGAAAAGGACAGTCCACAACACAAATAGTGGGGAAGACGGTTATCGACTTGAAACGGTCAGCAGCCAGATAACAGTTTCGACATAACAGCTGTGATGTTACATTACATTTCTCAGCATAAAAGCTTGGAAATAACAGCTTTGGTTTTACATGACATTTCTCAACAAGAACAGCTTTGCCAAAGTCAACATTGGTTCTTGATGAACATATAATGATCACACGTATCCTCAACTGCAACAGGCAATATCAGGATGTAAACATTTAAGAAGTCTATCCACAAACAGAATACATTGATTTCAGTTAGTTTCAGAACTGTGGTAATTGTTTACACATGACGATAGAATATACTCAAATCTATGCAAGGACATATTAATGTTTTGTTCCAGAATTACTGAAGCATCATCGGTAGTGCATACAACTTCAAGCGTGATAATTAAGCTTCCAAAGGTGCACAAGAACAATTATGCTGTAATACCTATTGCTTTCATATATTCATACAAAATGATTTATTCCAAATTGCAACAGACTATCCACCAGCATTTCCATATTGAAAAAAGTCATTCTGCAAACACAACTGAATTCATATCGTTGAAGACCATATATAACCCAACCTCATCATGGAAGGAAACATCTAGTGTTGTGTTCCAGTATAAGTGAAGAAGTGTCATAATTGAAAGTGCATATATATTCCAAGTGTGAACATTCCAGGATCGCAGAAATTATTCTGTGCCATAAACGCTTACAGAAATAACCTCAACCAAACCCATAGAGAACTGGACATGATAACTGGACATCCAACAAATGAAAAGGAACTTTTAACCACTTCTACAAAGATGATCTGAAAAGTATAGAAATGGAAACATATATATACATGCAATTACAGTTTTTACCATCAATTCAATGTTTGTGATATAGAGTTATAGACAAAAAAAACTAACAGTTTACATAAATTACATAAAAATGCAACAGTTCAAATCGATGAAATCTCAGAAATAGTTTTATTTTATGTACACTTCCATAATCCCCGGGTGTGGTTGCCCACCCCATTCATTTTTTATCATGCTCATTCAACGTGTCTATCATGACAGCGCTTAGGATGACACCGCGTATGCAAATCTGAAAATGTGGATCCATCATAAATGGAGTATGTTCTATAGAATTTGCAGCAACTCTGCAGTTCTGAAGGTAATAAAGTTCTAGGCCCATCTACATATTTTACCTTGATGTAAATTGAGAATGAGCCTGGCACGTTCATCCATATTAGGCGCCATACAACCTTTCATGTCTTGGTGCACCTTAAAACCCAATTCAGTTCAATTCAGTTCAATCCATGTACACTTGAATAAAAACATGGTCATCGTGTCATTTATAATACTGTGGTTATTCGTTTATTTTTGTTTCATCATATTTATTTTTTTAAATTGAAGTTGTGCATGTCTAAAGCAATATACATGCCTGTGTTATTTTTCATACTGATTCTCATTTTTTTTTGCATTTTGTTTTGCCAAAGCACAGAACATAATGGATAGCACAATTTTTAATATTATTTACCATCTGAATCCATAATGTTTCTTGCAATTTTTTTTGGCAAAGCACAGAAGAAAACTACAACTGTATGTCCTTAATAATATATTTGCATTCTTTTGGGTACTTTTCGAAGAGTCACAAAAACATCAACTCAGTGTTTCACTTGTGCCTTTTTATATTGTCATATAGAAAACTGTTGCACATCATGAAAAAATATGTCTGAAAATTCATCATTTCCTTCATCATGATCCCTGGATTGTTTCAGGTGCCATCTCGCTCACATCAAAAGAGCAGTGGCAGAAAAATAAACATGGCTCCAGCATAAATAGAGTTTCTATGATAGAATTTGCAGCAACTCTACACTGCACCTTAAAACCCAATTCAATTCAATTCATCATTTCCTCATGAAAAGAGTAAAACAGGAAGACTGCAAATCCCGCTAAGGCAGACGGCTAGAAGCTCACTTCATGTTCATTGTGTTTTTTGTCATGCTCATTAAAAGTTTCATCATGACCCTGCATGCGAACATGGCTCCATCGTAAATGGAGTCTCTAGAATTTTCAGCAAGTCTGCAGTTGTACTGGTTAGGTGATTCCAGGCCGATTCTCCATATTTTATCTCGATGTTAATGGAGGATGAGCATGGCATGTTCATCACTGTTTTTGTCATATAACCTTTCTTGTGATCACAATTCAGTTCAATTTAACTAATGAGTGATAGGAGAAAAACATGCTTCTAACATCAATGTAGTATTTACAACAAAATTATAAATTTCAATATATGAAGGGTAGATTTGCAATGTCATTTTCTGTCAATGCTATTTATGTCACATTTTTTGATGGTATACTGTAAAACTCATTTCTACTTGATTAATTAGCATGTAGTCATGTACCATTAATTCTGATACTGTTAATTGATATTATGTTACAGATGTTCATTTTTAGCTCAACTGATCAGAGATCAGCGGAGCTTATGCCGTGGTGCGGTGTCCGTCGTCCGTCCGTCCGTCTGTCCGTCTGTCCGTCTGTCCGTCTGTCCGTCTGTCTGTCCGTAAACTTTTATTTGTAGCGACTTCACAGCTGAAACTACTGGATGGATATTCATGAAACTTTACAGAAATGTTGCCCATAAAGTCTAGTTGATCCTAGCAAAAATTCATGTTGATGTGAAATCCAAGATGGCCGCCAAAGCTAAAAATAGAGTTTTAAAATACAAGTTTGTAGCGACTTCTTCTTGAAAACTATAAGTGATATTGATATGGGACTTTTTCTAAAATGATCAGCATGACATGATGTTGATCCTAGTCAAAAATCGTTTTGATTCAACGTTAAACATGGCTGCCAGCGGCCATCTTTGTTTACATAGAGTTATATAGTAAAAACTTGTAGCGACTACTTCTCTGAAACTACTTGGCGGATTGTCATGAAACTTTACAGGAATGTTGCTCTTGATGTCTAATTGATCCTAGAAAAATTTCAGGTCGGCCGGAAATTCAAGATGGCCGTCACAGCTAAAAATAGATTTTTAAAAAATAAGTTTGTAGCGACTACTTCTTGAAAACTATAAGTGATATTGATATGGGACTTTTTCTAAAATGATCAGCATTACATGATGTTGATCCTAGTCAAAAATCGTTTTGATTCAACGTTAAACATGGCTGCCAGCGGCCATCTTTGTTTACATAGAGTTATATAGTAAAAACTTGTAGCGACTACTCCTCTGAAACTACTTGGCGGATTGTCATGAAACTTTACAGGAATGTTGCTCTTGATGTCTAATTGATCCTATCAAAATTTCAGGTCGGCCGGAAATTCAAGATGGCCGTCACAGCTAAAAATAGATTTTTAAAAAATAAGTTTGTAGCGACTACTTCTTGAAAACTATAAGTGATATTGATATGGGACTTTTTCTAAAATGATCAGCATGACATGATGTAGATCCTTGTGGAAAATTATTTTGATTCGACGTTAAACATGGCTGCCAGTGGCCATCTTTGGTTACATAGAGTTATATAGTAAAAACTTGTAGCGACTACTCCTCTGAAACTACTTGACGGATGTTCATGAAACTTCACAGGAATGTTGCTCTTGATGTCTAGTTGATCCTAGAAAAATTTCAGGTCGGCCGGAAATTCAAGATGGCCGCCACAGCTAAAAATAGATTTAAAATAAATAAATTTGTAGCGACTACTTCCCAAAAACAATAAGAGATATTGATATGGGACTTTTTCTAAAATGATCAGTATGACATGATGTTGGTCCTTGTCGAAAATCGTTTTGATTTGACCTTAAACATGGCTGCTTTGTTTACATAGAGTTATATAATGAAAACTTGTAGCGACTACTTCTTTGAAACTACCTGACGGATTTTCATGAAACTTTACAGGAATGTTGCTCTTAATGTCTTATTGATCTTAGCAAAATTTCAGGTCGGCCTGAAATTCAAGATGGCCGCCACGGTTAAAAATAGATTTTCAAAAAACAAGTCTGTAGCGACTACTTCCTGAAATCAAAATCAATCAGTAGAGCTTCAAGGTCATTGACCTCTTGTTGTTTATCTTTAGATAAGTGTTAAAATAAATTAATATACTTAGCATTGTGTGTACTGTTCTTTGTTAAAGCCAATATATTATACTGTTTACATACTAAAATTTACAGCAAAATTAATTCCGCTGTGAATAATTCCATAAAAAATTTAAGAAAGCCATAAATTGTAGTACGACTCAATTCATCAATGGTATAACAGCCAGTAGAGCGTTCACAGGCCCTCTTGGGCCTCTTGTTTTACCATAGTTCAGTAGGCTCTTGATACATGGCTTATTTCAGTAGTTGTTTTACTGTAGTTCAGTAGGCTCTTGATACATGGCTTATTTCAGTAGTTGTTTTACTGTAGTTCAGTAGTTCTGTATTTGTTTCATCTTAAAACACTCGCCAATATTGAATAAATACTTCAGCTGATGATGCGTCATTTTAACCCTTAGCCCGCTATGAATGTATAATGGACTGTCCTTTCTTTAAATTTAGACCATTCCATTTATGTTACAAAGGAGTGTTTTGAAAAAATGACTGATGAGCAGCCAGACATTGTAAACTCTGATCAGCCTGAGAGTTATTCATTAACCATGAAGTTATTTGTATTCCAATAGTTTCATTATTGTGACAACTACGTGTCTACATTCATGTATTATTTTATACTGCAGTTATTCCGTCATGGTGATCGAAGTCAAATTACCCCCTACAACAAGGACATTTACGATGAGTCTGATTGGCCGCAGGGTTACGGACAGCTATCCACGGTATATAGACAGCTACATGTATTTATACTGAACAAAAAAAAAGTCCGCTGATGTTGATGCTGATTGTCTAGACAGCAAAACAGAAGAAAAAAATATATGATGTTTTAAGAATAATTAGATAGCCTGCCAACAATAGTCCAAAGATGTTTTTGAAATGTTCAGTACACACGGGAGTTAGCCCCCTTCTTCTTAAAACATGCATTTTGGCCACAAAAAAAAAATTACCGAAATTTCTCTGGGACAATATTCTCTACAGTATGTTCCTTACCACAAAAATCACAAAAACTGTGTGTGTGTGTGTGTGTGTGTTTGTCGTTCTAAGGTTTAAAGTCTCTCCGACAACAAATACAGAACAAGCGCAATCCGGAGACACGTATCTTGAACGCAATGGTCACAGTAGAGTCTGGACTTCTCTAGATGAGTGTCTTGGTTGTTCTGGTGGTGCTGCCGCTGTGTTGTCAGTTCCGTTGATTATGGGTAGGTGGTGTGTCGCTTTCGCTCTGTGTAGTTATCGCTGCGGCGGTGAAGTGTTGTCTGGTGTGGCTGATGGTCGGGGTCCTGGTTTTGGGGCCACACCCATCACAGTATGACCCCTGCACCGCATATACCGCCCGACGTCCTGTCCCTCTTCTGTTGAATGTAGGCCTCGACCTTCGCGTCGATAACCGGGATTATGGTTGCGTCCCGTGTTATCTCAGCTCCGGCTCCGGCCCGCAGACTTCTGACTTCCAGGTTCTGTAGACATCAGATGATGTGTGCTGTGATGGGACGCAGGAGACATCTTCACTCTCGGTCTAATGACAGTCAGTCTGCTAATCGCTCTTGGCCTCGGCGTCGATACTCATGGTTACGGTACGCCACATTTTGACCTCAGCTCGCCGGCTCCAAGTTTTCAGCAGACTGAATGTCATCAGTGCCCACTCGGCGACGTTCACGCGGTGAAGATAGCAGGTGGTAACACAGATTGTTTAGATGGCAGCTTTTGATTAACAGCAATCATCAAATTACCTCCCTTTAACATTTCCATATCATCCATAAAAGATTCTTGCTTGGCAAATTTGAAACTGTTTAATGGGATATTTAGTACTCACTGAAGTGTGCTTACAAACATCAAACATTGTTTTATTAAAACGCTTTTTAAGCTTTTATACACTCTCAAAAACTGGCCTATAGAAATACCTGCAAAAAGGTTGGAGGTTTCCTTTTTTGTTCAGTACCAGTATATGTTATGTAGACATGATTTAAAACTTAATGCCCTAGAACAAATATCTATATTATGTGCTACATGCAAAGTATAAGTTCACTGTGACCTTGACCTTCGACCTACCTATTGATGAAACCTTTGACATTTTCATTTTAAATGTCGCCGCTACTCCTAAATCGCTTCTTGGATTTTGCCAAAATTAAGCATCGGTATAATGTGTAGTTGTGCAAATCATGTTTTTGTTCCCGTTCGATGATTTTTGACGGAGTTATGGCCCTTTGACGTTTTCACTTTAAATATGTTGTCGCTGCTACTCCTCCTAAACCGCATATTGGATTTTCACAGAAGTTGGCAGAAAGCATTGGTAGGATGCCTAGTTATGCATGTCTAATTTGTGTTCCAGTTCGATAATTTTGGATGGAGTTATGGCTCTTTGAAATTTTAACTTTAAATTTGTTGTTGCCACTACACCTCCTGAACTGTATGTTGGATTTTGAAGAGACTTGGTAGGAAGCATAGGTATAATGCCTAGTTGTGCATATCTTGTTTGTGTTCCGGTTTGATGATTTTTGTTGGAGTTATGGCCCTTTGATATTTCAAGTTTAAATTTGTTGGAGTTATGTTGGAGTTATGTTGATGATTTTTGTTGGAGTTATGGCCCTTTGATATTTCAAGTTTAAATTTGTTGTCGCGGCTGCTCCTCTTAAACCACTTGTTGGATTTTGATGAAACTTGGTAGGAAGCATTGGTATGTTGTCTAGTTGTGCATATCTCTTGTGCATTTCAGTTCAGTAATTTGTGATGGAGTTATCGCCCTTTGGCATTTTTAATTTTAAATTTGTTGTCACAGCTTCTCTTCCTAAACCCAATGTTGGATTGAAATAAATATGTTCCTACCACAACCAGGTCAATATGAATGACCTTGACATACTTTTTGTACTAAGTTAACACTGTAGTTTTTATTTTATTTGACTGACAGCGCTACAGCAGTGCATCCATGTCCCATGGACACATTTTCTAGTTTTAGTATTGCTTTGGTCTTTTCTTGTTACATAAAAACACTTTACAACCAATCCGTAATGTTATCCAAAAATGTTCCCTATCTACTTCCAAATATATCTTAACAATGTTGCGCCCTATCCACTATCAAACTTATTTTAACTAGATTCTGCAGTGTGGGGAGACATCTGTTTTCCTCAAAAAAACATTTTATATAATGTTATTATTATATAATGGAATAATAATCCAAAACATGCCCAAACTTAAACTGTCTTTCTCTGTCTGCAAACTCTTCTCTTCCAAAACTTACAAACCTCTTTCTTAAATCTTTCACACAGGCCTTAAAAAAATCCAACAAAATTCTATGTTCAATGTATAAATTTTGCCTCAGACATGAACGTTCATCCGAAAAAATCATTTCCTTAGGTTTCTTTCTTTTCAGCATGGCATGAGACAAGCATATGACCTTGGTGAGTTTTTCAGAGAGTCATATGTGGAGACAGGATTTCTAAATGCTTCCTACAAAAGAAATGAGGTAAGAAGATATGTATATATATTATGAACATCAATAAAGAAATAGAGATTATTTAACTGCTGGAATTGATTATAGGGAAATCCTTCACGAGATGGTAGACGTGTGGTTCTTTTCACGAACCTGCGTATTCGAGTCGATGAAAAACAAAACATGCCTACCATCGAATGAAGGATTTCCCTATAACTGAACCCAGCAGTTGAATAATCTATTTATTACATTTTAAATCAGTTTATTTATGACTAACCAAAACTATTTTTGCTTTATTGAACGTTATTGTGGGATAACGTCGACGTCGGCAACACTTTATTGACGTCATGTTTGGAGTTATGTTACTAATATGAATATTCTTTCTCTGAAAAATTCCAGTCTTTCACCCATAGAAATCTAATAAAAGAAATTAAAAATAAATGTTAAAAAATAATTTGATATTTCAAAAAGCAACATGGCAATCTTGAGATCTGTTATAACACATTTTCACACATCAAACAAACCTGATGTCTCCAAAAGCATCTCTCTATTTTTAGTGTTGTTGTTTTAAATATATTTTTGTCTCGCCCACGATAGTTTGTAGCGAGATCTAGCAGTCACTTTTCCGGCGGTGGTGGTGTCCGCATTTTAAATCAACTATATCTCAACAACAACCTCTGCTCGAAATTTTCTGAAAGTTTATCAGTTGCTTTGTTGGGTCAAGGGACATCACGTAATGCCAAAATGACTAAGGTCAAGGTCATATTTTGCGTTATTTTCCCAAAACTTAACCTTGGTTAGGTAACAACCTTGGCTAGGTAAGTTAACCTCAGTTAACTGTATGTGATTGCCTCATTTTCTATGTTTGATACTTGGTCATATGTATTGTTGGCATTGGTGGACATCACTGAATGACAAAAAATACCAAGGTCAAGATCATATTTTGCTTGTTTTAAAATAAAATTATTGTTAACTTTCTGTTAAGTTTCTTTTTGGAAACCTTCACTGAATAATCACTGAATAAAAGTTTTTTTATACACCATCTCTATTTAAATTGCATACCTTTTTGTGGGCGTATCATTTTTCGTAATTTCGTGTTAACTCAATCGCTTGTTGCAAGATATAACAAGGACATTTACATGAATACTTTGTAACCTCTTTAAATAAACACAAACATTTTGCCAGAGATTTTCAGGTCACCATTAAGTATTATGCTAGTATTTTAAACATATATTTCTTATATAATTTCATTGCTTCAAAGTTTTGAGCTGGCTTGCGGAACGTCAGTGGTTCTACCCAGGTGTCCGCCTGTACACGAAAATTGCCCGGAGGGGCACCTGGGGTCTTCCTCCACCAGTGGAAGCTGGAAAACCGCCATATGACCTTAGCTGTTGGTGCGACTATAAAATCCAATTCAATCAATTCAATCAATCAACAGTTTTGACCTCACGTGAGACAAAGACTCAAAGTGAGCTAATTTTTACATTAATTATGTTTACATAAGGAAAAGATATCACGTCCGATACCACAAATTGTGGTTTAACTTCAACTATATAGTATTGGGGCACTGATCTCTCTCAAATTCATATTAATTGGGTCGATTCATAAAAGAAATAGGTCACTGGATCAAATCAAAGAAAACCCTTTAGAAGACTCCTTATCCAGGACTAATGACTGCATCTTAATGAAATTTCACTACTGAGCATCCTGGTATTAACCTCACGACTAGGACTTTTTCTACTTATAGAAACCCCGACTCTTTTTAAGAACCATTATGGTTATATTGTTATTTTGGCAGTTTTTTCCTCTTCAGAAATGATCAGTATACCACAGTTCAGGGAGATTTGGCCTCTTAAAGTTGTTTTCTGGCAGGAGCAGTCTTTGGCCAACTTGGTCCTTGCCTACTTTACATTGATAATGCAACGCGAAACACACGCTCTTAATGGCATGGGTGACTGTGTCTTAATATGCCTGACTGTTATTGATTGTAGTAACTTGTATTTCCACAGATATATGTTCGCAGCACAACAATTGATAGAGCATTAATGACAGCATACAGTGTGTTGTCCGGACTGTACCCGCCTACTGGGGACCAGCTCTGGAGTGAAGACGTTCCGTCATGGCAACCAATACCTGTCCACACAGTGGCTTATGAGGATGATACTGTAAGTATATTATATAAACCAACATTAGTATAACTAATTTCCTCACTCAAAACAAGTAACTGTCCTCACAACACGTATGGAATACGATCATGAATTGCATCAAGCGATAATGTATTTTTATCGAGTTACAGTTTCGAGTGTTAAATTCGGTTTTAAGGTAACTGGTTTTGAGATCAACAACCGTTTTTTCATTGATAAATTGGGATTATCGAGCAATAATGTAGTTTTATCCAGCTAAAACATTTTTTTAATTCAGTTTTCAGATTCATAAAACCGGTTTTGAGACTTTAAAAATAGTTTTTCGATTTTTTGAACAAATACCATGCAATATGCATTAAAATCAACAGATAACCTGTAATTAGTATTAAAAGCCCTATCTTTTATACTTCAGTTGCTGTTAATTGATGATAACTGTCCACTTTTATACTTCAGTTGCTGTTAATCGGTGATAACTGTCCACTTTTATACTTCAGTTGCTGTTAATGGATGATAACTGTCCACTTTTATACAAAAGTTGCTGTTAATTGATGATAACTGTCCACTTTTATACTTCAGTCAGTTGCTGTTAATCGGTGACAACTGTCCACTTTTATACTTCAGTTGCTGTTAATTGATGATAACTGTCCACTTTTATAATTCAATTGCTGTTAATTGATAACTGTCCACTTTTATACTTCAGTTGCTGTTAATCGGTGATAACTGTTCACTTTTATGCTTCAGTTGCTGTTAATCGGTGATAACTGTCCACTTTTATACTTCAGTTGCTGTTAATCGGTGATAACTGTTCACTTTTATACTTCAGTTGCTGTTAATGGATGATAACTGTCCACTTTTATACAAAAGTTGCTGTTAATTGATGATAACTGTCCACTTTTATACTTCAGTTGCTGTTAATCGGTGACAACTGTCCACTTTTATACTTCAGTTGCTGTTAATTGATGATAACTGTCCACTTTTATACTTCAATTGCTGTTAATTGATGATAACTGTCCACTTTTATACTTCAGTTGCTGTTAATCGGTGATAACTGTTCACTTTTATGCTTCAGTTGCTGTTAATCGGTGATAACTGTCCACTTTTATACTTCAGTTGCTGTTAATCGGTGATAACTGTCCACTTTTATACTTCAGTTGCTGTTAATGGATGATAATTCATTATTAATCGAATCTTTACGAAACTTTGCCAGTGTCTTTATATCAATGAAAGCTCGGACAAGTTCGAACACCAGCCAGATCGGATAAATTTCACCGGAGTTACGGCTCTTGTTTTGCTGGAAAATGCCATATTAAGCCTTGTGAACACTCTAGCACCTTCATTTATTATTTGATCATTACCAAACTTGCACAGATTGTTAATACCGATGATAGCTTGGACAAGTTTGAAAATCAGCTGAATTGGTTCAGTAACATTAGAGTTATGGCCCTTGTTTTTTCTGGAAAATGCCATTTTCTGCCTTGTGAACACTCTAGCACATTCATTTATTATTTGATCTTTACCAAGCATGCACAGATTGTTAATATCAATGAAAGCTCAAATAAGTTTGAAAACCAGCTAAATCGGATGAGTAACACCGGAGTTATGGCCCTTGTTTTTTCTGAAAAATGCTATTTTCTGCCTTGTGAACCCTCTAGGGCCTTCAATATTAATCGGACCTTTACTTAACTTTGCCAGTGTCATTATATCAATGAAAGCTCGGACAAGTTCGAAAACCGGCAAGATCGAAATAATTTCACCGGAGTTACGGCCCTTGTTTTGCTGAAAAATGCCATATAAAGCCTTATGAACACTCTAGCACATTCATTTATTATTTGATCTTTACCAAACTTGCACAGATTGTTAATATGAATGAAAGCTCGGACAACTTCGAAAACCAGCTAGATCGGACTATTAACAGCGGAGTTATTGCCCTTGATTTAGTTAAAATTGCTATATTTTGCCTCATTAAGATGATAGGGCCTTCATCTTTCATCCAATCTTTACCAAACTTTACCAGATTGTTTATGTAAATGAGAGCTAGGACAAGTTCGAAAACTAGCTGGATCGGACCATTAACAGCGGAGTTATGGCCCTTGATTTAGTTAAAAATGCTATATTTTGCCTCGTTAAGACGATATGGCTTTATCTTTCATTCGATCTTTACCAAACTTTACCAGATTGTTTATATAAATGAAAGCTCGGACATTTCGAAGATCAGCCAGATCAGACCAGTAACAGCGGAGTTATGGCCCTTGGTTTAGTTAAAAATGCTATATTTTGCCTCGTTAATTTGATAGGGCCTTCATCTTTCATCTGATCTTTACAAAACTTTACCTGATTGTTTATATCAATGACAGCTCAGACAATTTGGAAAACCAGCCAGATCGGACCAGTAACAGATGAGTTATGGCCCTTGATTTAGTTAAAAATGCTGTACTTTACCTCATTAAGACGATAGGGCCACCATTAAAAAATTGTTTGTTTGCAGTTTCCGACCCATGGCTTTTAGGGGTGGGTCGGTAGGTAGGGATATATATATATTTTTTAAAACATTTTTATTATTAACGCATGCCCATCGACGGGATGCAAATATCGTGTGCTTCACTAGTATTATCCATAGAGTTGTTTTTTTACAAAAGGGTTTAGTTAAATATTAACAGAACATGCAAGAAAAAAGAAACAAAAAAAAATTTAAAAAAAAAAAATTAAAAAAAAATTAAAAAAAAATATTTAAAAAAATTGTTTGGGTCGGCGGATTTGCCGTGGGTCGGTCGCAAACTGCAAACAAACAATATTTTAATTTAGGCCCAGGGCCTTCATTTTTCATGCGATCTTTATGAAACTCTTATCAGATTTTTAATATCAATGACAGCTCGGTCAAGTTCGAAAACCAGCCAGATCGGATCAGTAACAGTGGAGTTATGGTCCTTGATTTAGTTAAAATCCTATATTTTGCCTCGTTAAGACCTTCATCTTTCATCCGATCTTTAAGAAACTTTACCAGATTGTTAGTATTACTGAAAGCTTGGACAAGTTCGAAAAACATCCAGATTGGACCATTTACATCGGAGTCATGGCCCTTGATTTTCTATATCTTGGCCTCATTAAGACGAAAGGGCCTTCATTTGGCCGGATTTCATTGAAACTTTGCAGGGATGATCAGTACCAAGCCTAGTTATACATAGTCACCGTGTTCCAGTTGAATGATTTTGGCGGAGTTATAGCCCTTTAAAGGTTTTAATACACAAACTTTGTTCTGACTAGTTCTCTTGAACTCCTGGCCAGATTAAACGAAACTTTTCAGGGATGACCAGTTCTATGTCTAGTTGTGCAAATCATAGCCGTGTTCCGGTTGAATGATTTTTGGCGGAGTTATGGCCCTTTAAAGGTTTTAATACACAAACTTTGTTCTGATCTACTTCTTCTGAACCCCTCGCCAGAATTCAATGAAACTTTGCAGGGATGATCAGCACCAAGCCTAGTTGTGCATGTCATCGTCACATTTCGGTTTACAGATATTTGGCAGAGTTATGGCCCTTTAAAGGATTTTGATACCACATTTTTTTTCTGGGCTAGTTCTCCTGAACCCCTGGCTGGATACAGACGAAACTTGACAAGGATAATCAGTATCAAGCCTAGTGTTGTCATATTAGTCCATATTTCGGTTGAATGATTTTTGCCAGTGTTGTGACCCTTTAAATGTTTTAATACACAAACTTTGTCCAGATTAGTCTCTTCTGAACTCTTCGCCAGATTTCAGCGAATCTTTGCGAGGATGATCAGTACTAAGCCTAGTTGCCATGTTCTGGTTGAATGATTTTTGAAAGACTTATGGCCCCTTATACATAAACTTTATCTTGAGCCAGTAGAGCGTCCACAGGCCCTCTTGGGCCTCTTGTTATACTTCAGTTGCTGTTAATCGGTGATAACTGTCCACTTTTATACTTCAGTTGCTGTTAATCGATGATAACTGTCCACTTTTATACTTCAGTTGCTGTTAATCGGTGATAACTGTTCACTTTTATACTTCATTTGCTGTTAATCAATGATAACTGTTCACTTTTATACTTAAGTTGCTGTTAATGGATGATAACTGTTCACTTTTATACTTCAGTTGCTGTTAATCGGTGATAACTGTCCACTTTTATACAAAAGTTGCTGTTAATTGATGATAACTGTCCACTTTTATACAAAAGTTGCTGTTAATCGGTGATAACTGTCCACTTTTATACTTCAGTTGCTGTTAATCGGTGATAACTGTCCACTTTTATACTTCAGCTGCTGTTAATCAGTGATAACTGTCCACTTTTATACTTCAGTTGCTGTTAATCGGTGATAACTGTCCACTTTTATACAAAAGTTGCTGTTAATTGATGATAACTGTCCACTTTTATACAAAAGTTGCTGTTAATCAGTGATAACTGTCCACTTTTATACTTCAGTTGCTGTTAATCGGTGATAACTGTCCACTTTTATACTTCACTTTTATACTTCAGTTGCTGTTAATTGATGATAACTGTTCACTTTTATACTTCAGTTGCTGTTAATCGGTGATAACTGTTCACTTTTATACTTCAGTTGCTGTTAATTGGTGATAACTGTTCACTTTTATACTTCAGTTGCTGTTAATCGGTGATAACTGTCCACTTTTATACCTAAGTTGTTGTTAATCAGCTGTCCACTTTTATACTTCAGTTGCTGTTAATGGATGATAACTGTTCACTTTTATACTTCTGTTGCTGTTAATCGGTGATAACTGTCCACTTTTATACTTCAGTTGCTGTTAATCGATGATAACTGTCCACTTTTATACCTAAGTTGTTGTTAATCAACTGTCCACTTTTATACTTCAGTTGCTGTTAATCGGTGATAACTGTTCACTTTTATACTTCAGTTGCTGTTAATCGGTGATAACTGTCCACTTTTATACTTCAGTTGCTGTTAATCGGTGATAACTGTCCACTTTTATACTTCAGCTGCTGTATATCGGTGATAACTGTCCACTTTTATACTTCAGTTGCTGTTAATCGGTGATAACTGTCCACTTTTATACTTCAGCTGCTGTATATCGGTGATAACTGTCCACTTTTATACTTCAGCTGCTGTATATCGGTGATAACTGTCCACTTTTATACTTCAGTTGCTGTATATCGGTGATAACTGTCCACTTTTATACTTCAGCTGCTGTATATCGGTGATAACTGTCCACTTTTATACTTCAGCTGCTGTTAATCGGTGATAACTGTCCACTTTTATACTTCAGTTGCTGTTAATCGGTGATAACTGTCCACTTTTATACTTCAGCTGCTGTATATCGGTGATAACTGTCCACTTATTTATACTTCAGTTGCTGTTAATTGATGATAACTGTCCACTTTTATACTTCAGTTGCTGTTAATCGATGATAACTGTCCACTTTTATACCTAAGTTGTTGTTAATCAACTGTCCACTTTATACTTCAGTTGCTGTTAATCGGTGATAACTGTTCACTTTTATACTTCAGTTGCTGTTAATCGGTGATAACTGTCCACTTTTATACTTCAGCTGCTGTATATCGGTGATAACTGTCCACTTTTATACTTCAGTTGCTGTTAATCGATGATAACTGTTCACTTTTATACTTCAGTTGCTGTTAATCGGTGATAACTGTCCACTTTTATACTTCAGTTGCTGTTAATTGATGATAACTGTTCACTTTTATAACTTCAGTTGCTGTTAATGGATGATAACTGTCCACCTGTTAATTGATGATAACTGTTCACTTTTATACTTCAGTTGCTGTTAATCGGTGATAACTGTTCACTTTTATACTTCAGTTGCTGTTAATCGGTGATAACTGTCCACTTTTATACCTAAGTTGTTGTTATTATACATCAACTGTCCACTTTTATACTTCAGTTGCTGTTAATGGATGATAACTGTCCACTTTTATACTTCAGTTGCTGTTAATGGATGATAACTGTCCACTTTTATACTTCAGTTGCTGTTAATCGGTGATAACTGTCCACTTTTATACTTCAGTTGCTGTTAATGGATGATAACTGTCCACTTTTATACTTCAGTTGCTGTTAATGGATGATAACTGTCCACTTTTATACTTCAGTTGCTGTTAATCGGTGATAACTGTCCACTTTTATACTTCAGTTGCTGTTAATGGATGATAACTGTCCACTTTTATACTTCAGTTGCTGTTAATGGATGATAACTGTTCACTTTTATACTTCAGTTGCTGTTAATCGGTGATAACTGTCCACTTTTATACCTAAGTTGTCGTTATTATACATCAACTGTCCACTTTTATACTTCAGTTGCTGTTAATGGATGATAACTGTCCACTTTTATACTTCAGTTGCTGTTAATCGATGATAACTGTCCACTTTTATACCTAAGTTGTTGTTAATCAACTGTCCACTTTTATACTTCAGTTGCTGTTAATCGGTGATAACTGTTCACTTTTATACTTCAGTTGCTGTTAATCGGTGATAACTGTCCACTTTTATACCTAAGTTGTCGTTATTATACATCAACTGTCCACTTTTATACTTCAGTTGCTGTTAATGGATGATAACTTTCCACTTTTATACTTCAGTTGCTGTTAATCGATGATAACTGTCCACTTTTATACCTAAGTTGTTGTTAATCAACTGTCCACTTTTATACTTCAGTTGCTGTTAATCGGTGATAACTGTTCACTTTTATACTTCAGTTGCTGTTAATCGGTGATAACTGTCCACTTTTATACCTAAGTTGTCGTTATTATACATCAACTGTCCACTTTTATACTTCAGTTGCTGTTAATGGATGATAACTGTCCACTTTTATACTTCAGTTGCTGTTAATGGATGATAACTGTCCACTTTTATACTTCAGTTCAGGGCTTTTTTACCTTATATAACAGAGGCCTGTAAAGGGCCTCTTCCCAACAGAAAATTGGACTGTTTTTTCCCAACTGTGGCAGAAATTTTTCCCAATCGGAAAACAGCAGTCTCTCTGAATTTGAGAAAAGCATGAATTCTGCAGTGTGTTTTTGGCTGCTAAGTAAATTCCGACTTGGAAAAGTTAATAATTATGGTAAATAATGGATGACAATATAAATAAAGTATATTAATGTCATATTTACTTAATTTATGAAACCTTGTATTTTTCCCAAAATGAGAAATAAGCGCGTTATTTTTTCCCAAAATGGACAGGCCTAGGCCTCTTCCCAATTTTGTGGAAAAAAGCCCTGCAGTTGCTGTTAATCAATGATAACTGTCCACTTTTATACTTCATTTGCTGTTAATCGGTGATAACTGTCCACTTTTATACTTCAGCTGCTGTTAATCGGTGATAACTGTCCACTTTTATACTTCAGCTGCTGTATATCGGTGATAACTGTCCACTTTTATACTTCAGCTGCTGTTAATCGGTGATAACTGTTCACTTTTATGCTTCAGTTGCTGTTAATTGGTGATAACTGTCCACTTTTATACTTCAGCTGCTGTTAATCAGTGATAACTGTCCACTTTTATACTTCAGTTGCTGTTAATCAACTGTTCACTTTTATACTTCAGTTGTTGTTAATTGGTGATAACTGTCCACTTGCTGTTAATCGGTGATAACTGTCCACTTTTATACTTCAGTTGCTGTTAATCGGTGATGACTGTCCACTTTTATACTTCAGTTGCTGTTAATCGGTGATAACTGTTCACTTTTATACTTCAATTGCTGTTAATTGGTGATAACTGTCCACTTGCTGTTAATCGGTGATAACTGTCCACTTTTATAATTCAGTTGCTGTTAATCGATGGTAACTGTTAACTTTTATACTTCAGTTGCTGTTAACGGGTGATAACTGTCCAACATATAATGCTGCTAGAGAAGAGTTCATGAAAAATAATGTGATTGTTAATGAAACAATGACGAAGTACAAAGTAAGGCCATCATTCTGTCCTCTACCATTAGTTGTTATATTAGAAATGAAATTGACAGTTTAAGGTGCATAATATGATAGATTTGTTATGCCTTGCACCACACTAGTGTTACCACTTTCTCTGTCCATCCATCCATCCGTCTGTCTTTACATACATACACGCTAGACGATAGAAATAGAGCTATTGTCAAATTTTTTTTAAAAGTAGAAAAATTATTGCAGCTCCAGTAGTCTTGTAAAATGAGGTTTTATGTGGCTTTTTGTTTGGCTTCAGTTATACATTGCAAAAGACAGGTTAGCATGTATGTCTTAGAATGTCCGTACATCAGTAAGTCACACCTAGGTAAAGGTTTCTTATTTTCACCATTTTTAAGTCACTGATCCTATTACATTTCACAAACTTCAGGTTCACCAACATGAGAAATGCACATTTAGACCAAAATAATGGGGTCAACATACCTAGTGTTTGTACTTTTGTGATTCTGGTTAAGGGTTCTCATTAGGTCTGTATCTAAGTCACTGATTGCCCCACACTCTTCCATGGTTCGCACAGACTTGAAAAGGCCCTAAATTTTGATGAGTTGCTTGAAAAGGCCCTTAAGCATGTCAGGCCCTAAAAAGTCCCTAAATTTACTCTATACGGCCCTAAAATTAGTTTTGGTGGCCCTAAATTTCATTTCGCACATTATTTGGGCTGTCAAGGTGTTGTTGCTTCTAAAAATAGAATGAATTCAAGAACGACAACTCCTACGAAATTTCTAAAAATAGAATGAATTCAAGAACGACAACTCCTACGAAATTAGATTTGTACTATTGTACATCGTACTCAGTTTGATTCATACTCGGTTATATTTCAGAGGGGAAGTTATTAGCCAGCCAACGACTGAGCCAACCGTGCAGCCATTTTTGCACTGCCGTTTTGAAAAATCGCGGCCAATATTTGGTGGAGTGGGTGGGGTATAATTAAAAAAAAAAAAAAAAAAAGTTTTTTTTTGGGCTAAACTCTTACTTTCCCAATACTCCCTCAATAAAGCCGCTGATGAGTTTGCTATGAAAGCAGAAAAGAGAGGAATTTTTCACATATAGCCAAATCCAATGCTCTCAGGGAAAAGTCAAAAGAGAAAAGTTTGCTGTGTTAACTCAGCTGGAGAGTAAGATCAGTGACAAGGTCACAGAGCTGAAAACTGTTTAATCTTAGGTGACAAGGCCACAGAGCTGAAAACTGTTTAATCTTAGGTAGGTCCAGGTTTATTGGCTATAAATACAGTAAAACCCAGCTAATGCAACCGCTTACAATATACACATTTAGTGGGGTTTTTACAGGTGACTGCTTAATGCAGCACTACTGGCTGTATACCAGATATCGTCATTTTTATGTTGATTTTTTAATATATCTAAACCAAAACTAGTAATCTCATAAATATTTTTGCCGGTAGAGAAGCTTAGCCCTTTGCCGTAAATATTCCGTGTTTACATTGTTCCTATTCTCAGTAACAAGTGTCACGTGACCGTTACTAAATATAGACTGAATTGGGCCGGTCGTTTGAGCTGAATGTAGTAGTTATCGTCATGTTCAGTTTAATACCGAAAAATCCATGTTAGGGATGATGAAAACGTGTGTAGTTATTAATTGAAACATAAATATACCATTGCATATGAATACGCAAAAAAAAATTATCTAGAAAAAATATATATCTACAATTTAAAATGTTGTTTTCAACTGTAGGTATCGGATGTAATTTACTTCACTTCGACGTTCATACTTTAAAGGGAAATAACTGTCCGCAAATTTAAATTGATTGACGTGAACTAGTTGTTTTCGTTTATCACATACTTTTAGTTTTTTGTGCATGTCAAATTGATTCAATGGTTCGACGTAAAAGGTCAGTTATTTTTAAAGGAAATTTTCCTGCGCATGCGCATTAGCGCGTGATTCCCCGGATTGTGTTTTGTTTATAACGGTATTTATATAGGTAAACGAGTTGGTTTGAGAGTGTATGTTAACATTTTTTAACTATTTTTTCCTCTCCAATCGTCTGATGATAGTGTGTAGTGATTTGCAAAGTGGGGTCGAAAAATAATCACAACATCGAGCGTTTTATTGATAATGACGAAATCTGGTGAATGACGATAACTGGTACACAACCAGTATAGTTTGCAGAAAGCTATTAGAGGAGCTTTCTACAATACTATCATGCTGCATTAAGCTGCCACCTATCTTCTTGTAGGGGTCACTTTAGAGGGGTTTTACTGTAGCAGTAAGCAGGAATTTAAGTCAAACGCATGATTATGCTATAAATATTGAGGCCCTAAATTTAGCGAAAATGTCCCTAAAAAGGCCCTAAATTTAGGTTTGAAAAGTCTCTTTGAACCATGCTCTTCAAATGTCATACCATTTCCATCTGTCTGTCTTTCCGCCCATTCATATACTCATTTTGACGTTTTGGATAAGGTTTTTGTTTTTCCTCATTTCTCAAAAACGAATTGTCGGAAAGCTTTGAAACATGTTAATTATCATTACACAAGAACCATAACTCTGTCATGTATTTTACCTGAATTATCCAACCTTTTTACCTAGATTTTTGAGTTAAAATGTTGAATTCGCAATCCAGCATTTGCTCCACTGTTGGTGCTTCACTTGTTTCATTAGCTCTGTTACAAAGTTAACAATAGCCTTACACCTTCAAACACAGATAAATCGAGTACTGTATATGAGTACTATATATATGAGTACTATATATGAGTACTATATATGAGTACTATATATATGAGTACTATATATGAGTACTATATATATGAGTACTATATATATGAGTACTATATATATGAGTACTATATATGAGTACTATATATGAGTACTGTATATGAGTACTATATATGAGTACTATATATATGAGTACTATATATGAGTACTATATATATGAGTACTATATATGAGTACTATATATGTTAGTATTATATATGAGTACTATATATGAGTACTATACATTCCCATTAAAAGTTGTCAATCTTGACCTTCTGTTCACACTTCATAGACTTTTTCTGTAGCTTGATTTTTATTTCATTGATATATCAATCCTAATACACAGAAACATCCAGATGATTACTAAACACTCCAACTAAAAGTATGTCGCTAAGATTGACATTGAGGTACCTTTTTACACTTCACTGATTCTATCGGAGGTTTTTGATTCTAAGTTTTTAAGTCATCATTGATTAGTCCTACATTTTTTAAAGTCCCTATCCCACCATCAATAGGCACAACAGATGTACACCACTTCTAAATCTACTGATAATGAAGTATATATATAGATATAACTTAAATATTTTGATAATCCAAACTCTATAGACACAATATAAACGGCTTTAATCAGCCAGGCGAAACCCCAAAACTGATGCGTCGAATTAGGAGTACCAACTCATTATTCGTTTTACGCATATTCAGTCATGGGTATTTTACAAACCCATGAATAAACCTATAATTTTAATTGGCACATATATATTATTATATGACCTGAACACCTGGATAGAGTTTGGTTTGTATTGTAATGTTGCTGTTATTTGGCGGGTTAGTTTCTTTAAACTGTCATCCATTTACATATGCTTCAATCTTAAAAAGTGATGGCATTACTATTCAAAATGCATCAAAATCAAAATGCATCCACATTCCATGGAAATATTTTGCAGTTATTTTTACTCATGTTTCAGGCACTGTATACATACATTTGTCTTTTCTCCTACCTTTCAGGAAGTGTATACATATGTGTATCTTCGCTTTTATGTTTCAGAAACTGTATTATACATACGTGTATCTTTTCTTTTCTTTTTTAGGAACTGTATGCATATATGTCAGTAAATTCAGGAGAGGAAGACAGCTGGGATGGAATTCGTCACGTTCTGGATCCAATCTTTTGTCAGGTAAACCATCATTGTGACCTTGACTTTTGTCAGGTAAACCATCATTGTGACCTTGACTTTTGTCAGGTAAACCATCACTGTGGCCTTGACTTTTGTCAGGTAAACCATCACTGTGACCTTGACTTTTGTCAGGTAAACCATCATTGTGGCCTTGACTTTTGTCAGGTAAACCATCACTGTGGCCTTGACTTTTGTCAGGTAAACCATCATTGTGATCTTGACTTTTGTCAGGTAAACCATCATTGTGACCTTGACTTTTGTCAGGTAAACCATCATTGTGATCTTGACTTTTGTCAGGTAAACCATCACTGTGACCTTGACTTTTGTCAGGTAAACCATCACTGTGACCTTGACTTTTGTCAGGTAAACCATCACTGTGGCCTTGAATTTTGTCAGGTAAACCATCACTGTGACCTTGACTTTTGTCAGGTAAACCATCATTGTGACCTTGACTTTTGTCAGGTAAACCATCACTGTGACCTTGACTTTTGTCAGGTAAACCATCATTGTGACCTTGACTTTTGCATGTTATTGGATCACACACTTTACGAAGTGTAGAATAAAACACACGCCTTACACAGTGACAAATGATGGCTTTATTTCAAACACACAGCAATCTTGTGATCACATTTAAATAAGATGGACTTCTACAAACATCAGAGTTCTCCCCAGGATTTTTTTCAGGCGCTGGCACAGACAGCGCGCTTCAGGGTTGTCGGGAGGGGACTACTCCCCACCCTTCCTTTTTAGCTCTACTGTTCAGAGATCAGCAGAGCTTATGCCGTGGTGCGTCGTCCGTCTGTCCATCTGTCTGTCCGTAAACTGTTTTTTGTAGCGACTACTCCCCTGAAAATACTGAATGGATTTTCATGAAACTTTACAGAAATGTTCCCCATGAAGTCTAGTTGATCCTAGCAAAAATTCAAGTTGATGTGAAATCCAAGCTGGCCACAAAATCTAAAAATAGATTTTTAAAAAACAAGTTTGTAGCGACGACTTCTTGAAAACTCTAAGTGATATTGATATGGGACTTTTTCTAAATGATCAGCATGACATGATGTTGATCCTTGTCGAAAATCGTTTTGATTCAATGTTATACATGGCTGCATCTTTGTTTACATAGAGTTATTTAGTAAAAACTTGAAGCGACTACTCCTCTGAAACTGCTTGACGGATTTTCATGAAATTTCACAGGAATGTTGCTCTTGATGTCTAAATGATACTAGCAACATTTCAGGTTGGTCGGAAATTCAAGATGGCCACCACAGCTAAAAATAGATATAAAAAAAAACAAGTTTGTAGCGAGTACTTCTTGAAAACTATAAGTGATATTGATATGGGACTTTTTCTAAAATGATCAGTATGATATGATGTTGATCTTTGTTGAAAATTATTTTGATGCGACGTTAAACATGGCTGCCAGCTGCCATCTTTGTTTACATAGAGTTATATAATGAAAACTTGTAGCGACTACTCCTCTGAAACTACTTGACGGATTTTCATAAAACTTAACACGATTGTTGCTCTTGATGTCTAATTGATCCTAGCAAAACTTCAGGTCGGACAGAAATACAAGATGGCCACCACGGCTAAAAATAGATTTTCAGAAAACAAGTTTGTAGCGACTACTTCTTGAAAACTATAAGTGATATTGATATGGGACTTTTTCTAAAATGATCAGCATGACATGATGTTGGTCCTCATTGAAAATCATTTGATTCGATGTTAAACATGGCTGTCAGCGGTCATCTTTGTTTACATAGAGTTATCAAGTAAAAACTTGTAGCGACTACTCCTCTGTAACTACTGGACGGATTTTCATGAAACTTCACAGGAATGTTGCTCTTGATGTATAATTGATCCTAGCAAAATTTCAGGTTGGTGGGAAATTCAAAATGGCCACCATGGCTAAAAATAGATTTTCAAACTACAAGTTTGTAGTGACTACTTTTTGAAAACTATAAGTGATATTGATATGGGACTTTTCTAAAATGATCAGTATGACATGATGTTGATCCTTGTCAAAAATTATTTTGATTTGACGTTAAACATAGAGTTATATAATGAAAAGTTGTAGCGACTACTCCTCTGAAACTATTTGACGGATTTTCATGAAACTTCACAGGAATGCTGATCTAGCTATCAAAAACCCAGGGCTCGCACTGGGATGCGCAAATGGCGCCAAATGCGCATAAAAATGAAATGTGGCGCAAGAGAAAACAAATTTGCGAAAGTGATTTGCGCAAAAGAATCAAAATCCTTTTTTTTCAATTACACAAGCATTTTTGACCCAGATAAAGACGGGTACAGCGTTAATTATTTCTATAGAGGACACTCGAAGCGAGTAAAATACGATACCCAGTCTAACACGCATCTTAGCATGACCAATTACTGTAAAATTGACTATTGGACCACAGTGACCAAGTGACTCAATAAACATCCTGTAATCCTGTCTCAAGCCCCCAGCTGTGAAATACCTACATGTTTGCTAATTAGTGTTTGTTAGTTTGATAATTGGCATGACCATTGTCCAATAATCACACCTCGAGTACACAGCTAAGATTGCAAGATCTAATTACAAATGCAGCCAATTAGAAACGGTGTTATTTATCCACATATGCGGTAAGCCAATCAGAGAATCCGTTGCATTTACTATACAGAATTCTACTTTCAATTTGTATACACCTAATTAATCGACCAAGTTTACTGTACTGATCAGTTGACCATTGTCAGTATATTTGTTTAATGACTGTTTCAATTAAAAGTATTAAGTAACTGAATTATTGTTATTTTTTTTTTTTTATTTACAATATAATCTATTCTTTTCTTGATCACATGCTAGTCACATGACCAACACAGAAATTAAAAATGGCGGCCGACAGAGTAAACAAGATCGTTTTTCATAGTTGTAAGTTTATAAAAACGGATTAAAACATCGCACATGTATTGTCTTATATTTTTATAATAATATGACAATGTATACACACTTTACTGGATGATTTTCTTCCTATTATTACGAGGTTTTGTAAGAATAATTTGTCCTATAACAGTTCAACCCCACAGACCAAAATTTAAATTATTTGTTTTTGTTTTGCTGTTTCTCTTTTTTTGTTATTACATAATACCTCAGTCGCACATAAAACCTCTGCTATCTATCTATGACTCAATCATACACTAGATGCTTGATTTACCTGATGATAAACTTCCTTACAGTGTATTGAACATATAATTTGCATGGGAAATAAAACTATTGTTAAAATGAAAGAAGTAAAACTTCAGTATTGTTTTTGTCTATTTTCGAAGTGTAATCATTTATTTATCTAGAAAAAGGGTTACCTAAAGAGATCTAAAAAATAAAAAAATTGAGAGGGCACTCACTCCTTTTTAATTAAAACTGGCCAGTGTGAGCCCTGACAAGTTTGTGCAAATATGAAAATATTTGGCTCCAATGTTTTCAATTTGGCTCTAATTTTTTTCATTTGGCGAAAGTAGTTGCGCAAAGAAAAAAATAGCCAGTGCAAGCCCTGAAAACCTATCAGTAGAGCTTCAAGGTCATTGACCTCTTGTTTTTAGCTCGACTATTCGAAGAATAAGAGAGCTTATGTAATCACCCCGGGGTCGGCGTCGGCGTCGGCGTCCCACATTCAGGTTTGCGTGTAAGCTGTGTTTACAAGTCTATATCTCTTACATTTCTTATCCTAGCACAACCAAATTTGGCCATGGGCTTCCTTATAGCATTATCTTAAGGACTGCATAAGCAATTTTGGTTCCTGTAACCCATGGGCTCCCATGGAACCCAAATTATGATAGCCCATAAAATGTGTCCCATTTCACATCAAATTTTGCGTGTAAGCTGTGTTTACAAGTCTATATCTCTTACAATTCTTACCCTAGCTCAACCAAATTTGGCCATTAGCTTCCTTATAGCATTATCTTAAGGGCTGCTTAAGTAATTTTGGTTCCTGTATCCCCTGGGCTCCCATGGAACCCAAATTCTGATAGCCCTTAAAATGTGTCTGTTTCACATCAAATTTTGTGTGTAAGCTGTGTTTACAGGTCTATATCTCTTACATTTCTTGTCCTAGCTGAACTAAATTTTGGAATTGGTTTCCTTATAGTATGTTGTAAAGGGTTGGATAAGTAATTTTGTCTTTTGCAAATTCTGGGCTCCCATGGAACCCAAATTGTGATGGCCCATAAAATGTGCAATAAAGGCAGATCTAGGTTTGCATGTAAGCATGTATATATCTATAATTTTGGTTTGGGATTTGTTATAGCATTATGCATCTTATTACTTCACCCATATTGGGGCATGGGCTCCCTCCTCTCCCTCCTCTCCCCCCCCCCCACTTTTTTTTTTTTTTTTACATATTTCTGAGTTGCTTTTGTCAATTCCTACACATATATGTTGCAACCCCCCCCCGCCCCCCCCCCCCCCCCCCCCCCCCCCCCCCCGCCTCTGACCCCATCACACCACCCACCACGCCCCACACTTGATTTTTTTTATTTTTTTTTACATATTTCTGTGTTGCTTTTGTCAATTCTTACACATATATGTTGCAACCCCCACCCCCGCCTCTCACCCCATCACCACACCCACCACAACCCACACTTGTTTTTTTTTACATATTTCTGTGTTGTTTTAGTCAATTCTTACACATATATGTTGCAACCCTCCCTGCACGAACCCCCCCCCCCCCCCCCCCCCCCCCCCCACCCACCGCCTCTCATGCCATCACCCGACCCACCATGCCCCACACTTGATTTTTTTTACATATTTCTTTGTTGTTTTAGTCAATTCCCCCCCACCCCCCCCCCCCCCCCCCCCATCCCGCCCCACACTTGGAACTTTGTTGTTTTTAGCTCTACTGATCAGAGATCAGCAGAGCTTATGCCGTGGTGCGTCGTCCGTCCGTCTGTCCGTCCGTCTGTCCGTCCGTTAACTTTTATTTGTAGCGACTACTCCTCTGAAACTACTGGATGGATATTCATAAAACTTTACAGAAATGTTGCCCATGAAGTCTAGTTGATCCTAGCAAAAATTCATGTTGATGTGAAATCCAAGATGGCCGCCAAAGCTAAAAATAGATTTTTTAAATTCAAGTTTGTAGCGACTACTTCTTGAAAACTATAAGTGATATTGATATGGGACTTTTTCTTAAATGATCAGCATGACATGATGTTGGTCCTTGTCGAAAATCGGTTTGATTCGACGTTAAACATGGCTGCCAGCGGCCATCTTTGTTTACATAGAGTTATATAATGAAAACTTGTAGCGACTACTCCTCTGAAACTACTTGACGGATTTTCATGAAACTTCACAGGAATGTTGCTCTTGATGTCTAAATGATCCTAGCAAAATTTCAGGTCGGCCGTAAATTCAAGATGGCCGCCACGGCTAAAAATAGTGTTTCAAAATACAAGTTTGTAGCGACTACTTCTTGAAAACTATAAGTGATATTGATATGGGACTTTTTCTAAAATGATCAGCATGACATGATGTTGGTCCTTATCAAAAATCGTTTTGATTCGACGTTAAACGTGGCTGCCAGCGGCCATCTTTGTTTACATAGAGTTATATAGTAAAAAAAAGTAACGACTACTCCTCTGAAACTACTTCGCGGATTTTCATGAAACTTTACAGGAATGTTGCTCTTAATGTCTAATTGATCCTAGCAAAATTTCAGATCGGCCAGAAATTCAAGATGGCTGCCACAGTTAAAAATAGATTTTTAAAAAATAAGTTTGTAGCAACTACTTCTTGAAAATTATAAGTGATATTGATATGGGACTTTTTCTAAAATGATCAGCATGACATGATGGTTATCCGAGTCGAACATTATTTTGATTCGACATTAAACATGGCTGCCAGTGGCCATCTTTGTTTACATAGAGTTATATAATGAAAACTTGTAGCGACTACTCCTCTGAAACTACTTGACGGATTTTCATGAAACTTCACAGAAATGTTGCTCTTGATGTCTTATTGATTCTAGCAAAATTTCAGGTCGGCCGGAAATTCAAGATGGCCGCCATGGCTAAAAATAGATTTTCAAAATACAAGTTTGTAGCGCTTACCTCTTGAAAACTATAAGTGATATTGATATGGGACTTTTTCTAAAGACATGATGTTGGTCCTTGTCGAAAATCGTTTTGATTCGACGTTAAACATGGCTGCCAGCGGCCATCTTTGTTTACATAGAGTTATATAATGAAAACTTGTAGCGACTACTCCTCTGAAACTACTTGACGGATTTTCATGAAACTTCACACGAATGTTATTCTTGATGTCTAATTGATCCTAGCAAAATTTCAGGTCGGCCGAAAATTCAAGATGGCCGCCACGGCTAAAAATAGATTTTTAAAAAATAAGTTTGTAGCGACTACTTCTTGAAAACTATATTGATATGGGACTTTTTCTTAAATGATCAGCATGACATGATGTTGGTCCTTGTCGAAAATCGTTTTGATTCGACGTTAAACATGGCTGCCAGTGGCCATCTTTGTTTACATAGAGTTATATAATGAAAACTTGTAGCGATTACTCCTCTGAAACTACTTTACGGATTTTCATTAAACTTTACAGAAATGTTGCTCTTGATGTCTTATTGATTCTAGCAAAATTTCAGGTCGGCCGGAAATTCAAGATGGCCGCCATGGCTAAAAATAGATTTTTAAAATACAAGTTTGTAGCGACTACCTCTTGAAAACTATAAGTCATATTGATATGGGACTTTTTCTAAAATGATCAGCATGACATGATGTTGGTCCTTGTCGAAAATCGTTTTGATTCGACGTTAAACATGGCTGCCAGTGGCCATCTTTGTTTACATAGAGTTATATAATGAAAACTTGTAGCGATTACTCCTCTGAAACTACTTTACGGATTTTCATAAAACTTCACAGGAATGTTGCTCTTGATGTCTTATTGATCCTAGCAAAATTTCAGGTCAGCCGGAAAATCAAGATGGCCGCCACGGCTAAAAATAGATTTAAAAAAAATAAGATTGTAGCGACGACTTCTTGAAAACTATAAGAGATATTGATATGGGACTTTTTCTAAAATGATCAGCATGACATGATGGTTATCCGAGTTGAACATTATTTTGATTCGACGTTAAACATGGCTGCCAGTGGCCATCTTTGTTTACATAGAGTTATATAATGAAAACTTGTAGCGACTACTCCTCTGAAAGTACTTGACGGATTTTCATGAAACTTCACAGAAATGTTGCTCTTGATGTCTAATTGATCCTAGCAAAATTTCAGGTCGGCCGGAAATTCAAGATGGCCGCCACGGCTAAAAATAGTTTTTCAAAAATCAAGTTTGTAGTCACTACTTCCTGAAATCAAAATCAATCAGTAGAGCTTCAAGGTCATTGACCTCTTGTTTTTACATATTTCTGTGTTGCTTTTATCAATTCTGACACTTATATGTTTTAACCCCCCCCCCCCCCCCCCCTCACCCCATCCCCCCCATCCAGCCCCACACTTGGAACTTTTTTTTTTTTTTTTTTTTTTTTTTTTTTTTTTTACATATTTCTTATTTCTTTGTTGTTTTAGTCAATTCTTACACATATATGTTGCCCCCTCCCCCTGCCCCCAACCCACTCCCGCCTCCCCCCTAGCTCTCCCCCACACCCCACACCCACTTGAAACTATTATTTTTTTTACATATTTCTGTGTTACTTTTGTCAATTCTTACACATATATGTTTCCCCCTCCCCCCCCCCCCCCCCAACTACCCCCCCCCCCCCCCCCCCCACCTACACCACACTAGAACTTTTTTTTTTTTTTTTTTTTACATATTTCTTTGTTGTTTTAGTCAATTCTTACACATATATGTTGCACCCTCTCCCCCCCGCCCCCAACTCACTCCCGCCTCTCCCCTCACCCCCTGCCTCTCACCCCACCCCACTTGAATTATTATTATTATTTTTTTACATATTTCTTTGTTGTTTTAGTCAATTCTTACACTTGTTGCCCTCCCCACCCCACACCTCTACCCCATCCCACTCAAACTCGATTTTTAAAAACAAAAAATTCTTCATATTTTTGTGTTGTTTTGGTGAATTATTACATAGCTTCTTAGACATATATGTTGCTCTCACCACCACCACTCCCCCCACCATCCACCCCCGCCTCTCTCCCACCCCCACCCCGCACCCCACTCAAAACTCGATATTTTTTTATTTTTATATTTTTTTTACATATTTCTGTGTAGTTTTGGTCAATTCTTACACATAGTTATGTTGTGCTCCCAACCCCACCCCACATTGTTGTAGCCTTGTTTTCTGATGGTATATACTAGCTATAAATTTATTATTCTCCGAAAAATCGAATAGTCGAGCTGCGCTGTTCTCCGACAGCTCTTGTTTTATATAATTCTAAGATACACCATCTACTCTGAGATGGTTTTAGTTGTAAAATTAATGCCTTATTTGAATTAGAAGGCACTCTCAGTGCTCTTGACTGTTTTAAAAATGTTTTTTGGAAATATTTTTAAAATCCACTTTCTCAGTCTCAGAGCAAGAGTATTTTCAAAGGCAATTGCCCTGCTCAACATTTAAGTCCACTTAGTGTATTTTTGCCATTTATGCAGTAATGTAAGGCCTGTACATGTATATCGATTAAACATTCAGAACTAAATATCTTGTCCTTTTTTGGAATCGCGAAAACCAGTGAGATATGAAAAAAGAAGCATATCGCTAAGTTTTGTAACACTTTTTGGGAAATATACACATCCATATATGTTTAATTTCATTCTTTATCAATGAAAAACACTGAATACCTCATCCAATCGCATTAATAAACGAGTTCTTCGAGTGTATTAAAAAAGTTTGCATTTTCTCGCTAAACAGTCCAGGGCCGCTCATTGTTACGATTTACGATTGTTTACGATTGTTTAGGAAAAAGAAGCATATCGCTAAGTTTTGTAACGCTTTTGGGGGAAAGATGCACATCCGTATAAGTTTAATTTCATACTTTGTCAATGAAATACACTGAATAGCTCATCGAATCGCATTAATAAACGAGTGCTTTGAGTGTATTAAAAAAGTTTGCATTCTTCTCGCAGAACATTCCAGGGCCACGCACATGACCTAGATAATGCTGATTGGGAGGTCGCCGACTTGATTTCCCACTACCCCTGAAACGAGAAACTTGTTATTTGGGGAGGTGTATTTCACACAATCTGGCAAATGACACCGATAGAGGGGCTCAGGGTTATTTCAACTACCAATTAGCAAAATATAAGCACGGTGCTTGATATTTAAAGGAACCCCGCTAATTTTAAAGGACTGCGCTAATTTTAAAGGACAGCGCTAATAGCGATTTTGAATTTCAAGCACAGGGACACCGCGATGCTTAAAGGCGCTGGGGAGAACCCTGAACATGCTGGCATAATTTTATTGTCAAGCCTGTTTACGAAGCTCGAATTAGCGATCACAATCTCGTTCGGGTGTGTGTATGTCAGTTTGTCCGTTCGTTTCTTTATTCATCCGTCTTTTAGTCCAGTTTTCATTGCCTTATATCTTCTTCATTACTTGCAGGCATGATTTTCACCAAACTTCACCAGAATGTTCCTTATATGGATCTTTCTGGTCGCTGTTAACTACTTTTCACAAAATATAGGTCACGTACGGTCCTATCTTGCTTCTTTCTTCCACGACTTTCACCAAACTTCACCAGAATGTTCCTTATATGCATCTTATGTCATGTGCAAAATTTCAAGTTGATGTGACCTACTTTGACGAAATATAGGTCACGTCCGGTCTCTGCTACGACATGCATGATACACTGTTAATGACAATAATTTCATATCTTTTGGGATTGACATTGGTGTTGATCAAATCAAAAAAATAGGCCTCGACATGTAAGCCGTGGCCTTCTATTTTAAGAAAACACTGATGGGAATTTTATGACAACAACCCATATTAGCCTATATAGCATCCACAGGCCCCCACAGGCCCTCTTGGGCCTCTTGTTCATGTATAGATTGATGTTTGGTTATGCAGTGGTTATATGATTATGTGAATTGTTATGTAAACTGTTTCATTATTGTCCTGTTTTCTGCACAGTCAAGTAAAATGTGTTATGTCAGAGGCTCCTAAAGAGCCTTGAATATAATAAATAAACTTGAAACTTGTTGTTATGTATAACTTAATTCAACATGTCAGCATATTTGTAAATAGTAACCCATGTTCAATGGTATTTTTTTTACAGTCCAAAGAATACACCTGCTAACTTGTAAAATGTTACAAAGTATTTCTCTCTGTTTTTCTGTTCTATATTATACCATCATTTTGCCATTTGTAACAACTTGTTTTGCTGTTGTTGTTTGTTTAAATATTTTCATGAGGCTGTTCTTTTGATATTTGTGTATGATGACTTTTGATATTTGTGTATGATCACTTTTGATATTTGTGTATGATGACTTTTGATATTTGTGTATGATGACTTTTGATATTTGTGTATGATGACTTTTGATATTTGTGTATGATGACTTTTGATATTTGTGTATGATGAGAAACAATCCAGTTTTCAGAGATTTTTGTGACCCCTAGTTTTGCTGTTTGTTGCATGGTATGCCATATTTTCCCTTAGTTAAATGCTCATTTGAAAAACGGGACATATTATGGTATGGGGTTGTCCATCCGTCCGTCCTTCCGTTAACAATTCGCATTCCGCATGATAACTCCAAAAATATGAGACCCACGCTCAGGAAACTTCATAGGTACATTGCCCTAAGTGAGAGGAGGAACACTATTGTTGGGCCAGTAGGTCAAAGGTGAAGGTCACAGTGATTGTATATGAAAATAGGCATTCCGCTCAATAACTTTGAAAACCGTAGGTCAAAGGTCAAGGTCACAGTGACCTTGTATGGAAATAAGCATTTTGCACAATAACTTCCAAACTGTAAAACCTACACTGAGTCTCATAAAACTTCATAGGGACATTGCCACAGGTGAGATGAGAAACCCTATTGTTTTGGGGTCAGTAGGTCAAGGTCACAGTGACCTTATATGGAAATATGCATTCTGCACAATAACTTTCAAACCATAACACCTACACTCATAAAACTTCATAGGTACATTCTGCACAATAACTTCAAAATTGTAACGCCTACACTCATAAAAGAGAGGAGGAACCCTATTGTCAAATATGTAGGTAAGGAGAGAAACCCTATCGCTTTTTGGGTCAGTAAGTCAAAAGTCAACCTGTCATAGGTGTATAATGCCCATTTAGGTGGCCCTCTTGTTTTACTGTTTGTTATGACATATTTTACCCTAGCTTTACTGATCGTTATGACATATATGAACCCCGTTTTACTGTTTGTTATATTTTATGCCATATTTCCCCCCTAATTTAACTGTTTGTTACATACACGTTATGCCATATCCTAACCTAGTTTTGCTGTTTGTTACATGTTATATCATATCTGCTGTTTTCTGTTGACAATTCAATTATTTTCAATTCAATTCTTAATAAAATTCAGCATAAACATCATACAATGTTCATCGCCAATGACTTTTAAAAAAAAGGTTGCATTATTCAGAATTTTTTGAAAATTGATCAATTCCAATTGAGAGAAAACAATATCCTGTTGATCTTATTCAAATTATAAGACCAATAATTAAATACTTTTTAATGCGGGTACATCGGGCTAAAGGACAAGGTACGATAAGGGGGTATTTTGGCCCCCAATATGTTCAAAATGCAAAAAACTAATATTTACATATAATATATATGTTGTGTATGTTGAAGTAAATTGATCATATTCTATTTTCAAAATATATTTTTTATTTATCTAGAAGAATTAACAGGGTCTCAAAAAATGGCATTTTTGTTATATTTTGTAGATTTTGGACCTTTCTGGGCAAGATTTTGATCCTAAAAATATAGAGCGCACCTCTGAGCACACAGCTTTTTGGCTGATGATGCATCCCTATCAAGTACCTGTTTCAACAAAAATGCAGCTGTGCTCGAGCGTGCACTCTGTATTTCCAAGACCAAAGACTAATCAAAAACTGCTGAAAATGGACAAAAATGTCATTTTTTGTGAAAGAAAAAGCATTGTTCTTGAGGCTCTTAAACTCAGAGTCTTCAAACGTACTTGTAATGAGTTTTAATATTGATTCTGTTCATTTGTTGCTAAACTAGATATTCAAAACTTGTGCATTAAAACTTTCAATACTGGGGGCCGATTTTGTCCCTTATCATACCTAGTCGTTTGTTTTGAAAAATAATAGCTATGAAATGACCTATTTAAAAAGTGAAATGGTGGAAATATATAGATGTAACTTTAACAGTGTCCTATAATACGAGGGTCATTCAATAAGTTCTGTCACTAACGCGTTTTAACAATTATGTGCTCATTGTGAGTGTTGATGTTTGATACCAAATGAAAGAGAGTTTCAATACCATTCCAATGATGGTAAAATGAATGCTATATCTTTTGTGTGACGAAAGTTATGGAACAGTTAATACACATCACTTATACATTCGTCCTGAGTTTTTTCAGGTATGTTAATTGTTACTTTTTTTAAATGCCTGTTTCTCTTTAAGTACTTGTCGAAGACCTTTCAAATTTCTCATACATTACCAGTTTTTTCTGTGCATTACAAGATTCAGAATTTAAGCATGGTAGATGAAAAGGCATTGTCTTAGAAATTAACATTTTAAGCTAAAGTGTAAAATTAATTTAATGATAAATGGACATTAAATGGAAGGGCAGTCTTCTGAAATAGCGTTTTTGGATGATCAATATTTTCAAATTTCTCATACATTACCAGTTTTTTCTGTGCATTACAAGATTCAGAATTTAAGCATGGTAGATGAAAAGGCATTGTCTTAGAAATTAACATTTTAAGCTAAAGTGTAAAATTAATTTAATGATAAATGGACATTAAATGGAAGGGCAGTCTTCTGAAATAGCGTTTTTGGATGATCAATATTTTCACTAAACATTGTACAAAATGCTACAATAATGTGTTGAATATAAAATTTGAACACCGAAGGACTAGGATTTGTAAAAAAAATATGAAAACATGTTAATACTATGAGAATAATTACGACATTTAAAAGATATTATAACATTTCCGTAAACAAAATGAAGAAAATCAGTGTTATTTCTGCTAAAATTAAGGGATATGCATTCACTCATATCTGGTTTGCAGCAAGACCTTTCCGAATTCTCGACAATCATTTTCATGGATTATGGGCGAATAACAACAGATGGCGTACAAGAAAATTTAAAAGCATAGAATTATTCAAATAATTTTTACAACGTTTTGTAACAAGGACATTTTTAGAGATGCCAGTATCCAAAAGGTGTGTTAGGGGGAGGTAATTCAGGGGTATAAATAACCGGACATTTTTCATTTTTGTTGTGGAATTTAAGAGAGCGAACCCAGTAGTATTATAAATACACTACTTTATCTCAGTGTAATATCCAGTTCAAAGGATATATGCCTAGTGACAGAACTTTTTGAAGCACCCTCGTATAGTGCAATAGTTAATAATTACAAATTATTACAAGTCTTATCAGGCCAGTGAGGAAAGTCTCAAGTTATAAATAGCAGTCATTCAAAGCACCTCAGCGATATCTACACATGACGCTCAGTTATAATACATTGCAATTTTTTTCAGATCACCTGAGCCGAAGGCTCAAGGTGATTTATTGGGATCACTCTTCGTCCGTCGTCCGTTGGCGTCATCGTTAACTTTTCTTCAAACGACTTCTCCTCAGAAACCGCTTGGCCAATTTTGACCAAATTTCACATGGATAATCCTTAGATGAATGCTTTTAAGATTTGTTAAAATTAGGTCAGCGCGACATCCAAGATGGCCGCCTTTACCATATATGGTCGAAACCTTAAAAAATCTTTTTCTCAAAAATCGCTGGACAGATTTCAACAGTTTTTCTTTTAAAATGAGCGCCAATGCCTAGACTATCAAGTTTGTTCAAATGAAGTCCCCGGGATTAAAAATGATTGTACCCCGGCGTCCAAATTTTGTATATTGAGATTTTGCATGTTTTTCCTTTAGACATATAGGAAAAAAAATTAAAAAATCTTCTCCTCTGAAACCACAAGGAACAGAGCTCTCATGTATTACATGTAGCATCAGCTTATGGTCCTTTACCAAGTTTGTTCCTTGGCTCATAACATTGTTAGCTCTATTGATCCAAGATCAGCCGAGCTTATGCCATGGTGCGGCATCCGTCATCCATCCGTCTGTCTGTCCGTAAACCTTTTTTGTAGCGAATACTCCTCTGAAATTACTGGATGTAGAATACAAGATGGCCACCATGGCTAAAAATAGATTTTAAAAATACAAGTTTGTGATGACTACTTTTCAAAAACCATAAGTGGTATTGATTTGGAACCTTACTAAAATGACTGACATGACATGTAGTTGGTCCTAAGCAAAATTCAGGTTGATTTGATGTCAAACATGGCCGCCAGCAACCATCTTTGTTTACGAGTTATATAGGAAAAACTTTTGGCGACTACTCTTCTGAAACTACTTTACGGATTTTCATGAAACTTCACAGGAATGTTGCTCTTGATGTCTAGTTGATCCTAGAATAATGTTTGGCATGACATGTAGTTGGTCCTAAACAAAATTCATTTTGATTCTATGTCTAACATGGCAACCAGCGTCAATCTTTGTTAACATATAATTATATCGGAAAAACCTGTGGCGACTACACCTCTGAAACTACTTCATGGATTTTCATGAAACTTCACAGGAATGTTGCTCTTGATGTCTAGTTGGTCCTAAGTAAAAACCAGGTCTGCCAGAAATTCAAGACGGCCACCATAGCTATAAATAGATTTAAAAAAGTACAACTTTGTGGCGACTACTTCTCAAAAACCATAAGTGGTATTGATTTGGAACCTTCACTTAAATGACTGGCATGACATGTAGTTGGTCCTAAACAAAATTTGTTTCATTCGCTTTCAAAGATGGCCACCAGCGGCCATCTTTGTTTACATAGAGTTAAATTGGAAAAACTTGTGGCGACTACTTCTCTGAAAGAGCTGGCCCTATTTCCATAAAACACAGGTTCCCATGATTGATCTAGCTATCAAAATCTATCAGTAGAGCTTCAAGGTCATTGACCTCTTGTTCATTTTTGTTTAAAAATATAACTTTGGATTGTTACGCTGTTACATAGGATTCTTGTTGACTCATCCCTAGTTAACATTAACAATTTATAATATCCTTTCTTTATGTCACCTGCTTAGCATGGCAGACATTTAGGGATCACTTTTTCTGCCATTCGTTGTCATCCGTCAACTTCATCTGTTCGTCCGTCCGTCGCACTTTAACCTGCAACCTAACCTTGGCCATAACTTAAAAAGTATGTGACCTTTGTTCATGGAACTTCACACACATTTTTACCTTAGACCAAGGAATTCATTACACATGTCCAATAACTCTGACTTTCATTTTGGCAGAGTTATGCCTCCTTTCATAAAACTTTAACTTGCCACCTAACCAAGCTCATAATTGGCCATAACTTATAAAGTATATGGCAGGCAACAGAAGTGTTCTGTGGAATACCTGTCTAGTATTAGGATCCAGTTTGAATTGTAGCTAAACATTTCCTGTATTGCACAAGCTAGAATGGTTTTTAATTAAACAACAACATTTCAGGAAATGAACCATTACACCCTGCCTGAGTGGGTTCATTCTGATGTATTTGATAAAATAGTGGAGCTTCGGGATGCATATGCCAGTGTAGAATTTCCACCAGACGTTGCATACCTCAAGGGAGGTAAGTCTGTTACCAAGTTACCATGGAAACTAAGGTCATTTACCAAATTGTACAAAGTTTATGTCAGTTACTAGTACCAAGGAAAATAAGGTCAATTATTGAGGCAGTTAGGATCAATTACCAAGGAAGTTAAGATTAATTACCAGGGATGTTAAGGTCAGTTACTAAGGATGTTAATCTCAATTACCAAGGATGTTAGGGTCAATTACCGAGGATTTTAAGCTCAATTACCGAGGATGTTAAGCTCAGTTCAAAAACAGAGAATGTTAGGCTCAATTACGAAGGATGTTAATCTCAAGTACCAATTATGTTAATCTCAATTACTAAGGATGTTAATCTCAATTACTGAGTATGTTAATTTAATCTCAATACCAAGAATGTTAATCTCAATACCAAGAATGTTAATCTCAGTTACCAAGAACATTAAGCTCAACTACCAAGTATGTTAAGCTCAATTACAAAGTATGTTAAGCTCAACAAGTATATTAATCTCAACTACCAAGTATGTTAAGCTCAATTACCAAGTATGTTAATCTCAATTACTGAGAATGTTAATCTCAGTTACCGTGGATGTTGATATCAATTACTGAGGATGTATCAATTACTGAGGATGTTAATCTCAATTAACAAGCATGTAATCAATCAATTACCAAGGATGGTAATCTTAGTTACCGAGGATGTTAATCTCAATTACCAAGAATGTTAATTTCAGTTACCAAGGATGTTAATCTCAATTACCAAGAATGTTAATCTCAATTACCAAGTATGTTAAGCTCAATTACTGTTTAGCTCAATTACCAAGTCTGTTAATCAGTTACCAAGTATGTAATCTCAATTACCATGGATGTTAATCTCATGTTACCATGAATGTTGATCAGTTACCAAGTATGTTAATCTCAATTACCAAGGATGTTAATCTCAATTATCAATAATGTTAATCTCAGTTACGAAGGATGTTAAACTCAATTACCAATATGTTAAGCTCAATTACCAAGAATAGTAATCTCAATTACCAATGATGTGTTGCGCAATTACCAAGAATGGTAATCTCAATTACCAATGATGTTTTGCTCATTTACCGAGGATGTTAAGCTCATTTACCAAGAATGTTAAGCTCATTTACCAAGAATATTAATCTCAATTACCAATGATGTTTTGCTCATTTACCGAGGATGTTAAGCTCATTTACCAAGAATGTTAAGCTCATTTACCAAGAATGTTAATCTCAAATTACCGAGGATGTTAAGCTCCATTTCCAAGGATGTTAAGCTGAATTACCAAGTAAGTTGGGGTCAATTACAACGAAAGTTAGGTTCAGTTTCCAGTGAAGTAAAAGTCAATTTCCAAAAAGTTAAGGTCAATTACCAAGGAAGGTAAGGTCATTTGCTAAGAAAGTTGAAATCAGTGGTCTTTCTCCAGAGTAGGCATCTCATGGATTTAACCTCTCATATGATTATATACAAACAACTTGTGCTATTATAATTTTCGACATGTATGTATGTATGTGGTTTATGGCTTTTATCATTCAGTCATATCATGACGGTGTCTACTGGTAGCAGCTCGCTCAATGCTAAACATTGTAGTACTGCCACAATGGAACACATGATGTGATACCCCACCCAGTCACATAATACTGACACCAGGTCAGCCAGTCCTAGAACTATACTTTCTGAACCTCAAGCAGGGGTGCTTCTAGTACCATTTTTATGAAGGGCTTGGTATTGACCTGGGCGGTAAAAAAACAAGCTCAATCACTTTTGTTGTACGTTGACCTACCATGTTTATACCCACATGGAAAACCCATGCAAACCAATTCCAGATATTATATATTACTAAGGAAGTTAAGCTGTGCATTCTGACGAGCGTGGGGTTATGTAAATTGGTGGGAACATTACTAAATCAATGATAAAGAGATAAAATATGCCATGGAAGAAAACTCATAATGTGTGATGAATGATACTGTAAAAATGGGATCTTAAAAACTTCCGCTAAAATCTTACAACCTTTAAAGGTGAATGGCCACCCTTTTTATAGTATTGTCAATTAACACATTTAACTCTTAAACATCATATGAACATTTCTTGATAGTCTCTCCTCAGAAACCATTGTCAATTATGACGAAATTGTATATGGATGATGATGATGGAAGTCATATGAACATTTCTTGATAGTCTCGGAGAGAAACATATATTTAAATCTGCTACTAAGTTGTATGTAAAAAAAAGTATTATTTGTGTCACATGGATACTACTTTTACCACTGCGAAATCTGAATTGTATAGCTGCACAACTATTGTCAGATAATTGATAAATATAGATTGTTGTGTATTGATATTGATTGTTTTAAATAAACATAAACATGTTCATGAAACAAAACATGGCCGGAGAACTTTAACATCATAATGTTAAATAGAGTACCTTAACATTAAACCTTTATGACATATACTTTCTTTTGGATTTAATTGAAGGGGCTGGCGTGGCGCAGTCGGTAGCGCGGCGGATTTGTAACCGGAGGCCCCGGGTTCAATCCTCCGTGGTGCCACTGAGTTCCGTCGGTGTGTTCGTAGGCAAGACACTTTACCTTAGCCTCGTCCGTCGGATGGGGACGTAAACCGGGCGGTCCCGTGTATCGGTCTATCCTCCGAGCACGTTACAGAACCATAGGAATCTATTCGATAATAAGAGTAGGGCAGGTTATCGGATTCCTATGTATCCTTCCCCTCTCTCTGGGGCGGCTCTAAATAACCTATACTGTGTTGATGAGCCGTTAAACAACATTCAATTCCATTCAGTTGGATTTAATTGATTTGGTATAATTTCAGGCCAACTAGTTGGAGAGGTGATGAATCATATGCAGAATAGAAGTAGTAGGGGATCTCTCACTGAAAAAATGTTCATGTACTCGGCTGTAAGTTATTAACGTTTTGTTATTGGGATCACTCTTCGTCCGTCCGTTATCGCCCTATTGCTTTAACGAGTTGTATATGTAAAACCATGGAACGAATGATTAATGAGAGACTCGTTTGGTACCTGGAGTCCAACAAGCTGATAACAAAGTATCAAAGTGGATTCCGGCGCCAACGAGGCACAACAGACAATCTCATTCGATTTGAATCATTTATTAGGGAAGCTTTCATAAAAAAAGAACATCTAGTCGCTGTATTTTTTGACTTGGAGAAAGCTTATGATACTGCATGGAAGTACGGTATTATGAATGATCTTCATGACCTTGGTCTTAGAGGCCGATTACCCATTTTTATTGAGAAATTCTTAGATGATAGACAATTTCGTGTCCGAATGGGTTCAACCCTTTCTGCTATTCATGAACAGGAGATGGGTGTTCCACAGGGCAGTATACTCTCTGTCACACTTTTTAATATAAAGATTAACAGTATAGTAAAATGCATCAATCCAGGTGTGGATTGTTCGCTATACGTTGACGACTTTGTTATATGTTATCGTGCAAAAAACATGAATACTATCGAGAGACAATTACAACAATGTCTAAATAAACTTCAGACCTGGTCTGATGAAAATGGTTTTAAATTTTCTAAGTCTAAAACTAATTGTATGCACTTTTGTCAACTTCGTAAACATCATGAAGACCCTCATCTAACACTGGATGGGTCTCCAATACCAGTAGTGGATGAGATAAAATTCCTTGGTCTTATTTTCGACCGTAAATTAACGTTTATACCACACCTTAAATACTTGAAGGCCAAATGCCTTAAAGCTCTTAACTTACTTAAAGTTGTTGCAAACACTAATTGGGGAGCAGATCGAAAAGTCCTGTTGCGACTTTACAGATCTCTTATCAGATCCAAGCTGGACTACGGCTCGATAGTATATGGATCGACTCGCAAGTCGTACTTGCAGATGCTCGACCCTATACATAATCTTAATCTTAGGTGCCTTTCGTACATCACCAGCCGAAAGTCTATATGTTGAAGCTAATGAACCATCACTGTCTCATAGACGGGACAAATTATCTCTTCAATACGCCATTAAATTAAAGTCAAACCCTTCAAACCCAACTTTCGATAATGTTTTTAATCCTAGTTGTGAACCTCTTTTTGATCGAAAACCGAAGGCCATTCGACCATTTGGTCTTCGTATTAAACCAAAATTAAGAGACACTGAAATCGACCTAAATTTGATTGCCAAGTACAAAGTACCACAAATTCCACCGTGGACTTTGGAAACACCAACAATTATTTTTGATCTTTGTAATGATAACAAATCCAGCACAGACCCTACTGTCTTTCAAAGCAAATTTAATGAAATTAAATCGAAATACAGTAACTTTCAACATATCTACACAGATGGCTCTAAAGATGGAGATAAGGTAGCTGCAGCAGCTGTTGTTCACAAACACAGCATAAAGAGCCGCCTGCCTGACAAGGCCTCTATCTTTTCAGCTGAACTTAAGGCAATTGAACTTGCCTTAAATTATATTCAGGAATCTGATGATGACCATTTTGTAATCTTTTCTGATTCCCTTTCATCTCTTCAAGCACTGGGTAATATGAAACATGATAACCCAGTTGTGCTTTAACTTTTAGAAAAGTACAATTCTCTTATAATTGATAATGTTATTATTTTCTGCTGGCTTCCAAGCCATGTAGGAATACGTGGTAATGATAGAGCTGATAGTGCTGCTAAGGCAGCATTAGATTTACACATCACTAATACCAAATTACCTTATACTGATTTTAAAAGTTGTATTAACACATATATTCGTAACTCTTGGCAAGCCGCTTGGGATTTGTCAGTTAACAATAAACTCCATCCAATTAAACCGTTACTCGGAGAATGGCGTTCTTCTAGTAGACCCATTCAGGTTCAGAAATAGCTGTGCACGAGAGGTCCAAAGTTTGTATGTAGAGGCTTTGTTTTTACACATGCTTATATATGCAAAAACTTGAAATTCTTCTCTTAAACCACAGTGCCCAGAGCTCTCATATTTTGCATGCAGGATGAACTTATGTTCCTCTACCTAGATTGTAAGCACTGTTACCTTTAGCGGTAGATGTAATTGTTATCTTAGGCGGATGCTGTTACCTTTAGCGTTGACATTGTTACCTTTAGCGGCGGTTGTTACATTTACCATTGTTACAGCCCATTCTCCATATTTTATCTTGATGTAAATGGAGGATGAGCCTGGCTTATTCATTCCTGTTAGGCGCATCACATGTTGGTTATACACTAAGGCACATTTCTTAGGGGCATGCAATTGTACACGTCTGTTTTATAAAAAGGCTAAAGTTTTGAAAATTTGGCAAAAATAAAATACATAACTGATATATCTGATAGGCCCTGAAGCTCCAATTTAAACAGTTTTACAGAGGCCTGGATCCAGAAATTCAGGTCCATCTTGGCTCCATATAACTTTTATTGTGCCACGGTGACATAAACCCAAGTCAGTTGAATTATTAAAGTCATGCCTTAAAACTCCTTCATCTGCCTCTTTTGGACAGTCTAGGATTACACTATCAACACGTAAAAATCATACGATTGTTATATGATTCTTTGTTATACGTATTATATGATACATAAAAGGGGCAGTACATGATTCTTATTTATTACATTGTTTACAAACCCTGCCTGTCATTGTTACAACCCTGCCTGTAGTTGTTACAAACCCTGCATGTAGTTTTTTTGTACTCAAATTTCAGCATGACAGTACACTGGATATGTTTATGACAACACTGGGAGTGTTCAACAACAAACAACCTCCATATACAGCCTGCGTTATATTAGAGTTGCATGAACAGACACCTGGCAACTTTGTTGTTCTTATGTCATACAGAAATGAATCTGATCAGGACCCATATCCTCTCAAATTGCAACGTAAGTTTCCCATTTGAATTCCCACATATCACCAGCATCAATTAATGCAATGATCTCGAACGCGTTAATAAATTAAAGATTAATTAAATATGCAAAATTTTAAACTGTCAGCTGAACAGACAAAAGGAGAATAGCACAGATCCAAACTGATGTCACAAAATACAACTGACGTCACAAAATACAACTGATGTCACAAAATACAACTGATGTCACAAAATACAACTGGAAATTTCAGGAAAAGATCAGGCCATTGAACAATTGATGCACAATCTAATTCAATAGATTTCTGCCCCGTTTTCGATCATCAGTATTTGAACAAGCGAAATGTATTTGTACCCCCACAAACGAAGTGTGAGAGGGGGTATATAGGAGTCACTATTCACCACTTCCTTGGTCGCAGGCGTTGGTCTGTTGGTCGGTCGGTCGGTAGGTTGGTGGTAGGTCTGTTAAATCTTCTGGAGCGAACTACTTCTACAGTTTTCCAGATATTGATTTGAAACTTAATATACATGATGAACATGAAGTGTACATGTGCGTGACACAATTTTAGTTTGGCTCGGTCAATTCCATGCAGAGTTATTGCCATTGCATTTATTCAAAATTGCTATATTCAGCATATGCAATCTTGTGGAGCGAACTACTTCTACAGTTTTCCAGATGTTCAATTTAAACTTTGTATATATGATCAACATGAAGTGCAGATGTGTCTGACACAACTTTGGTTTGGCCCAGTCAATTCCATGCACAGTTATTGCTCTTGCACTTAGTCAAAATTGCTATATTCAGCCTATGCAATCTTGTGGAGCGAACTACTTTTACAGTTTTGAAGATATTGAATTGAAACTTTGTGTATAAGATAAACCTGAAGTGTACATCTGCGTGACACAATGTTGGTGCTGCTCACTCGATGCCATGTACATTATTGCCATTGATCTTACTAAAGAATTGTTTGCGAGGGGTATTTATCACCTTCTGTGATAGTTCTAGTTATAGCAATTTTTAAGCATGGTCGATCCATGCTATTATTGTATATTCCGTATTTAAACGCCTGGATTTTTGTAGGAACATGTATATCATTTTGAATGTTTGGGGGTTAAATTCTGATACAATAACTCTATAGTTCTTCTTTTCTAGTTAAGCTCTACTGCCTTGATTTTCTGAAATAAGCTGTAATTTGGCCTCGTTAACAAGATAGGGCCTTCATTTTTTATCCTATCTTTACCAAATTCTACAAGACTGTTGATATCAATGAAAGCTCAGACGAATTCGAAAATCAGCTTCATCCGACCATTTACACCGGAGTTATGGCCGTTGATTTTCTGAAATATGCTATAGTTTGGCCTCGTTAAAACGATATTATGTCCTCCATTTTTCATCCAATCTTTTTCAAACATTACCAGATTGTTGATATCAATGAAAGCTTGGACGAGTTCGAAAACAGCCAGTTCAGACCAGTAACAACGGAATTATGGCCCATGATTTAGTTAAAATCGCTATATTTTGTCACGTTAACATGATAGGGCCTTAAATTTTCATCTGATTTTTACCAAACACTACCAGATTGTTGATATCAATGAAAGCTCGAAAGAGTTCGAAAATTAGCCATATCGGACCAGTAAAATCGGAGTTATGGCTCTTGATATAGTTAAAATTGCTATATTTTGCCTCTTTACCAAACTCTACCAGATTATTGATATCAATGAAAGTTCAGACCATTAAATTTTACACCGGAGTTATGGTCCTTGATTTTCTGAAATGTGCTATAATTTGGCCTCGTTACCACGATATGGCCTTCAGTTTTCATTCGATCTTTTTCAAACATCTCCAGATTGTTGAAATCTATGAAAGCTCAAACGAGTTTGAAAACAGCCAGTTTGATCAGTAACACCGGAGTTATGGCCCTTGATTTAGTTAAAATTGCTATATTTTGCCTCGTTAACGCGATAGCGCCATCAGTTTTCATCAGATCTTTACCAAACTCTACCAGATTGTTGATATCAATAAAAGCTCGGAAGAGTTTGAAAACCAACCAGATTGGACCTTTTACACTGGACTTATGGCCCTTGGTTTTCTGAAATAAGCTCTAATTTGGCCTCATGAACATGATAGCGCATGTTTTATCCAATCTTTACCAAACTCTACAAGATTGTAGAAATCAATGAAAGCTCGGACGATTTTGAAAATCAGCTAGTTCGGACCATTTACGCCGGAGTTATGGCCCTTGATTTTCTGAAATATGCTATAATTTGTATGGCCCTTGATTTTCTGAAATATGCTATAATTTGTATGGCCCTTGATTTTCTGAAATATGCTATAATTTGACCTCGATAATTTGGCCTTCAGTTTTCATCCATTTTTTCCAAACATTTCCAGATTGTTGATATCAAAGAAAGCTCAGACGAGTTCGAAAACCAGCTAGGTCGGACCAGAAACACCGGAGTTATGGCCCTTGATTTAGTTAAAAATTGCTATATTTTGCCTTGTTAACACGATAGGGCCTTCAGTTTTCATCCAATCTTTACCAAACTCTTCCAGATTGTTGATATCAATGAAAGCTTGGAAATGATTGAAAATCAGCCAGTTATGGCCGTTGATTTTCTGAAATAAGCTGTAATTTGGCCTCGTTAATACGATAGTGTCTTCATGTTTTATCCAATCTTTACCAAACTCTACAAGATTATCGATATCAATGAAAGCTCGGACGAGTTCGACAATCAGCCAGATCGGACCAGTAAAATCGGAGTTATGGCCCTTGATTTAGTTAAAAACACTGTAATTTGCCTCAGTAAGCTTCATTTTTCATCCGATCTTTACCAAACTTTACCAGATTGTTAATATCAATGGAAGCTCAGACAAATTTGAAAAACAGCCAAATCGGATTGGTAACACCGGAGTTACGGCCCTTGATTTAGTTAACATGCTGTATTTTGCCTCATTAAGACGATAGGGCCTACATTTGGACGGATTTCAACGAAACCTTGCAGGGATGATCAGTACCAAATTTAGTTGTGCATAATGCACCATGTTCCAGTTGAATGAGTTTTGGTGGAGTTATGGCCCTTTAAAGTTTTTAATACACAAACTTTGTCAGGAGTATTTTTCCTGAACCCCTGGCCAGATTTCAGCGAAATTATGCAGGGGTGATCAGTACCAGGTCTTGTTATGCATACCTTCGTCGTGTTCCGGTTGAATGATTTTTGGCAGAGTTGTGGCCCTTCAAAGGTTTTACTACACAAACTTTGTCTTTATTAGTTCTCCTGAACCCCTGGCTGAATTTCAACAAAACCTTGCAGGGATGATCAGTACCAAGCCTAGTTGTGCATTTCATCACCGTGTGCCTAGTTGCACATATCATTGCCATGTTTTTGTTGAATGATTTTTGACAGAGTTATGGCCCCCATATACACAAACTTTGTCTGGACTAGTTTTCCTGAACTCCTGGCTGGATTTCAATGAAACTTGACAGGAATGATCAGTACCAAGCCTATTTGCGCATATTATTGTCATGTATGTTCTGATGTTCTGGTTGAATGATAACGAAAGTTTCAACGAACTTGGTTGCACATTTCGTATTGTGGTTGTTCCGATTGAATGATTTTTGGCAGAGTTGTGGCCCTTTAAAGGTTTTAATACACACACTTTGTCTCTACTCGTTTCTGATCCCCTGGCCAGATTTCAGCAAATCTTGGTGGGGAATGGGGATGATAAGTACCAAGCCTAGTTGAGCATATCATCGCCATGTTTCGGTTAAATGAATTTTAGCAGAATTATGGCCCTTGTAAGGTTTTAATACACACACTTTGTCTCTACTCGTTTCTGATCCCCTGGCCAGATTTCAGCAAATCTTGGTGGGGATGATAAGTACCAAGCCTAGTTTTGCATATCATCGAAATGTTCCAGGTGAATGATTTTTGACAGAGTTTTGCCCCTTATACACAAACTTTATCCGGATGTTTTTCCTGAACTTCTGGCTGGATTTCAGTGAAACTTGGCAGGAAAGATCAGTACGAAGCCTAGTTGCAAATATCTTTGTTCCCCACCATAGACTCCATACAGCCGGTATAGCGATACAGGCGCTATTGGGCCTCTTGTTGTTATATTTTGCCTTTTGTTTCGCTTCCATGAGCATGACTGACACATCGGGACTTGTGGTCGCGGCATTGTGTACAGTGATTCGTTATAACGTAATTATACGATGCCGTTACACAGATTCTACGAGCAGTTTTAAATTATTTGTTTTAGAGTTCTTCCCCTTTCCACAAAATTTGAACCTGCCACCTGGGTCATAACTTATCACATACATTCAAGTTGCATGCGTTCTTTTTCATATGAAGTGGCGTAGCTGCTCGTAGGCACTGCATGCCTGGCCTTACAACATCCCCAGATAAGAAAATTTAAAAACTCTCAAACTGCATTAAAAACTGAAGTGGGAGTGGGTAAGAGGAATGAGGGTTTTGTTGTAAAATATTCAGAAAATGTTGACTGTTTGTAATAACATTAAAAATAACTTTCACCAATACAATCTGTATAATCCCAAAAAAGTCTCCCTACACTCGTCAGAATGCACCATTTTATGTATAACTTGAGAAAAAAATCTAAGGGAGCATGCCCCCATAGCAGTTTGCTCCATTGCTTGGGCCTACAACTTATTTTACAAACATTTGTCTGAGAATATGTTTTAAAAACAGGATGTAAAAATTTGATTAAGAATTGTATTTCTGTAAATAATGTATGCTTTTGTGGAAAGTGCAAATGCATTGCAATGAACTCCGTAAATGCAAGTTCCCGGATAATTTATTTCAACAACAATTCATTGAGTATTTCTGTTGAGGTAAAAAAAAAAAGTAGCATCAGCATCATCAACAACAGCTAAACTTTCTGTTGAAGTATGTATATGGTTTAACGTCATTTTAAACTATCGTTCAATCGCGCGTGCGTGCATGCATGTGTGTGTGTATTTCCACCATAAGCCACCAGAGAATCCCGGTACAGCTAGGTACATTAGAATGTGGATATTATGTGTAGAGATGTCTGTAGTGTTGAACCTGCGTTGTTTTTTGTAGATATGCTGTGTTGTGTCACATCTGCTCTGTGTAGTTGTCGCTGGGGCGGTTAGTGTTGCCAGCTTCTGTTGTGGAGCCTATACACCTGGTGTGTCCTATCCTACTGGGCCAAGAGTCCTGTTGTTGGGGACCACACCCAGCTCTTCAACCTGCATCCCCGGCGAGCCTTAAGTTTAAAGTTTGTGTAGGCACGCAGGTTGCTGTCTCCCTTTACGATGCCAGTCTTCCCCACTTCAGTTCAGTTCCGTTGATGAGTCGCCGACAACACATTTTCCCCTGTCACCCATGCAGGCTGTCGACGCTCATCTAAATGCATCTTGTCCATGGCTGTTCCAGGCGCTATTCCACGGCGGGCGGGACAAGGAAACGGCACCGATCTTGGTACACAGCACTAACAGGGTGACAAGTCCAGCAGTGCTGTGGTGCCTTTTGCCTGACGTGCATGGGTGGGTGTCCAAAGACAGAGAAGAGTTCAGTCATATGCCGGCGATGTCTATTTGTAGGGTTCGGCGGATGTGTGCAAGGAGTGGGTGGGAGGGGAAAGGGGGATTTTCGTAACATGATAACATTAACAAATACAAGATAAAAGTAGTTAATAGTATTTCACAATAACAGATAACAAAATACTTTGCATTCCAGAAATAACCCTTGCCCTATAACGTGCTCTCAAGATAGATTCCGATACACGGGACCTCCCAGTTTACGTGCCCATACGACGGACGAGACTAAGGGGAAAAATCTTACTCAAAACACACAACCAACTCAGTGGTGCCGGGAAGCTTGGAACCAGCTTCATTCGGATTCAACACACTATCCACTGGGCAGCCTATTATTTTTTTCTTGATCTCTTTCTCTTATTAACCGTGGCGATGGTTTATTGGTTGAACGTCTGCTTCACATGCAGGAGGTTGTGGGTTTACAAAAGCATTCTAATAGTTCCTTACTTGACGTTCAGCATGTAATAGACTGTACTAGGACTGGTCGGCCGGTGTCATTATAACGTGACTGCGTGGTGTTCCATGGCATGTCTAAGTAGCGAGTAAAATAAAACTGAAAACGGGGTGTTGCAATTGATAGATTGATAGTTTTAACACGCTATGCCAATATCATTTTTAAAGACAGTTTGGAACTTTCTCGAGTATTTCTCGTATATTCAGACACACTCGTACAGAAATTTGATCCATATACATGTACCTGTACAGATGCTCACAATTTAGCTCAAACTAACTGTAATGCAATACTCTTACAACCAGTACAGTAATACTCTTACAACAAGTATATTGAGGCTTACAAATTCGAGTTATAGCTCGCCTATCAGGGTAGGATCTGTTAAATTCAATCTATTCCTAACAGAAAATGAATTGTTGAACTTTTTTGAGTGATGTTTGAAGATGGAAATATTCTTTAAAATGTTACTTCCTAGTTAGCAATCGTATACTGACCAAGTACACGAATGCTTGTAAGTGTTGTTTTATGTTTTCAGGATATGATATGCACACTGTTAAGTTATAAATGTTCCTATTTTACTTTGGCTGTTTGCAGCTTTGCAATGTTGCATTAATAAGACCGTTCTGATAAAAAAACATGGACATATGCAGATAAAAAAAATTGAATTTCATCGCCATGTTTGCTCAAATTATCGGTTTCCACTGTACAGGCTCCCATAGCCTAATTGTGATATTATTTTTTATTGCAGAATGTGATGCAGTTTTTCCATTGCAGACTGTGATACTGTTTTTCATTGCAGACTGCGATATGTCATGTATTTTCATTGCAGACTGATATTTTTTTCCATTGCAGACTGATACTGTTTTTCATTGCATACTGTAATACTGTTTGTCCTTTGCAGACTGTGATACTTTTTTCTATCGCAGACTGTGAAACTGTTTTTTCATTGCAGACAGTGATACTGTTTTTCATTGCAGACTGTGATACTTTTTCCATTGCAGACTGTGATACTGTTTTTCATTGCAGACTGTGATATGTCATGTTTTTTCATTGCAGACTGGTTTTTCTTTTTCATTGCAGACTGATACTGTTTTTCATTGCACACTGTAATACTGTTTTTTCATTGCAGACCGTGATACTGTTTTTTTATTGCAGACACTGATACTTTATTCCATTGCAGACTGTGATACTGTTTTTTCATTGCAGACTGTGATCCTGTTTTTCCATTGCAGACTGTGATACTGCTTTTCATTGCATACTGTAATACTGTTTGTCCTTTGCAGACTGTGATACTTTTTTCTATCGCAGACTGTGATACTGTTTTTTCATTGCAGACAGTGGTACTGTTTTTCATTTGCAGACTGTGATACTTTTTCCATTGCAGACTGTGATACTGTTTTTCCATTGCAGACTGTGATACTGTTTTTCATTGCATACTGTAATACTGTTTTTCCTTTGCAGACTGATACTATTTTTCCATTGCAGATTGTGATAGAGTTTTTTCATTTCAGTCTGTGATACTGTTTTTCCATTGCAGACTGTGACACTGTTTGTCCTCTGGACGATTTTGCTAAAATCATGAAGTCTTCCATTCCCTTGGATTTACCAGCAGAGTGTGGCATCACTACTACAGTCACCTCCTCGATCAGTCCATCAACAGGTAAATATCACTACTACAGTCACCTCCTTGATCAGTCCATCAGTAGGTAAATATCACTACTACAGTCACCTCCTTGATCAGTCCATCAACAGGTAAATATCACTACTACAGTCACCTCCTTGATCAGTCCATCAGTAGGTAAATATCACTACTACAGTCACCTCCTTGATCAGTCCATCAACAGGTAAATATCACTACTACAGTCACCTCCTTGATCAGTCCATCAACAGGTAAATATCACTACTACAGTCACCTCCTCCATCAGTCCATCAACAGGTAAATATCACTACTACAGTCACCTCCTTGATCAGTCCATCAGTAGGTAAATATCACTACTACAGTCACCTCCTTGATCAGTCCATCAACAGGTAAATATCACTACTACAGTCACCTCCTTGATCAGTCCATCAGTAGGTAAATATCACTACTACAGTCACCTCCTTGATCAGTCCATCAACAGGTAAATATCACTACTACAGTCACCTCCTTGATCAGTCCATCAACAGGTAAATATCACTACTACAGTCACCTCCTTGATCAGTCCATCAACTGGTAAATATCACTACTACAGTCACCTCCTTGATCAGTCCATCAACAGGTAAATATCACTACTACAGTCACCTCCTTGATCAGTCCATCAACAGGTAAATATCACTACTACAGTCACCTCCTTGATCAGTCCATCATCAGGTAAATATCACTACTACAGTCACCTCCTTGATCAGTCCATCAACAGGTAAATATCACTACTACAGTCACCTCCTTGATCAGTCCATCAACAGGTAAATATCACTACTACAGTCACCTCCTTGATCAGTCCATCAACAGGTAAATATCACTACTACAGTCGCCTCCTTGATCAGTCCATCAACAGGTAAATATCACTACTACAGTCACCTCCTTGATCAGTCCATCAACAGGTAAATATCACTACTACAGTCACCTCCTTGATCAGTCCATCAGCAGGTAAATATCACTACTACAGTCACCTCATTGATCAGTCCATCAACAGGTAAATATCACTACTACAGTCACCTCCTCGATCAGGCCATCAACAGGTAAATATCACTACTACAGTCACCTCCTCGATCAGTCCATCAGTAGGTAAATATCACTACTACAGTCACCTCCTTGATCAGTCCATCAACAGGTAAATATCACTACTACAGTCACCTCCTTGATCAGTCCATCAACAGGTAAATATCACTACTACAGTCACCTCCTTGATCAGTCCATCAACTGGTAAATATCACTACTACAGTCACCTCCTTGATCAGTCCATCAACAGGTAAATATCACTACTACAGTCACCTCCTTGATCAGTCCATCAGTAGGTAAATATCACTACTACAGTCACCTCCTTGATCAGTCCATCAACAGGTAAATATCACTACTACAGTCACCTCCTTGATCAGTCCATCAGTA
>JAWPHD010002480.1:0-255108 GCA_037043455.1 Cyrtodaria siliqua
GGTTGACTGTGTTCTGTAAATGCTACATTTCCTGTTTGACCTTTTATATCTTTGTATATTTTAAGCGTTACTACAGTTATAATGCTGTAAACGTACGCTATCGGCAATTAATTGCAGGTTCTCTGTTATTCACTAATATTGTTTGCCATTGAAACAGCGGACAACAATCAGCATTTTAGCATAAGTAAGGATCATATATTAGAGCATAAGTAAGGATCATATATTAGTTTGGAAAACTCATGGATTTTATTAAAACAAAATATTTTATTTGAAATAAACATTCAATTAATCACAATTATGTCGTTTAATGTCTTTGAAAGGACAATTAATCATATCTTCAATTGACTACATTTCACAAATCAACGAGTTTGATGTTCACATGGTATGCTTTTGTTATGGGCGATATACCAGTCCACGCTAAATAGTATTACATACCGGAAGCATTAAACACTTGCATTGAATCAAAATATATAAGAATCTTAATTAAGAAACAGCTCATTACATATGTCAAATGCATAAGATTCACCCATATTTGCGCCTTCTTAGTGCTGTGTTAAAAATGGCAACACTTAAATGTTTGTTCTTGACACACTGCACGGGTTACTTTTATACTTATTTTGGTAAGTATTTTACAAATTGCACGGGTTGGTTAGTATTTCCCAAATTGCGCGGGTTGGTCATATCCATATCCGCTGTTACCGGATTGCTGCATACCCCCGGATGACTGCATACTCGATGACTGGACTGATGTGAACATACCTGCAGCAAAAAGTATGTAGAGTAACAGCTGTTAGATATATAACTTACTTTACTTATTTTGAGAATCCAAACTCTATAAACACGATATAAACGGCTTTAACCAGCCAGGCCAAACCCAAAAACTGGAGCGTCGAATTAACAATTACAAACGCAAAATTCATTTTACGCATATTCAGTCACGGGTATTTTAAGAACACGTGAATTAACCTATACTTTTAATCGGCAAATATACATTATTATAAGACCTGAACGCCAGGCTAGAATTTTGATAAACGGTTTTGTAGTGTAATTTTGCAATTATTTGGCGTGTTACTTTCGAGAAAATACTACGTGTTGTTTTTTGGAGTGAATAATGCATTTTATTTCATTGAGAAAAAAGAGAATTAGTATCTTCACGAGTGCGTAAAATATGTTATTCACGACAAATTGCAAATGTTGCTTTTTAGTTGATCGATTACAAGAAGCTACGACTCATGTCTTAGGTATTTCCAATCCAATGATATAACATCTAAACCAACTTTATGAAAATTGAAAAATACATTATCCTAGCAAAATAATGTATCCACCATAAATGAATACATTTCCTGAAATACTTGACAAATGTTCGTAAACTATGACAGATTTTCATATTTAAACCACTTCCAAGCTAATAACATACGTCTGGCATTTAAGGAAGTTGTTTCGGCATCCTACCTTGATAAAGAACCACCACCACCACCACCACCGCCGCCGCCGCCGCCGCCGGCGACGACGACGACAACAACAACAACAACAACAACAACAACAACAACAACAACACAACAACAACAACAAAACAACAACAACACAACAACAACAAAACAACAACAACAAAACAACAAAAACAACAAAACAACAAAACAACAAAACAACAAAACAACAACAACAACAAAACAACAACAAAACAACAACAACAACAAAACAACAACAACAACAACAACAACAACAACAACAAAACAACAACAAAAAACACTTTATATTACACACTAAAGAGCATCCATTTTTATTCCACTGCTAAACTGCACTTTTCATTGATAAGCATACAATCAATTGAATTATTTGATTTAAATTTAGATTTCATTCTAAAACAACATATAAAAGTCTCTAACATGACTCAGCGAACCAACAACACAAACAGAATCAAAGTATACGATACCACAAACATAAAACGGTTGACAATATGGGTACCGCCTTCTATCGTCCGCTACCAAAAAGGTACGTTCAGTACCAAAAAGGTACGTTCAGTACCAAAAAGATACGTTCAGTACCAAAAAGGTACGAGGCCGCTGGGTCTAAGTCATATATTAATTAAAAACCGTGAACGTTAGTTTTGCAGTTACACCCTTACGCTAAAAGGACATATAGTTGAACTGTGTCTGTTGGGCCAATGTTATTTTTATCGATTTGATTAATAGCATTATAAAATATTCATTGATATTTATACAATTTTATTATTATGTTTTTAAACAAAAACGGGAGCGACTTCTTAAATTTTGGAATACATTCTTGTTTTCCTAAATGTATAAACATGTATTGTAAACTTTGCTGCATCCAACACCAAGTAAGTATTATTACGTGTTCTCGTCTTAATTCTATTAAGCGATTGAAAAGCTTATATTAGCAATATTCTTTAACATATTTTTCGACAATAAAACACCTTTAAAAACCTTTGTTTTACTGAAAAAAATGCGACAAGCTGTTTAAAATTACCTATTAAATGTTTTAATTTTACAATATGCAAACTTTTTAAGCCAAAATTAAGGTTTTATTTCATATCACAGCCAACCCCGTTTTCGCTTCTTGGAGAAGGGGTTGGATGGGGTATTAAATTTAATACTCGGACCAAGTAATGTACATTTTCAGTTTGCCTATTGATTCGGCAAGTTAAAGGTAAACTCTGTCATTATATAGTATATATCACAACATACCTGGGTGTCCCATGGGCTGTTGCATAATAACGGTGGTCCTATTCCGGGCGCAACAACATTTGTAACAACAAACACAACATCCGACCAGTAAAGCCACAAATACTATAGACGAAATAATTGGAACATATCTGCAAAAGAAAAAAACAAAAAACAAGTGTAACATTTGTTACGAGTAAAATGTAACACGAAAGGAAGTGCAAAAGCAGCAACAATACATTTTTTAAAATATAATCGACAAATTTATTCAAATATTACAATGAAAAATATTCACTTAAAAATACACGTAAGTTAGATCCAGTATTCTTTAAAATTCGATTTTTAGGATGAAGTCTAAATAATATTGGCAATTCTATCGAAATTGGCAAGTGTTCCTTTAATCATAATTATCAAGTCTCCCTTTAATCCAATTTTGTTTTAAGTCTTTTCTGGTTTAATTATTCTCACGAGTCCAAATAATCAATGTCACTTTTAGTATAGATGAGCACACTAATGTGTATCCTATCACAACATATGTTTAATAAAAAGCATCCAGTATTTGCACAATGTTTCTTTTACTTTTATACTGACTTCTGAAGTTTATACTGAACCAAATACTGAACTGAACTCATCTCAGTGTCACAAGGCCCTATTTATACATGTATACGCTCATAGAACGGCATAGAACATCATAGAAGCTTAAAGATGTTATTTAAATAACCTTGAATGGCAGAAACACAATAATATACATCATATGACGTTTATCGTAAATAGCAATATAACTGGGGATAGGCCTTGAGCTGGGATTCGACTTTCATGTGAAAGTTGACTTGTATATCCTGCAATGTGTCATCTATGAGAGTTTATAATGATGATTTTGACATGTTATGGTGTCATCCAAGGCCATTCATTTAAAATTAGTATCATATAAAAATATTGTCTAGCAGGCCATGACAGACATATCCTTTATCGAAGAGCGTTTCTTGTGTAAAATGAGTACATTTTATATGGACGCTTTCCATTTGAAAACTTCCGATTTCTTTAACTCAAGGCTAAACTGATTAAAACGGAAAACTCTGTCAATTTCTGATACCATAGATCATACGTATACGTCCTACAATTGTTTATTTGTTTGTTTGTATATGACGGGCGATTTTTTGTTTTGTGGTGCCACTTTTTCTGGGTAGAACCAGTACTGTACACCTCCCGCCATCCATAGGAATCGACACTTTTTCACTTAAAAGTCGAGCTTCCAGATTTGAGCGGAAACGCTTTATATTAAAAAAAGGCCTAAAAGGGTCTGTGGACGCTCTACTGGCTAAAATGGCTTTTATATCAAGGGTTGTCGTCTTAAAATTCAACCGGAATACGGCGACGACATGCGCAACTGACCTTGCACTCATCATATCCCCCAAAATTCTTTAAAATCAGGCCAGCAGTTCAGAAGATACTAGTCTGGACAAAGCGTGTGTATTAAAACATTTAAAGGGCCAACTACGCCAACAATCATTCAACCGGAACACGGCGATGATATGTACAACTAGGCGTGATACTGATTATCCTTGTTAAGTTTCGTTACTAGTCGGCCAGGGGTTTAGGAGAACTAGTCTGGACAAAGTGTGTGTAATAAAACCTTTAAATGGCCATAACTCCGGCAAAATCATTCAACCGGAACATGGCAACGACTTGCACAACTAGGCCTGGTACTGATCATCCCTAAAAGGTTTCGTTGAAATCCGGAAAGTGGTTCAGGAGAACTAGTCCAGACAAAGTTTGTGTAGTAAAACCGTTAAAGGGCCATACAAAAGTATGAAAGGAGAAGTTTGGAAATCGCCGAACACGATAAGTACAAAACTTATTGCGGTCTCGGTTTAATTGAGACTGTTCATGAACGGTAGTTTAGCAGAACTATTTAAAATGTCTATAGCACACAAATTTAGCCATCCTGAAGATGGTATGCATATGACGGTGATCTTGGAACATTCAATGAGGTATTTTCACACCATTCCATGGCCAGAGGCGTAGGGTCCCAGTCTCTAACAAAACGCTTTGCTCTAAACGAGAAAACAATGGGTGAAATAAACAAAAGGGAATTTAGTTGGAAGTAGCACCATAACTTCGCCAAAATCATTCAACCGGAACACGGTGACGGTATGTATAACTAGGCTTGGTACTGATCATTCCTGCAAAGTTTCGTTGAAATCCGGCCAAATGAAGGCACCATCGTCTTAACGAGGCAAAATACAGCATTTTTAACAAACTCAAGGGCCATTACTCCGGTGCTACTAATCCGATTTGGTTGGTTTTCAAATTTGTCCAAGCTTTCATTGATAATAACAAGTGATCTGTTTTCAAAGTTTGGTAAAGATCAAATGACAAATGAAGGCCATATCGTCTTAACGAGGCCAAATTAGTGTATATTTCAGAAAATTAAGGGCCATAACTCCAGTGTAAATGGTTCGATCTGACTGGTTGTCTAACTCGTCTGAGTTTACATTGATATAAACAATCTGGTAGAGTTTGATTAAAATCGGATGAAAAATAAAGGCCCTATATTGTCAACGAGGCAAAATATAGCAAGTTTAACTAAATCAAGGCTATAACTCCGATGTTACTGGTCCGGGCTGTTTTTCGAACTCGTCCGAGCTTTCATTGATCACTGGTAAAGTTTGAAAAAGATGGGATGAAAAATGAAGGCCCTATCGTGTTGAGGCAAAATATAGGAATATTAACAAAATCAAGGGCCGGTGTCCGAACTGGCTGGTTTTCAAACTTGTCCGAGCTTTCATTGATATCAACAACCTGATAAAGTTTAAAAAAGTTCTAATGAAAAATAAAGGCCCTATCATGTAAACGAAACTAACGTTAACTAAAAGAGCTAAAAAACAAACACAACCTTTTATTCCGCCAACATGCACGCAATGACTATATGCCGTTCTAGACATCACACTGATACTTCGTACCACATTTCATGGGAAACGTCTAGAGAGAAACACTCATTCAACAAAGATGAACAGAGTATATCACATATTCAAACACATAAAATGTTACTGTAGTAATGAACTGAGAGAATACAAAAGTTGATTGATTGATTGATTGATTGATTAATTGATTGATTGATTGATTGATTGATTAATTGATTGATTGATTGGTTGATTGATTGATTGATTGATTGATTGATACTATTGCATACATTATCATCGTATTGTTCACAATAAGGTTCCCAATATATGGTAATCTACATTAAGTATTGAAACGAAGATCTGTTGGAAGCACCCAACATAAGCAAGAAAAGAACGTTACAAACTTAGGTTTGTATCATGCTTGTAATGACATATTCAACACAACAACTCGCACGTAGTAGGGCTTTACATCAGTATGCCAATTATGGAGCTAGACCGGGTACCATGGGCCCAATCTGGTGGAACGCAAAAGTTCCCTCAGGTAAACTATTGAGCAAGCTACTGTGAAGCATAGGAGTGGTGAAAGACACATGGCTGGTATGTATTGAATGTTTTCCTCTATTTCTGAAACATTTAACTTGCTTCTAGCGAAAACCGCATGAAAATTGAAGGTAAGCTGGACCTGCTGCACTACTTTTTGTGAAGCGCAGTTTGAAGTGTACTTTGGTCATTTTGACCTCAGAATTCAAAAAGAAGGTGTTTACTTTCAGTTTGGAAAATATTTTGTGAAAAAGAGCAGGTCAGCAAATCATCTAAGGCCCATTTTTGTGTTGCACTGGGCATGACTGATACTACATTGTGTGTGTTATATGGCCAGCATAGTCAGGACTGGATATTTTCGGGTAGATATGTATAACCAACCCTATGTAAAAATAATGGTGGTCTAGGTCCTTATACCACTCAAGTTATATCCGCTCTGAAATCTGACGAAAACTGTTCAGAAAAAACAAAAGAACAAACAAAAAAAGAAAATCATCTTGATAACGTACAGGCGAACTTAAATCAACTTAAATGTTATGCCCCCACCACAGAAGAATTAGTATAAACATCTGAAATTTACCTATATGTTATGCGTCCACCACAGAAGAATTAGTATAAACATCTGAAATTTACCTATATGTTATGCGTTCACCACAGAAGAATTAGTATAAACATCTGAAATTTACCTATATGTTATGCGTTCACCACAGAAGAATAAGTATAAACAACTTAAATCAACCTACATGTGATACACAGACGTCTATCGTAACAACTAACATGTGATTACCCTACCACATCATAATATCCTGAACAACACCAGATGCGATGTCCCCATCACAAAATTCGTTATCGTGTACAACACCAGATGCGATGTCCCCACCAATGAAATTGTTATCGTGTACAACTGTCCCCACCAAAAAATCGTTATCGTGACAGGTGATGTCCCACCACAGATGCGTTATCGTGAACAACTTACATGTGATGTCCCCACCAAAGCCCACAGAAATCATTTTGATCAAAGTCGTCAGCTTCTAGAAGTACTGAGTCACAGCAGTAAAGTCCGAGTATGCTGGTTGATGAACCACAGCAGTAGTTCTCACACCACTGGGCCGCCTGATAGCTCGAATATCCCAGTGTCGTCTTATAATAGCCAACGCAACATTCACCGGCATGGCTAACTTGAACTGAAAATACACAGCATAGCTTGTTTGAACTGAAAATACACGTCATAGCTCATTTGAACTGAAAATACACGTCATACCTTTCTTGAACTGATAATACACGGGATAGCTTTCTTGAACTGAAAATACACGGGATAGCTTTCTTGAACTGAAAATACACGGCATAGCTTTCTTGAACTGAAAATACACGGGATAGCTTTCTTGAAGTGAAAATACACGGGATAGCTTTCTTGAGGTGAAAATACACTATTGGCCGGCCATCTTTGAAAAAAAAATCAAAAATAGATGGGATATGGTCAAGTGAATTTTTCAACCAAAATACGCATTTTAGGCACGAGCAATGTCAACCATATAGTTAATGACAGTATGTCACATCTGTAATCCCCGGATAAATGGACTATTCTATGGATCAATTTATTAATGTAACATAAAAAACAAAACAACTTTGAGTAAAATTGTACCAAACGCTTCGAATATAAAATTTCTGCCATATAAGTATTCTTTCTGATATTATGGTCACATCAGTAGTGTTGACTTACTGTCATTTACTATATGGTTGACATTGGCCTAAAATACGTATTTAGTTGAACAATTCACTTGACCATACCCCATCGATTTTGGATTTTTTTTTAAAGATGACCGACCAATAGTCCTTAAATCGTACTCGATTGGCAATATATACTTTCTCGCTAGTTGGCAATAGCCATTGCCTATTAGAAACTGAAAAATAAAAACAGTATTAAAAGTGTAAAAAATAAGTCGATTACACATATATATTTAATTCCCTCTGTCTTATCGTATCTAAACTTATAAACTGGATTGAAATCCGAATTTCCCGTCTTTGTTAATAATTTTGAATTGTTACAGTCTTTCAGCAATAACACATACATTAAAATTTCTTTATTCCATACACATTGTGTTTATTTTTATTTTCAGAAACTTGTTTCTCAAACATTAAAGGGACACACGGCAATCTTGAAGAGTTTGAAATGGGTGTCTCGACTCATATATCCAGGATTATGTTTACTTTTAACCTGGTTACATTTAAATAAATAAAAAATTAAGTATTCACTTTGTCGTCATATTTTACTTTAAGTTTTAATATATTATTGGTGCAATAATATTAAAATTGAATAATATGCACATACAATGTGCTTACTACTATTCTTATAATTAATATTAATGATTGAACAAATGTAAGTTGTCCAGAAAAACAAGCGGGACGCCGTTAGTTTTAATTTAAAATTGCCATGTGTCCCTTTAAAGCCAATATATATCTTACTGTGTTTGTTAACCCTTTCGTCGCCAAATTTCAATTGTCGTCTGCTACAATTGTCGTCTGCTAAAAATTGAATTTAAACCTTGCGACAATATGTTATATAAAAAGTGTTTTGGAAAACGATCTTACTGAGTGGCGAAGATTGTAACCCTGATCAGCCTGCACATAGTGTATATGTTGATCTGGGCCTATACTGGGCGAACAATCAATGTTTTTGACTGTGGCATCGAAAGGGTTAAAATTAAAATCACTCAACCAAAGTATTATGAAATAAGTAAAAAACGAAAAGAAACTTACCCAGTGATACTAAAATAACCGACAATGCAATAGTCACTTTCATTGTTGTATGTGTATACTCCGTGTAAGGTAAACTACGCACAAAGACTGATCTCTCGATATGAGGATTTTATGGACGTTCATATACGATAACCTTAGATAAAATCCTCATTCCAAAGTCTCCAAAGTACAGATATGAGCTGATAACGTTTTTGAAAAAGGCGATGAGTTTTACTTTTGTTTTGTATTCTATCTAGATTATCACAATGAAGGATTTCCGAAAACTCATATAGTCATATACGTATAGGAACGTAATGAATGAATGGTATTTTACGGCACGTCGACACAAAAATAGGTCATATTGTGCGCAAAAACTGATAAAAGAGGAAAAAATGAAGTAGTAAATAAAATTTAATGTAAATATATAAAGATAAAACTATTTACAAATAAGTATAGGAACGTATAACGATAGTTCAACGGGTGTATGTGTTTAGGTCGCACACCTCTAGCCTACTATCTCCCCTGAAAGCGCACGGACTTAGAGACAAAAGGAAAACAGAAAATAATTCTATATTTGTCTCCATTTTTTGGCATTTGTTACGTCGAAATAAGTGTTTTCTTTGCTTTAGCACAACTGCTATAGTAAATCTCATGCTGATATGAGGTTTCATTTAAATTTCAGAAGTGTTTGACCGAAGCACCACATGTTCAGCTAGACAGTGTATGAATTTAATATTTTTCGTAGGGGTCACATTCACATGAGATTTAAAATATTCAAACTGGTAAATATTTGTCAATTGTGTTTTAAAATTGCAGAATTGGATCAATGACGATCTTAAGCCTAAAGACATATTTTAAATTGTATGTTTCGTTAAGCCACGGACAAAAACGTTACAATGGGACCATATGGAAAAAATAATTGTTGTGTGAGACATAAGTCAACTCAAACCTGAAATACTCTGAAACTTACTTTATCACGAAACCAAACATGTCTGCTATTAACAAAGTAAAAGTGGGGTTGAATATCTTCATAGAAAAAAAACTACAACTTTATACTAACACTGGGACAACTGTATACTAACACTGGGACAAAGGTCAACATTGTTTTGACCCCTTGTAATTGTAAACTCCTTCTACTTTCGCTTTTGAAATGTATAATAAAAGGAAAAAGAAACGCATAATCAAACAATTGCCTATACTACACTTATAGGTTATTTAACATGGTTCTGTACAATACGGAGATATATTTGGACGAGTACACAGCTGGAAAAGTCATATTGGACGAGCCGTTAGGCGAGTCCAATATGATTTTTTCCAGCTGTGTACGAGTCCAAATATATCCCGTATTGTACAGAACCATGTTAAGTAACCTTTTTATTCTATACCTTTATTTTAACCAATCATTTATAATTCGGATATAACTTTCGTTTGTTTCATGCTTTCAAGCAAGTCGCTATGAACATCGAAAGCACAATTGCATGTAGGTCTATGTATTTTATATATTGTGTTCGACATGGCTTACTCTCAAGCTTTATTTGCTTGAAAGAATGCCCATTTCTCCGTTGTCAACAGTGATTAAATACTACCGAAGGTCAGTTTCAAACAATGATATATTATGCTAGTTTTTTGTGTTTTTTTTTTGTTATAAAGGAAAATTAAATAAAAATATGTGCAATAGATAGGTTTTCATTACTTGACAACAATTTATGGTTAGGTAATGACAGAAGCCTGTCGGTTCTGATTTTTATTCGGACCTTTTCACGCGTTTCGGTCTTTATCATAGGTTTAACATGGAACCTGTGAAGCGTACAATACGAACAAAATACGGGATATTTTGTACGCGCGTGCGTCCCGATACGGAAATATATTGTACGGTCACATGACTCGAAAGAGCGTCTACGATTGGATGTATAAATTAGGTATAGAATAATAGTATATACACCTAATTACACGTACTATTTCAGATATATCTCAACATGTTTTGTATAAAAAGCGGCTACAACTTATTACAGAAAGGACAACTCTGTCATGTATATATAGTAGACCTTTTAATCAAAGTATACTTTGTTACACGAAATTCATAAATGTTGCAATTTGGCTTGAAAAAGTCTAGCCATATCAGTATTGTTTAATATTAAGGGACTGCAACGTTTAAAGCCTAAGTTTGTTCACCTTCTTGAGCCAAATGCTCATTCTGTCGATAATGAAACTTTAAATGTGTAACCATTGGTGTGCTCAGTGCTGTTTAAAAATTCTTTACGAAAGGACAGGCATAATGTCACCTTGTACCATTCGATTAGCAGTAGCATATTAAACATACAATATATAGCGAAATACCCATTATGCGTTTCTTATTCCTTTCAGTATATATCTATAACTGTAAAAGGTATGATGAGCTTCTGCATTTCAAAACATCAATAACATGTCCAGAATACAGTTACATCAAAGAAATAACAGCATTCAAAACATCAATAACATGTCCAGAATACAGTTACAGCAAAGAAATAACAGCATTCAAAACATCAATAACATGTCCAGAATACAGTTACAGCAAAGAAATAACAGCATTCAAAACATCAATAACATGTCCAGAATACAGTTACAGCAAAGAAATAACAGCATTCAAAACATCAATAACATGTCCAGAATACAGTTACAGCAAAGAAATAACAGCATTTCAAAACATCAATAACATGTCCAGAATACAGTTACAGCAAAGAAAAAACAGCATTCAAAACATCAATAACATGTCCATAATACAGTTACAGCAAAGAAATAACAGCATTCAAAACATCAATAACATGTCCAGAATACAGTTACAGCAAAGAAATAACAGCATTTCAAAACATCAATAACATGTCCAGAATACAGTTACAGCAAAGAAATAACAGCATTTCAAAACATCAATAACATGTCCAGAATACAGTTACAGCAAAGAAATAACAGCAAACTGCACTAAAATAGTTTTTAAAACAATAAAAAAGAAAGATTAAATCTATTTAATAGAGAATTATTTTCGCACCAGGCGAGCATATCCGGTTGATCGTAAATAAACCGAATAATTACTATAAGCATCAATAATTTCAGAACTGATAATTTAATATAGACTAGTAAGCCTCATCAGTATGGTTATTGAATGGTCATTGTTGGCAATATATTTCAAAATGTTGAGTAAAACAATTTTTGTCACACTAATATATAAATAATAAAGATATAAATATGCTCACCATAATGGGGCAATACTGCTGGTTGGTTGACCTAGGGGTGTGATAACTAATCGCTACTTGTGACATACTCAACAGTAATACATGGATCGATATATGGTAACGTAGAGGCGTGATGCATAATCGCTACTCGTGACATACTCAACAGTAATACATGGATCGATATATGGTAACGTAGAGGCGTGATGCATAATCGCTACTCGTGACATACTCAACTTTCATGCACACGACGATTGACGTATACTCGTGATTCTTAATCGCTTTACGTGATAATACTCAACAGTCATGCATAGGTCAATGTTGCTAGATGGTTGACGTAAAGGTGTGATGCTTAATCACTACTCGTGACATACTCAGCAGTCATGCATAGGACAATGTTGCTAGATGGTTGACGTAGAGGTGTGATGCTTAATCGCTACTCGTGACATACCCAACAGTTGATATCAGACCTTGACACAGTTTGTTAAATATAACGGTGCTGGAGTGTTAACAAGGCAGAATATAACATGTTCCATTAAAACAAGGGCCATTACTCTGTTGTTTAACTTCCGATACTGGCGGTTTTCGAACTTTTCTGAGCTCTTCTTGATATAAAGACTCTGCCACGGTTCGGTCAAGGTCAACTGCAAACTGAAGGTGTAAGAGTGTTAATACGGCAGCATATGGCATTAAACAAGGGACATAACACTGGTGATTAAAATCCGATATTAATGATACTTGGACTTGTTTAAGTTTCTTTCATTTCTGTAAAGACACTGACATAGTTTGGTAAAGATCAATTTCAAAATAAAGGTGCTAGAGAGCTAACAATGTAGAATATGACATTTTCTGCTCAAACAAAGGTCATGTCTCTGTTGTTTAATATTCGATATTTGTAGTTTTCGAACTTGTCCAAGCTTTCTTTGCTATAAAGACCCTGATAAAGTTTGATACAGAAAACATAAAAATGGTGTTGCTGAAGTATAACATGTAACAACATCCTTTAACGAACGAAGGGACGAAGAAGATGAAAGACAACGACGGAGTACGGACACACGGACAACGCGCTCACATAATTTCGTCTGACTTTCGGCCAGTAGAGCTAAAAAAAAGATAATACAAATGCAGATAAGTTATTTTTTATTCTTTCGTAAATAAAAGTAATGGTAGTACACAACAAAATGTTTTGATATTGTTATACATATTTGAGTTGTTTAATCACTCCTCTATAGTTAGTTCACACCACGAAACGAATTAAAACATCTATAGAGACAAACACAGGTGAATAACTAAAATCTTATTCGAACAGTATCCAATATTAACCCTTAACCCTTAACCCGCTAAGCACGACTATAACTTTTGCGTCCATTGTAAACCCAGTTCAGCCTGCGAGTAACTCGCAGGCTGATCAAGGTTTACAATGTCCGGCTGCTGATAAGTCAGTTTCCCCCAAACCCCCTTTTGTCACATAAATGGAATGGTCTTTATTCAAAGAAAGACAAGTCCATTATATATATGTAGCGGGTTAAAGGTTAAACAAAATTGACTACCTGGACTTCCACTATTCAATATAATTGTAAATAATAATAGTTATTTGTAACACATTTATTTCTCCAAAAAGTCAAATCCCTGAATTATAACTGAGGTAGCGGCTATGTTGGGTACTTCTTATTGACTAGCAACCTCTAGCGACCATAGCTACCTGGAAGGACTTGTGCCCCCTGGTACTGTGGTGGCGGGAAACCATAGTTACTTGGTGGGTAGTGTGCTCCTGGGTTCTGAGACACCTGATTCATCACCAGTATACCTGTAAAATACATAAATCTAACCGTTCTTGTTTTGAAGTGAATATAAAAATATATCTTCCTCAAAGTTGAATCGTAATATCTTTATGAAGGCGAGTTCAGCGGTGTCTAAGTAAACACATTCAAATGTTTTCACATTTCCAGATGAAAGTAACAATATAACAATAGTGTTTTTTAATTTGAAGCGAAATTTGAAGCGAAGTAATGATTTTAATTTGAAATCACCGATTATAATTCAAATGTTTTATCGAATTCAAAATCACGGTATTTTTCTGATTTTATGTAATAAATACTTGAAGTTGTGGGTAAGAGTCATTGGCAAACTATTTGATGACAAATTAAAAAACAACTATGTGGTAGGAAAAATCATATCTCTGACATATCTTTCTTCAAACCCTTGGTAAAAATTCATATCTGCTATATAGTAAAGAATGATAACGAATCCATATTTGCTTTATTGTCAACCATGATAATAATATGATAACTTACCCATATCTTCTTTATTGCAAACAATGATAACGTTTACATGTCTGCCTTACAATGTTTTAGTAAAGTATGCTAACGTACATTAATCTGATTTATATTAAACTATGATAACTTTTCCATGTTTATTTCATAGTTTCATTCTTTGTATGCACAAACGGGTTAGTACTGCACATTATAAAGAGCGGTTGTTGTAGCATTCGCACTAACCATATACACGAATCGATCCCATCAACAATGAACGATTTAATAGACATTGCAAGATTCCCCACTCCCCCTTCACCCACACACCCCCACCCACACACACACCTTTTTTTATAGAGAGTGTTCGTTTCGATTTTCAGAGTACTGTAATTAAACCTATAAATGACGTGTCTGTCCAATCTGACGGTTTTAAAGATGTATCACTACATTTGACTTCCTTTGTTGAATAAACCAGCTTAGATTTTTCAGATGTGTAGGTAGGTAGGAAAATTCCTCTTTCTTTTATTCCATGTATGTCAGATTCTTTAGCGAATGCTGTTAAACGTTTGTTTGGACGTAAGGCACTACATTTGGCACTTATTAAATATTATTTTATTATGCTGGGTATGTATTACATAAAATTCCTATCTAAAACAATCGATAAACCAAAATAATAAAGTCCTGTTGTGGCCGCTACACTTACCTCCCAACCCACCCCGGTTGTTGCTGTTGTACCATGCTGTTTTGGCCGCAACACAGGATCAACGCTGTCATGGTACAACTAAAACAACCCGGTTGTTGGGGTTGTACCATGACAGCATATGTCCTGTTTTGGCCGCCACACTTATCTCCCCACCCCACCCACACCCCCGGTTGTTGGAGTTGTACCATGACAGCATGTGTCCTGTTATGGCCGCCACTCTTACCTCAACCGGTTGTTGGGGTTGTACCATGACAGTATGTGTCCAGTTTTTGCCACCAGACTTACCTCCCCGGTTGTTGGGGTTGTACCATGACAACATGTGTCCTATTTTGGCCGTCAGACTTTCCTCCCCCAGTTGTTGGGGTTGAACCATCACAGCATTGGTTCTGTTTTGGCCACCAGAGTTACCTACCTCCCCAGGTTGTTTGGGTTGTACCATGACAGCATTGATCCTGTTGTGGCCGCCACACTTACCTCCCCCCGGTTGTTGAGGTTGTACCATGACAGCATTGGTTCTGTTTTGGCCACCACACCGACCCTTGCGTCTGCAGACATAGTACGTAATTAATCCAGCAATTACACCAAGCACTAATAAACCGCCGCCTATAGAACCCGCCAGATGAATACTAAAACACACAAATATAAATTGAAACAATTTGTTGTTTTTTCCTGATCTGTTAAACTGTTTTAATTATTGAATGAAAGTATTATTTCTAAGGAATGACTTAATTTGAACGAGAGTGTTATGAAATAGCTACAATTTTGTCAAGTTTGCGGTGAAATTGTTCCCGACTCACAACACATTCATTGATGGGGAAAATAAATGGGGTTACCATTTTAAGTAGCTGAACATCACAGACAAATAACAACAACAACAAACAAAAACAAATCTGACATATTTGTTTTTCGGATCTAACTTAGATTAAAAACAATGCAAAACATAATTATATATTAATGGCTAAGCACGCATGTTTTCACAAAATGCTTTCAACGTATTAATTATTGTATTGAAAGAGATATAGTCTTGAAACATTCGAAAACACATACGTGCAATCCTCTGACGCACACCAAGTTTTATCACAAGTGGCACTAATTGAGCCGTTAGGCGCCCGTTTATTAAGGGTTTCGCAACAATACAGTGTATTCGATGACCCTTTACAACAATACAGTGTATTCGATGACCCTTTACAGCAATACAGTGTATTCGATGACCCTTTACAACAATACAGTGTATTCGATGACCCTTTACAACAATACAGTGTATCGATGACCCTTTACAACAATACAGTGTATTCGATGACCCTTTACAACAATACAGTGTATTCGATGACCCTTTACAACAATACAGTGTATTCGATGACCCTTTACAGCAATAGACAGTGCAGTGCTTCGCCGCGTGTGTCGTCGAACCGCCGCTCCTTCTACCGCTTCCTCCAGTAGTGTATTATTTACAACATTTTCCCTCCTTTTTATCTTCCGCTTCCGCTAAATGTGCTGAAATACGAATAAGCCGCTTTATAACATAACGTGACGTGACGTGACGTGACGTGACGTGACGTGACGCAACGCAACGCAACGCAGCAACGCAACGCAACGCAACGCAACGTAACGTAACGTAACGTAACATAACATAACATAACGTAAGCATATGATGTTTGGGAACAATCAATTCAAAAATGTGTTAACAGGTCATTCATTATACAATAACATATATTTAAGTCTCACATCCATATACACACATTACATTTACAAATATTAAAAAATATTCAAAACTGCAAATGAAAATTAAGAGAGGTTCAATATAGAGCTATGAGAGACTATTTCAAGTTGTAATTACCTATTATACAAATCAATATACCTTAGAATTATACATGGGCATGTACTGGGATGACAATAGGGTAAGCGTGAACCTTTCATTGGGATGACCATAGGGTAAAAGTGAGATTTGGGGCATCCAAGAACCATGTTTACCACCGACATCCCACATTGAAAAGTTCCACTGATAGCAATATAAACCAAATACGAATAAATCTTATATAATTTAAAGAAAAAAACCCATCCGAGTCGTCGAGTTTCTCAGTAAAACATTTTCATAAACAATATGAATAAAAAATGGAACGATCTCAATACATATTATGTCTTTTGAGCCTCAGGAGTGAAATATTAATGTTATTCAACGAGTTTCATATTGTTTTATATAACCCGTAGGTTATTTTTGTCAAGAGATATTTGTTTGAGTTATTCACTTCTAGCGATTATTAGAATATTGCTTGACGTCATCCGCTGTAATTACACATGCTGTGAAAACAAACTACTGCATTCTAACAAACGACATCATTCGATAAATGTAAAAAATAAGATCAAAGGCTAAAGGAATTTAGGCCTAGTTTTATTAATGTCACGGAAAGTACGGTACACATCATACTAATAAAATACTGACTTTTGATAACGATTTTATAAAATGGTTCAAAAGTGACAATTAAACACAAGTCTAAATATGTATTGCGGGTAAAGAACATTTTAATTTTAACATATAACAACGTGATACTTCATAAAATATGTATTTCTTCATTATGTTTAATACATCGATATTCTATCCACTCCAATAATGTACTCTGTAGATGTTTAACTAGAGGTGACCTATGTGAACTTACAGTGTATATTCTCAATAAATACAGTCGTTTATTATTACTTTTATTTTATTGCGATGTTATTTAAACAATTAATATCGAACAAAATTAAATAGGTTATTGGTATGAAAGGATAATTTTTATTTTTATTATTCGTTGTTTCTGGCAAGCTCGTCGACTTCTGCCAAAACAAATCTTACCAAGGATTAATTCAAATATATTCAAATCGACAAAAACACGTGTATTTGACTTTTAAATAAAATATACTGAAACATAAACTTAAATTAGCTATGTGGAGGAAGTATATATTCAAACGGCTAGAAAAATGCCTATACTTAAGATAGAAGGCGCAAAATTATCAAAAAGTGAAATTAAAGTAAAACGCCCTTTGACCGCAGCGCGAGTTAATACGATACAAAACCATTTACACACACGCGCTTAAGTCTAGTAATGGAAATATCAACGTAAAGCCTCAAAGTAAAATCACAAACAATATTTAATTCCCGGGTTGAAGTCTCTATACATTGTTTAAGCATCAGTCGCCAATGTAACCCCAAGTTATGCATTATAAACAAAATGTAGTCCTCCTTTTTTGTTGAAAAAGAGCACTTTATATGTGACATATCTACTGCATTGTGTTGTAGCATTTATTGAAAGTGCATTTATAGATTTTAATGCTATATTGATCATAAGTTCCAACAATCCCTGAATCTATGCATTCAACTGTGTGAACTCTAAATGAAAACAGGTGATCTAACTTAACGTGAGAGTGATTTGCTATACGAAAAGTTGTAGAACATTATTAATAGGTGACATTTTGCCATTGTGTCAATGAGACGTGGCTGATGGTGTGACTTCGTATTATAACAACTCTATGAATATGCAACCGTATAATCATTAGAGCACATTTGATCCAGATATGACTTTTAATTGTACCCTTGTAAAATTCTTCCACCCACCTTCATCGAACTCAAACATACACAATTAAAGAAAATAACCCGCCAAATAACGGCAAAATTGCATTACAAAACCGTTTATCAAAACTCTGTCTAGGTGGTCATGTCATATAATAATGTATATATGCCGATTAAAAGTATAGGATTTTTTCATTGATTCTTAAACTACCCGTGATTGAATATGCGTAAAACGATTTATGAGTTGGTAACTCTTAATTCAACGCACCGGTTTTGGGGTTTGGCATGGCTGGTTAAAGCCGTAATATTGTGTCTATAGAGTTTGGATTCTCAAAATATGTAAGTTATATATATATATACCTCGTCGTCAGAAGGTTTGGGAACGGTGTACACCTGTTGTAAAAGGTGGCTGTTGGCGGGATAGCTACTGTAACGCCTTTACTGAATGCAGTTTTCCAGTCAGCATTTTTTATTGCCGGAACCTCTAAGGCTCCGGGTATGTTTATCCCGGACTCAGAAAGCTGCTATGGGTGTTGGACTGTGTATCAACATCATTTTACTGTTCATAAAACAACTGTATTTTATTAAGAATACCGGGACGCAAATTGGTATACAGGCATTTCAGGGGTCTTCTACTACTTGATTTAGGGATACAGTCTACAAATTATGATCTGTGCATGCGCGTATATAGCACTGGTTCTTACTGGTTTTTACTACAATAATTAGTAGTAAATTTCAGGGATACAGTCTATCAATCTGCTTTCAGCACACGAATACAGCTGGTTCCAAATCGGTATCGTCGCTGATAATTGATTGATGTTAAACCTTGTTAAAGGGACAAACGGCACTCTTGATTTTTTAAAATATCGCGGCGACCCGTTAGTCTTTCTACATAACTTGCATTTGTTCAATAATTAATATTAACTATAAGAATAATATAAAATAGATTGTGTTTGAATATTACTAACTGTTTGTGTGTACATATATATATGTATCTCTTTTTGGTGTTGTTTGATTTAGAAAAGAAAAAATGGAACACCTTTCAATCGTTAAACAGAGTTGATGAAACTTTAACTGAAGCATATTCTACAGAGTTTGAATAGGTCTGCTCCACGGCTACTTATTCTCATGAACTACTATCAGATTTCAATAATAAAACACATCTACCATTAAACCCTTTCTTCTAATGAAAATTTACATTGCTAAAAACTTAGATTACCTTAACAGACGCCAGTTTTTCAATTCACTCTTGCATGTCTTTTTATAAGATGATTGTATTACGTCTATACCGACGATTTTCCTATTTACTTGTCGTTACCTCAGTGATCGCTCGTATGTATATACATATCCATTTTTACAACATGCATACTTATTGAGCATGTCTTAATTGTTATTTCATTCTATGTAATCACATATGCACACTGAGGACCTATATTACAAATTTTTAAATTTTTAAATTGGGGTTCCGGGTGTCTGACCATAGTAGCGGTTTTAAACTGTCCCGTGGTAGTGACATGCCCAGTTAGTACACCAGCCACGGCTTTTTTCCCCCGTCCCCCCATCCCGAGCGTGTTTTCCGTTTGCTACTGTTTTGTTGCATATTATATATTTGGTCGTAAACTGTGTATTGATTAGTATACCCAATTGATATATATAATTAACCAGTTCCTATATAGAATATATATAGTATACAGTAGTGGGTTTATGTATACGTTTTAATTTGTATAAGCGTAATATTTCTGAGCTTCGAATTTTAACCAGCCTAAGTTTATTTTTATGTGTTTGATATCGAGTATGTATATGTTAACTGTAACAGTTTGACTATACTTTTTATTCTTGCATGTCTTTTTATAAGCTGATTGTATTACGTCTATACTGACGATTTATCTATTGACTTGTCGCTAAATCAGTGATCGCTCGTATGTATATACATGTCCATTTTTACAACATGCATACTTATTGAGCATGTCTTAATTGTTATTTCATTCTATGTAATCACATATGTAAACTGAGGACCGCATATTACTTCGTAATTATTCAATATGTCTTACGTTTTAGTCCATTCTATGCATTTAAAATCTAGACTTTTCGGGTAACATTGCACTTGTATTATGGAGCCGTCATAGGTATGTGTGAGGCCAATGGGGTTCTTTTCCTATCCTATCAGATAGTTTGACAATATATGAAAGTCCCTCTCTCGGGTTAAGTGTGTGGCCTTGAAAAGGGCCGGGTATATGGTATACATTTTTGGCCTGTAACAATATTAAAGCGTTTACTACTAACAGCAGTTTGGACAATTATGTGGACTTGCCATGAAGTTTGTGAATCGCTATTAGATACTATTTTCGTCATGTATGGAACCACCGTTTACAGAAAAAGTGTTGGTATCCCTATGGTTAAGAACTGTGAACCCTTGTCGCAGATTTGTTTTTATATTGCTATGAAAGAGATTATTTCATGTTGAGCCTTTCTCCAGATACCCAGGCAGATGTTATTGAAGCCTTTAATGACACTTTTCGATATCTGGATGACATATTGAACATTGACAACTCTTTTTTTTCTGCTACGGTTAATACTATATATCCTAAAGAACTTCAACTTAAACAAATTTTATATTTCTGATACTAACGCTTCTTTTCTCGATTTACATCTCTCTATTGGAAATGGTGAAATAATTATCAAAATCTATGACAAGAGAGTTGATTTTAATTTTTTATTGTTAATTATCCCCATTTAGATCTACTTCTTCTTTATATAAGCTATTCTTTGTTTCTTTGTGTGTTTGTGGTTGACTTTCGTCCTTGAATGCTACTTCTCCTGTTCGATTATATCTACTTCTTATGAGGTCTTTGTATAACCAAAATGCTACTCCATCAGGGCTACCCCTTACATAAACTTCGTAAAACCTTAGCAAATTGTATTATCGTAACCCTGATCTTCTTTCAAAATATAGAAGTAATTTAAGAACTCTTCTGCGACAAGGACTATCACAACCTGACTTCTATGGTGACGTGATTTACGCACTTCGTAAGATCCTTGGTCATGATCACTTTCATACTATCTTTGTTAAACTTGTTAAATAGTTTTTCAAAAGAGGTTATGATCCTATCATTTTGCAACGCATTGTATGCTTGGTGGTGATGCTTGGTGGTGAACCCATTTACAGTTCGCCACTATGCTTTAATTGTGCGATGACCGGACATGCTGTGGACCCCATGATGACGTCTACCTAGAGCCCAAAAGAACGGTGACGTTTGAGGTTGTCTTGTCGTGCTCTCAATGGTTTATTCTCTTGTTGCTCCGGCTTCTGCCAAGTCAATGAGTACCTTCATTGTAGCTGTCTAGGCTATTGTTTTTTTTGTATTTATATATACACGAGCATATTTGTGTTTTACTTGAATAATTGAATACTAATGCTGCCTTGTTGGTTAGAGAATAGTTCATGGCGGGGATTTCTTTATTTACACTGTCCTATTTTATTGGGATGACAGTAGGGTAAGTGTGAGGTTTTGTGCACCCTAGAACCCGGTTTAGACCCCCAGCGGTCTTTTTTTGCCACTGACCGTTCCATGGCGGTAGCCCTAATGTTAACCTAATATCAACTCTTTTTCTGTTTGTGACTTCATATGCCTTTATTCCTTATTAACATTGCCATTCATGTTTGTCGTTTTGCGTGTTTTTGGATGTTACAGTGTTCTGTGAAAGCTGCATTTCCTGTTCGACTTTTATGCTTATTTTTAAATATTGACATAATCTTATCATAAATAACAAAAGCATGGGTATAATTGATATTACAATTTATTTTCTACGCGAGTTTTATGAAACACATGCTAAATAATATTTTAATATATATGCAGAATTTATGGATTGTACTAACACGAATACTTTCCTGGCGATATGCTATCACTCATAGACCGGATACATCGTTTTAGCGCAACACGCGGATGTTACCATATTTTTCAAAACCAGACCTATTTTACTGAACACAGTATCTCAGTCCGACGATTTGTCTAGATGTACTTTTTGTATTTACAATCATGCGTCGAAGATGATCAAGAATTGCTTAGTAGGAAAACATCAAATAACACCGGGAACGCGCACCTGTTTTGGCAAATTACAAGTGAGTGCAAGGAACGATAACTCTGAATGGAGATTGCTGTTTTGCGGGACCTGGTACGGTTTTTGACGTGTTTTGCGAAAAATGTAAAAGAAAATAATATTGTTTTTGTTATATGATGCAATGGATAAATAAAAGGAAAATAAAGGAAAATAGAACCTTATACATGTGTATTATTAATTAATTATAAATAAAACAAAGTAAAAAAGCGAAATATTCAATATCGACAAAAATTATGTATTGGCAAATATTCGTTGGTAATAATAATTTCGGGACAAGTTTAAAAAAATCAGGGCAAGTGACTTTTCAATCAGGGCAAGTGGACTTTTGAAATCTACTTTTCCTGGGCTATTCCCAATTTTAATTTTCTTGGAGCACTGGTGTGGCGACTGCTCTTCTGAAACTACTTGACAGATTTTTCATGAAACTTCACAGGAATGTTGCTCTTGATGTCTAGTTATACATGTCAGCCGGAAATTCAAGATGGCCGTTGCGCAACGGCTTAAAATCTATTTTACAAAATACAATTTTTTGCCGACCACTTCCAAAAAAACATAAGTGTTATTGATTTGGAACATTAAACCAAAATGAGTGGCATGCAATGGAGTTGGTCCAACCAAAATTCATTTCGATTCGATGTCAAACATGGCAGCCAGCTCCCATCTTTGTTTATATAGAAACTGAAACATGAAACTTTACAAGAATATTTTCTTGCTGTCTCGTTGGTCCTAGCATTCAAGATGGCTGCCACAGCTACAAAAAGAATTTACACAATACAGGTTTGTGGCGACAACTTCTCAAAATCCGTAAGTAATATTGATTTGGAACCTTTACTAAAATGACTGCCACGACTTGAGTTGGTCCTACACAAAATTCATTTCGATTCGATGTCAACTATGGCCACCAGCAGCCATCTTCGTTAAAATAGAGTTATATAGGCGATAACTCTGAAAAAGTTAATGGATTTTCATGACACTTTACAGGAATGTTGCTCTTGGGGTCTAGTTGGTCCCAAGTAAAAATCAGAAATTTAAAATGGCAGAAACAGCTAAAAAATACATTTAAAAAAATACAAGTTCATGGCGACTACTAAAAAAATAAGATTTTAACCAACTATCTCAAACAATAACTTGCCACTTCTTACAACCCTTAATCGTGAACTTCAGGTGAGGATTCAGCGGCCTCTTGCTCAGTGGATAAGGACGCCTCGGCTTGAGAGATTATAACATATAACAAGAATCACTTTGCCAATAACAATCATAAAAAATCATACAGTCTTTAATCTTAACTATACGAACAACTCAAAACCATTTGCTTACTAATGTTTTCAGTACGCAGTAATTTGATTAATAAATATTGTTTATGGTTTGATATTGTATACGATTTAGTTAGAGTGGAAAAAAATATGTCATTATGTCTATATTGGGTAATTAAATGTGATATCAAAGGGGTGATACACGACAACAAAATGAGAGGAAAATGATTTAAAAGCGTATATATAGGGTGGTTGTAAATTTGAGTTTTATAATAATGCAAACGACATTTTCACATATTTTGAGAAATAAATTGGTCTACAAGAGAGATTAGACACTTCAGAATAGTAATGTTTTAGATGAAAGTTGAATGTGAATGTTAATAAACGATAATGCTTTTCAAAAATGGATGCAGAAGTTAACTTGAGTTACCTTTTGATGAAAATGGAATTTCTATTGATATTGTTACTAAATGTATATATAAAGGTGTGGGTTTACAACTGGAGGTTATTTCTTTCTGAAACACACATTGAAAAACAATAATGTATGTTTAGGGTTACTACGTCAAGTCATATGTTACATTTGTTTGACAAACTCATTTTATTCTTTTTAAGTTATGAGAGTCAAAACATTATATATGGTGATAAGGACGGATCCGATATATCAGACATATTACTATCTAGTATACGTTTTTGGCATACATCTTTCATTGTGCTAATTTAAATACATAAATGACAAACATCATGATTCTCACTGATATAGATGCTTATCCAAATAAGATATATTAGTTATCATTATTTAACAAACTTTTGGAAGTTTAGTGTTTAATTTATCATGCATGACAATATCAGTGATTTGGAAATGATTTTAAACATGGATTCACGGATACGTTTAGATGAAAAGGAAAGTATATCATTTTTTTTCTGAAGTAAAATGTTGCGTTCCAATTTCAAACTCTACCTTTACTTGATAAATGTTAAGGTGTGCACTTGAAGGTTAAGAGTCTCATTTCACAGACTTGAAGTAGACACAGGGAGATGTCACACGCCTGATAAAATACCTTTATATGCACAAACGTGTCAATTATGCAATTCTCTCGAAGATAAATATAATTTTATTTTAGAATGTCCACTTTAACATGCATTACACATGGTATAATAAACATCGTATTGGAAACGACAAATATTCCAAAATGCATGCAACTGTTTACGTCTGAGCAAGTCAAAACTGTTAGAAATCTAGCATCATTTGTTGGTTTTTTTCAAATGGGAAATGAAATATCTTACTTCAACTAGGCTAAGATAAGTTGGTAATATTACACATTTATGTAACCTATTTTAAAGTGTTTTGATTATATAATTTATAACATATATTTACATTATGCTGCAATTGTGTAACATTTACAATTGTGAATAGATTAACTATTTTGTAAATTGTGTAGTAATGATTTTGGCCTTTGTATGGAAATAAAGTAAAAACTCTTTGGCCTCAATTTGTTAGTTTTATCCAAATGAATTTAGTCCTCTGAAATCAGACCGTAATATGTTGCTTCTAGAAAATCGTTTAAAGACACATTAGGTTAAAAGTAATCATATACAACGAATTGACAATAGTAAACAGGAAAATAGCACTACTTTTTAGTAAGCAAACGGCAAATTGTCAAACAAGAAGAAACTTTGAATTAACATTGTTGTGGCGGTTATGCTGGATATTTCTCACTGACTGGTGGAGCTTGGTGACTATTGCTACCAGACGGATATTGTGGTCCAGGATACTGTGGTGGTGGGATACCATAGTTATCAGTAGTTGGCTGTGCCATAGGGTACTGTGGTTGTGGGTTAGCATAACTTCCCGTAGTTGGCTGTGCCCCAGGGTACTGTGGTGGTGGGTAGCCATAGTTACTGGGTGGGTACTGAGCACTTTGGTTTTGTGACATCTGATTCATTTGACTCATCATCGTTACACCTCCTGAAAAAGTTTTTTTTGTGTTTTTTGGTGTTTTTTATTTTTTTTAGAGAATATCAGGATTTATTATAAAAACAAATATAAACCAGTGTGTACATATTTTTGGTATTTGTATAAATTAAAATTTGGACATTTAAACCTATACATTTCATTTAAAAGCAATATATCGTTACTAGGTTTTAAATACAGAAATGAACCAAGCATTTTTTTCAAGTTATTTTTTTTCTTCAGATTTATATTATTTTGAACATGCGACCATAAGATATAATGTAAATGATGAAACATATTGAAAATAATATGAAAAATATATTGTCTATGTGGCTTTCCACTGTAAGTTTAGCTTGAATAAAATAAAGAATAAATGTCTAAAAAGAGAGAAAAATTAATATAATCTTGATGTCAAACGACATACAACTGATAACGTTGTGCATTTGAAAGACATAATTTTGGACTGTCCATGTACGTTTTAATTTTTATCAAAGCATACCGATCCCTCACGTATTGAAAGGACTACAAATCGGTAGTGTTATTATGTACTGTTGCTTTGGGATCATCAAGCCCATTCTGTGTTGCTTTAAAGTAGAATATCGCTTAAGCCGGTGCTATGAGGCGTGAGAGGTGTTGCATCTTACAATTACCTCTCAAGAACAGACTCAATAAAACCGAGTCTGCTAAATTGTCTCCCTTGTTAGTCTTTGTTGCTTCCAATGGATCACCTTTTCAGTATTTATTGACATTCACACTAGCGTTTGTTTAGTGCTGTGTGACGGCCGTACAAGGTCGGTCCGACTACAAATCAGTAGTGTTATTATTTACTAGTCCTTTGGGATCATCAATCCCATTTTGTGTTGCTTTAAGGTAGAATATTGCTTAAGCTGGTGGTGCTAGGAGGTGTGAGAGGTGTTGCATATTATAATTACCTCTTATGAACAGACTCAATACAACCGAGTCTGCTACTTTTCTATCTTGTTTGTTGCTTCCAATTGATTACCTTTTCAGTATTTATTGACATTCACACTAGCATTTGTTTAGTGCTTTATGGCGGCCGTAAAAGGTCGGCCCGACTACAAATCGGTGGTGTTATTATTTACTGGTCCTTTGGGATCATCAAGCCCATTCTGTGTTGCTTTAAGGTAGACTATTGCTTAAGCCGGTGCTAGGAGGCGTGAGAGGTGTTGCATCTTATAATTTCCTCTCATGAACAGACTCAATACCACCGAGTCTGCTACTTTTCTCTCTTGTTTGTGTTTGTTGCTTCCAAGGGATCACTTATTTAGTATTTATTTCCACCAACGTGAGCATACTTACCCCCCGATTGTTGGGGTTGCACAACAACAGTTCCAGTACGGTTTTGACCACAGCAACCCTTGACACAGCATACGCAGCACGTGATACAGCCTGCAACAATCGCTAAATTCCCGATCACAATCAACGCTATGGCCCAGCTGAAAAATATACAGACAGTAGAACATAAATGGAATTTTTTTTTTTGAGGTTGTATTGTTTATATATGTTGATTGATTATATTTTAAGATCAGTGCAAAACAAAATACCACAATAACTGAAACGCATATTTATATTTTACATATATGCTGTTGGATTATGGGCGAACATTCTGGAATAAAAAAGTGTGAAAGGAGAAATTGTCCAAAACTACTGAACCAATGTATTTTATGACCTTGATACCTGACTTATCTTATATGTTTATTGGTAGACTTTTATAACAAGCAGTTATTTACCTTGTCATTTAACATTGTTTACTATGGATAATCATAAGAAAGAAAACCGTTCCACTAAATTTCAACCTGATTAATCTGTCTCTCAATAAATTTCAATTGATTTTTACTAGCCTTGTTATTGTTTGACGTGCATTTTAGAACAACAAAGTTAAATGAACTAAATCCAGATATGCACGTAACAATGTTAAATGTCGACTCGTTATATGAATTATAACATAATTTGTCCAAAATACCAAAAATTTGGTTTGTGGTGCTTTTTCATTGACCGTGAGTAGGTAGATATACTTTCAATGTTTAATTTAACTCCATAGTCTAAAAGGGATTATATACCCAAATAAATTCCCATAGCTCCAATTATAGGAGTGTCTCAAATAAAGACATTTTACACAATGAATTTCCACGGCCAGTTAGATTGAACATAGGACTAATGAATTTCTCACAAAACATATACTACTCTGTCCCATTTCACAGAGCTGTTTACATCCAAAGACAAGATTGCGCGCCTGTTTTAGTTTAAAAAATCAAAATGTGAGAACTGGCAGACTGAGCTTTTTATTTTTATTTTTCAAATGCAGGTAAATAAATGAAATAATTGATAATGGAGGATAATGTTAGCACAGTAAATTGCTTCTGAATTTTGCTTTTCTTGGCGACACACGTGAAAAGAACACCAATTCCAAAGTGATTCAGTACAGAAAAGATCTTATGTACCATTTTATTCCCCGCTTCCGGTTAGGTATAATTTCTAATTGGGTGTATCTTCCCTGACAGAGATGAAATACGTAGACTACCTGCTATTATTTGTCCACCAATTACAGCTATCCGTCCTGTCATAACTAGGCGCTCTGTCACTGTAGCTACTACAGCAATATAACGATCTTGAGCTGCTGAATATGTTTATCGTACCACCACAACAGTAGAAGGAACAATATTGTGCGTCGTGCGTCGATCCGTAACGATCGGTATATTCATCGCAACATTCTCCCCCTTCCACTCCACGGGCTGAAATAAAAGATGGCTCAGCTAAAGTGTCATCGACGAGGCTATGTTCTTATAAACAAGCTGGCGACTTCGCTCGTATTTTAGTGTCGGTTTTTCTGGTATATATTATTTTAATCACAATCAATACATATTTGGAAGTCACGCAAAAATAGAAATGGATATAAAAGTGTGGAAATGTAACATTCAAGGACAACAGCCAACCAAAAACACGCACAGAAGCAAACAACAATAACAAGGATAAATAAGACATCACAAACATAACAGGTTTGGCAATAGGGCTACCTCCTTGGAACGGTGAGTGGCAAACAAGGTTCGAGGTTGCACTAATCCTAATTACTATCCTACTGTCATCCGAAGTAAACAGGACAGCGTAAATAAAAACAATCCCCGCAAGGCTATATCCTCTAACAAACTATTCAGCATTAACAGGCTGTATAAGTAGATCTATATAAGTAGATCTATATAAGTAGATCTATAACACGAAGATGATCATGTATATGTAAATATAAAAAAATATAGAAATCCACAAAACATAGGGTCCACAATTTGTCCGGTCATTACATAATCAAAGGCGAACTGTAAATGGGTCAACCAATAAACATGAAGTGTATATATAATGGACTGTTCTTTCTTTGAACTAAGACCATTACAGTTTGTGACAAAGGGGTGTATTGGGTGTCTGTGTGTTACTCGCAGGCTGATCTGGGTTTACAATGGACGCAAAGGCTATTATAGTCGGGCTTAGCGGGTTAAGGGTTAATAAAACCTGTATGAAAGTTATCATGACCAAGGATCTTATGAAGTTTGTCAATCACGTCACCATAGAAGTTAGGTAAGTCTCTCCGTGCTACTAATCATAGTGTTATTGTCTACTGGTCCTTTGGGATCAACGAGTCTAATATGTTTATTTACATTCACACACACGTTCATTAGTATTTATTGTAATTACAAGGATTTAGAAGCAAAGTTAGCGATATTGTTAACATATAAGGGTTGACAATAGTATTCCCACCTTGGAACAGTCAGTGGCAGTTTTAAACTAGGTTCTAGCGTGCACACAAAAGAAATAAAGGGTCATATAGAAACCACAGAAAAAAATCAATCTTGCCAATTTTGAAAGTAATACAGTCCCTGTGGGGAAATATGTTACAATTTTTATTGGATGTACGGGGGGACTTTCTACGGTCGCCACACAGCACAAACACCTCTCACGCCTATTTAAAATAGTATTCCACTCATCGGGCTCTAGGTCCCTAAAGTAGCAGTAAGTAATAACACAAATGTATTGTTTGCCATATTTACATTTTTATATTTGATATTCAGTACATATACAAGTCGAACGGAAAAGGAGTTTTCACAGAACATAGTCAAACAAAAAAATGCATTCAAAACAAAAAAAAACTAAAACTAAAAAAAGACAAGGATAAACAGAAGCAACGACATCATAATAATACAACAGTTCACATATTCAAACTAGTCTTAATTATATTGCTGCATTTAATTTAAGAAAGAAAACCTGCATAAGAATTTCAAATTTTATCAAAATGCAAAACTGTATTTGGACATTTGAATTGAACTGGATTGTATGGAACGCCATGACTGGACCCATGATGTTGCCGATTAATATATTCAGCGCATTCCCCTTTATATCTTTCATGATATGTAGTGCATTTTAATTATATGCGGTAAATAAATCTTTATATGATGTAGAAAAGTATTTATATGCAGTAGATTAATCATTATATGCGATAGATAAGCCATTGTATGTAGTAGATAAAATTTTATAGGCAGTCCAGTTTTCATTATATGTAGTGCATTTATTACTATATGCAGTAGTTTATCTTATATATGAGGCCATTTGAACATTATTTGAAGTAGGTTTGTATTTATATGCAGTGCTTCTGTTGACTTTGTATGTGGTATATATTCTAATATACGTGGTGGATACGTCTTTATATTCGATGGTTTCAATTACATTATATTATGTACAAACAGCTTTATACGTGGTGCATTTCTTATGATATGCAGTGCTTTTTCTATGATATGCTGTGTTTTTTTCATTATGATGATGAGATCAATCGGAACACTCGTTTTGAAGATGTTGCGATTTTATCGGAAAATTTAACGGCGCCGTCTAGTCTAACTTCCCACGCATCGTCTGTCATGTCGTCTGCAAACTAAAATATGCACTGAAAAAAACTGGTCAAGGGACAATTAGTCCTGCAATCACCCCTGCAACGAATTCTCGGAAGTCGGGTTCAATACCTGGTGTTTTAAATGTAATGTGTCACCGTGCCTTCGCCTCTGTAATGTGTCAACCGTTCTGTCTTCAATGTGTCAATCTTCTCCTCTGTAATGTGTCAGCCTTCCTCTGTAATATGTCACGCATTAATCCTCGAAGTGAGGAAACTCAAATAGCTAAAGCACTCGTGAAAATATGTTTTCTCACTTCTCGATAAAAATAAATCATACATTCACTCCAATCCAACAAATATTTATTTACCACATATATTAATCGTCAACATCACAAGAAAGTCAAAGCGTTCCATTGTATTGAATTGATTTGTTGTTCAACAGCTCATCAATATATTGTTTAGGTTCTTTCGAGCCGCCCAGAGTGAAAGGATGGATGCATAGGAATCCGGGAACCGACCATTACTCTAGCTATCGAATAGATTCTTATGGTTCTTTAACGTGCTCAAGGGATTGTCTCAGATACACGGGGCCGCCCGATTGACGCCTCCATCAGACGAACAAATGTAAGGGATAATATATATTGCCTAAAAAAACACCAAAGTAACCCATTGGCGACAGGGAGGCTCGAACCTTTAATCTCCGAAATTAGAGCAATATGTGTTGGATTATTGAATCTTAATGATATTTAATTGTAAATTGAGCGAACATGATTTCTTAAAGGTATTGTAGACTGTCGTGGAGAATCAAGTACCTGATGCAGAGTTTGAACGATATGTTTGAGTTTGTAGCCTGAGTATCGGTTGGGCTAAATATCCAACGGAATGCAACATTTCAACATAATTTGAGGCAATTTCTGACACCGTTAAATACTATCTAAGACAGCTTTGTAGGACCATATTTTTCCCAGATCACATTTTGTGAAGAATGGGATCTCATTTTTCACACAAAACAGTCACATATTTCACATTTCCTGTGAAATTTGTGATCGATTAAGGTTTTTGATGTGACATGAATTCGCATTCTTCACATTTCAATATTAATGTGCAATTTTACCAAACATGTGCATTTTTACATCTGAATCGCATTTTTCACATATTGGTGGGTTATGAACTCCGAAATGGAAAAGAGTTAACGTATATTAACTTGCGAAACCTTTTTGGGAGTGGTTGCGGTAGCGCAGTTGGTAGCGTGGTCGAATTTGTTGTTGCTAGGCGCTGTCGCCGTAGCGGTGCGGGTTCGATCCCGGCTAGTGCCAAACTAAATTGTAATTTATGTTCACTATGGTATGGTACATGTCCGTGTGTTAGCATTTCGTGTCTGAGCTGTAACTTTGTAACTTTGTAACGAATTGAGGAATTTTAAAATAACTTGGCACAAATATTCACATATGAAGGCGATATGCAGAGCGCATGCTTCGACCGCCTCGGTTCAATGTCAAGGTCACACATTTGATTATATTTCGTATCCGCTCCATATCTCCTAAATCACTGAAAAGATTTTCATGAAATTCGGGCATGTATGTCCATCATCTCATCGCAGCGTGGCCGAGTGGTTAGCGCGTTGGACTTGCGATCGGAGGGTCGTAGGTTTGAACCCCACTCGAAACACGTCCATGATAAACTGGTCGGAAGCAAAGGAAATGATTAAATAATTATTCTATACATGTATATCAAACAATTATCACTATAACAGAGACCAAAATCCCTGTTGTAGGAGCCAAAATCCATAATCGATGAATACGGGTCTCATTCCGTACTCAAGAGCACCATATGTAAGAATGGTCGTAGGCAAAACATGTTATCCTCTATAAATATAGACAATTATTATTATCGAGAAAACGTGCAGAACCCATGTTCCAGGCGCGTCGGCTCAATGTCACGGTCACGGTTGAAGGTCAAATATACTAGCCCAGGATTTGGCTAATTTCGTGTCCGCTCCTAAACCCCTTGAAGAATTTTCATAAAACTAGGTTCAAATCTTCACCTCATCGAGGCGACGTGCAGAACACACGTTACAGGTGAGTCAGCTCAAGTTAAAGGTTGCGGTTGCAGGTCAAAGATTCGAGCCCAGGATTTCGTCTCCGATCCATATCTCCTAAACCACTTGTAGGATTTTCATGAAACTTGATTCAAATCTTCACCTCATCATGCATGAGGAAGTTATGGAGCAGACACGTGAAAACTGACCAACTGGACAGACTCACGGATCGAGCAATCCTACATGTTTTACCGCATAGTTTAGCCAAGATGTCCCTATTTAAAGCGGTCACATTGGCCAACAAGGAAAGATATGTTGCTATACATGTATCAAGTACACTATTTTTTTGTAAACATACATGTCCCTACTTTTCGTGGACAACATGTATACAAAGTTTGAGAATCACAGCACAATCGTTCTTAAGTAATAGTAAATGTATAATTGGCCAAGGTCATCTTGGTATTGACCCAATGATCTCATTATTAAAAAGGGTTATCTACTACTGCATACCAAAATTACGGATCCTAGGCGCAACTGTTCTTGAGTTATTGATTTGTCCCAGGTGAAGCGACCTTGAACCTACTGACCTCAAAATCAGTAGGGATCAACTACTGGTCATAATTAATCTCCATACCAAGTTTGAGGAGCGTAGATCCAACCATTCTCTATCGTTTCATTGTCCAAAGTCACCGCGACCTTGACATTTGACGTCAAAATCAATACGCGTGACCAACGCGCATACAAAATTAAGGATACTATGCCTAACTGTCCTCAAGTTAATATACGTGTTCTACAAACCGACGCCATGTGCAAAAACATATACTCCGCTTCTTCAAGTGGGTGGGGGGGGGGGGGGGGGGGGGGCACAACAAGATCATGCAACTCATCACACAATGGTCCGATCTGCTCCGATTGTTAATCGATATATATCGCTTTTGTCTAGCCGATTAATCGGTTATGAAATCCCAACCGATTCCCATCACTAATATATCGAGTATCACATATTATTCGGATCAGTAAACAATGAAGGTGCTAGAGTGTTCACATTGCTAAATATGCCATTCTTTGATAAATCAAGGGAATACAACTCTTGATCCGACCGTTTAATGGGGCTCAAAATCGACCTTTATCGAGATCTTTTATGCCACAGATATTACATGCATTTCCATGTATGGACAGGATCGATTAAGAAACGAGAATGCTAGATTGTAAACATTCTTAAAAACAGCAATTTTTGATAAATTAATGGCACGTAAATCTTGACCCAGTGGCCCAATCTGGCTGAAAACTGAACTTATAAAGATCTGACAGTCATAGACAATGAGTCCAAGAATGATTAGGATTGGTGACAAATGTAGTTACTACCGTGTGTAACATGTCAACATACGACATTGTTTGTTTTGTTTGTTTTCCAAGTTTAATTCCCGTTTTCAACAGTATTTCAGTCATTTACAGGCGGATAGTTTACCTAACCATATTTCCTGGGAACCTGAACCTGACCGAAATCGTATAATGGCCAAACATATTCTGTCCAAACATGGTTAGGATTTGGCACTAGATGGAAAATATGTTAAAAATATATTCAATTTTGAAAATTCAAGGGCCACAAAACCTGATCTAATAGTCCGATTATGCTTATAATCGAACTTGGCCAAGATCTTGTGACCACATATTATTATTTGTTGCCAAGTTTGATCACGTTAACTTGAACAATGTGGCCTCTACAGTGTGAACAAACCAGCAACAATGGACAGACGGACGGACGGACGGACGGACAGACGTCGAAGGCAAAACAATAATAATTATATATCTGCCCCTCAAGATGATGATGATGATGATGCCATAAATACGTTGCAACACTAAAAGGTACGGACAGAATCTGTGAAAAATGTGATTTTATTGTTAACCCCCTTTTCAGACAAACACATATGTCACATTTGAAAATGTGAAGAATAGGTTCTTATTCTTCACAAGTGTGTGAAAAATGTGATCTGGGAAAATTATGGTCCTACACAGCTTAGTAATATCTAATATATAATGGATTCAACACAATTTGATACTATTTCTGACCATGTTAATTTCTATTCATACACTTTACACACTATGCAACATACGTTTAATAGAACTATATTAATTTGCGAACCCAATTTAAACCCTGATTTACGAACCCAGTTTAAACACGTCACTTCATATTATCTAAGACAGTTGTCTATAGTTTAAAATTGATAGCCAAAACTTGTTTCTGTGTGTGTTTATGGTTGACTGTCGTCCTTGAATGCTACTTTTTCTGTTAGATTTTTATATCTATATTTATCACTATAAAGCGCACAATTTCTGCCATATAAGTATTCTTTCTAATATTATATTCACATCAAAAGTGTTGAATTACTGTCATGTACGATATGGTTGACATTGCTCGTGCCTAAAATGCGTACATCGTTGAAAAAATCGCTTGACCATATCTCATCGATTTTGGATTTTTTGGATCAAAGATGGCTGACCGATAGTCCTTAAAGTAGAATATCATTTAAAAAGGTGCTAGAAGGTGAGAGTTGTTGCATCTTATAATTACCTTTCATGAACAATCTCAATAAAACCGAGTCTGCTACCTTTCTCTCTTGTTTGTGTTTGTTGCTTCCAAGGGATCACCTTTTCAGTATTTTAGTTTTAGTTTAAACTTATTTATTTTACATCGATTGCACGAAAGCTCTATGAACTTATTGGAATCACTCTCGATGTCTTCCTGGGTAGAACCAGTACTAAGCAATGCAGATAAAGAGTCTTGCTCAGGGACACAACGCATATGGCAATGACGGGAATCGAACCCACGGGTCCAACGCTCTACCACTAGATCACAGCGCTTCGCTTCAGTATTTTGAGAACTGTGACGTCATAGTACTAAATTACCATTTGTAGTGATAAATATGTTTTAATACAAAGAAAAATCTTGCGACTGAATGTTTAAATTCGTGTTTGATTATAACGTGTCTTTAGTATACATATTTTTCATGCAGTTACTAAATACGTAATTCTCATGTATATAACTATTACTAATCTGTTATTGGTTAACTTCATGTTATCTGTTGTTAGCGAAATTTAATTTGTATTATCTGTTCTTGAGAATATCTATTTATTGTTATCTGTTGTTTATCTGTTACCTGTTATCGAATGACATGAAAAATATTGTCCCCTCACGTAATGTAATTCTTTTTGTTCTTTATCTTTTATCATCAAATTCAATTACTGTTATCCTGTTGTTTGTTGTTATCCTGTTATGAGATCTCCCCCCCCCTCCCCCTACAATCACGCTCGTTAAAGAACGAGTATAATGGCACTTTATTTGCTTGTTGTTTTTCTTCAAATTAAAATATTGAGACATAGGTGGACATAGGAAGATACACGAGAATCCTTTATCTTATGTCACTGGCTAAGTCTATTTTTCTGACATCAATTTCTCTATAACACTCTTATGACGTTGTATAAGACACTTGTTTTTTCCAAAATATTTCGGCAACGTACCATCATGTTCATTAAAACACTGAAATATGTATTTTTAAAGTAGCTGTAAAACAAAACTAGTTACCTGCCAAAGACAGAAAAAACACAACCAAAATGGCGGTCAACATATCCTTTCGATTATGAGTATAACACCGGGTATAAAGTTGAAAAAATCACAAGAAACTATATCCAATATTTGTTATCAACAGAAAACAAAATAATGACTGTTCTTCCGGGTCCTAAAACCAAATGTGAAAGATAACGGCTGGATCATGGATAAACAAGTATTCTAATATGGTACGTTCCTAACAACCACATTAAGATAACTAAACAAATACTACCTTTCAAAGATACAGGTGTTCCCTGACTGCAAAGGTATGCATACATACTTATTATAATTTAAACATTTATACCAAGTAAAACCTTTAAAGGGACACACAGCAATATTGAAGTATTTAAAAAAGCACTGAAAACGGCGTCTCGATGTATTTATCCCGTATCATTTTTACTTTAAACCTGCTTGGATATAATTAAATCATTTTGTGAGTTTTCATTACTTCGTTTTATTCTACCCTAGGTTTAAACATATTGTTTGTGCACTTGAATCAATAGTTAATAATAGGCAAAAACAATTGTTTTTTTTATACTATTCTTCTAATTAATATTAATGATTGAACAAATGCAATTTATGCAAAAAAAACTAACGGGACGCCGCGAGTTTTAAAAAATCAAGATTGCCGTGTGTCCCTTTAAAACGGTGAATGCTTTTAAAAAACAGATTACAAACATGTTATTTGAAACGGGAAATTAAGTCATGATAAATGTCAAACGACACATTTAGAAGAATGTTATCAAAATGCGCTGTTTTCCGACAGTGAATGCTTGATATATGTTTTATATATGTATACGAACCTCTTCTTCTTCTTCTTCTTCCTGCCCCTCACCGCTGTGAGTTCGATCCCTCATGGGCTGAGGAACCTTTATGTGAGGACGCTATCCAGCTGGCTTGTGGAACGTCGGTGGTCTACCTAGGTGCCCGCCGGTGCACGACAATTGCCCGGAGAGGAACCTGGGGTCTCCTTACACCAAAGGAAGCTGGAAAGTCGCCATATGACCTTAGCTGTTGGTGCGACTATAAATTCCAATTCAATTCATTTGTTCTTCTTCTCCGTCCTATCAAAATGCAAAACAGTATATGCTCAACACCAGAGCATAAACAATCTACAGCTATTAGTGCTTCAGTTTGAGGATTCTTTTTATGAAAGATAAGTCCAGAAAAATAATACCTGTGTTTCTGGTTACCCGACCATCCCTATTTTTTGGCGCCGACCCTACAGTTTTTTATCCAAAAAAAAAAAGAAGAAAAAAGTACGAACAAAATGTGTACGAAACGGTAATGTACGAAAATATTGAGTACGAAACATGCGCTAAAACATGGCCGCCTCCATGGTGCACTGCGCGTCCGTTTTGGCTATTAGTATTGGAAAATGCAGCAATGGGACAGAGCAGAAGTTATGAAAAACATTAATCATGACATGCTGCCAGCAGATTTGTTCTTCCAATACCACCCAGCCTCAGGCAAATTATAAAATTCAATCGTATGTAAAAACTCGTAGTGGCAGAAAATATGTGTTTTCAATTTATTTTATTCAAAACAAACAAGTTAAGAAGATATTATGAGGTTGTTATCACAACAAATTAACTACTTGACATAGTTAAAGACACCGTTAGCATCGTCCAAACCACATGGGTAAAAAAATAAAAATAAAAAAAAATAAAAATAATTTACCGACCTACCTACCCTAATTTTTTCAGCTGAGTAACCAGAAACACAGATATTGTTTTTTCTGGCCTAAGCAACTAATATTTCATGATTTTAATTGTTAAATAGATATATCTGAAATAACGAAAACCTGCAAGGCATTGTGTGTAAGACAGACGGGGTTCAGATTGTGCTAAATTGATAATGTATGTTATCTGTTGTTAGCGAAATTTATTTTGTGTTATCTGTTCTTGAGAATATCTATTTATTGTTATCTGTTATGTGTTACCTGTTATCGAGTTTTACCTGTTATCGAGTGTTACCTGTTATGTGTTACCTGTTATCGAGTGTTACCTGTTATGTGTTACCTGTTATCGAGTGACAATTTCAGGAAAATTGGACTTGTAGGTATATAGTACTTTTGCTTAAAATGGGTGATAAAAATGAACAGCGAAAATGGGTGATAAAAATGAACAGCGAAAATGGGTGATAAAAATGAACAGCGAAAATGTGTGATAAAAATGAACAGCGAAAATAGGTGATAAAAATGAACACTTACAATGGGTGATAAACATGAACACTGAAAATGGGTGATAAAAATGAACACTGAAAATGTAGAAGAATATTTTAATTAAGCACATTCAGAAAACATTTTACAAAAATCCCCATCCGCAGACTGAGTACATGTGTAATACATGATCATGTTTTCGTAGATGACCAAGCAAAATTTTGCAAAAATATGGGTCATGATATTGATAATATACCAATATTTTTGCAAGATATATATATATTTATTTATATTGCACAGTTTAAAGGGACACTCTGCAATCTTGATTTTTATAAAGCTCGCGGCGTCCCGTTAGTTTTTCTACATAACTTGTGTTTTTTCAACCGTTAATATTAATTATATGAAAAGTTCCAGGCGAATTGTTTTGGCATATTAATAACTGTTGATAATATTGCATCAATAATATATTTAAAATTATGGTAGAAAACCGAGGACAAATGTATAGCTCAAAATGTTATTTAATAATATGCAAGCAGTTTTAAGGAAGAAATTATACTGGATTAAATAATCAAGCTGTTCATTTTATAACTTGCTAAAAACTTCCTTTACGTGGTCCGAGTATTAACTTTCATACGCCATTCAACCCTTCAACAAGAAGCGAAAACGGGGTTGGCTGAGTATGAAATAAAACCTTAATTTTGGCTTAAAAAGTTTACATATTGTAAAATTAAAACATATAACAGGTAATTTTAAACAGGTTATCACATTTTTTCAGTTGAAAATGTCGTACCCTTAATGGTTTATTATTTTATTCCTTTTTTTCTTCCAAGTCATTGGGTACTTACTTTGTGGCTTTCTACATGATCATTTATGTGTTTTACTTATATTGCATATAAGCGATGCCTAATTTGTTATAGAATTTAATCTGGCGGGGATATCTTTATTTACAGTGTCCCTTTTATTGGGATTACAATAGGGTAAGAGTGAGGTTTGGTGGACCCTAGAACATGGTTTAAACCCCAGCGGCCACCTTTTTGGCCACTGACAGTTCCAAGGCGGTAGCCCTATTGTCAACCCTTTTGTGTTTGTGATGTCTTATCTTGCCTTTTATTCATATTTAAAGCTACAGACCCTCTATATTAACTGGTAATAACTCATGAATATGAATGAGTCACGTGTGAAAAAGTTTGAAATCGACGAACACCCCAAAAGTCGGTATATAAGGAATCGATGCGTAAAATATCACATTTTTATTTAGCCTTCGTACAGATAACATCGATAAATATACAGCTTCAGAATATATGTGATAAAAAAAGTATTTGCCCGGAACGAGATTTGAACCACACAGCTGTTGCGCTTTTAAGTTTGGAAGGCCGAACATTTAACCACTGGACCAAGGCTATTTATTGGTTTGTTCTAGCATTATTAACACTAAATAGGCATTACGTAATAACTAGCACACAAACAAACTCATCATGCTCTAAATAACAAATCGATATATGGTTGTTTTGAGGCGGAATATTGGTTTCATATTGATAACATATTGTATTACACCAGGCAATGCTAATTTACACGTCCGACAAGATGGTCCATATATTTATGGATTCATCTTGATTTGCGTTTAAAAATATGTTAAGTTATTTTGCCTCATAATAAATTGTAGTTTGTATACCATTTTCTCAAGCAGCGTTATAGCTCAGTGGTAGAGCACCTGACTTAAAATCAGAAGGTCGTGTGTTCGAGTCCCGAAAGAGACAAATCTTATTTTCTTCTGTAAATCATTATGTTACCTGTGTACAGGTACGATATGCACTGGTCGATGTCTATACAATAAATGATGTCCTGCGTTATATTTGCTCGCTTAAATACCCGATTTCGACATGAGCTGGTGAACATGAAGTTACAAATAAAGACACGCCTACAAAGAAGAAATCGATTTATATAGAGGGTCTGTAGCTTTAAAGTTATTCTTTGTTTCTGTTTGTGTTTGTGTATTTGACTGCCGTCCATGAAAGCTACTTTTCCTGTTTGAATTTTATATCTACTTTTAGTCCCTCGGGTTTTCTGAACGAACGCTAGATTGGTTTTCTCTTTGGCTACAACTGCTGTGGTTCTGGATACATCCTGAGATGTTTGTAATTATGTTTTTATATAGTTTTACAATAATATATACGTGTATCGTTTCCTAAGTTCTCTGGTTGTGAACTTTATGAGTATTTTAGCAAAAACACTTAAAATAAATCTTTCTCCTCTTCGGTTAAACTCTGCGTCATCTATACAAATTCCACATAGTAACTCGACTTTTCTTAGATCTAAGCCATGTGTACGTCTTACACCTTTAAATCTTCATTCGGCAACCTCATTCCATGTTCCTTCCAATAATTTTACCAGGATTTTTAATAACGGCTCAAAAGTTTCTTTAACACCTCTTGGATCACCTGTTTTGAGAAAATATCACGTTACGTCTGCTTTCAGATATCCTTTATTTCAATCTAAACGCAGAGTGTTTCCTTCTATAAGTAAGTGCAATGTTAAGAGGTGCATTTGTTGCAATTATTTGTCTTTTCAAGTCCACCATTAAATCAACTGTTAATGGTAGAACATTTAATATACGTCTAGCTTCACTGTAATATGTCTATTATCACTGTGCATTCATGATAATATTTATCAACAAGGATATATTTCAAAAGAGCCTTATATTTAGGTCTCATGGTTGTAGACGTAATGATATCATCAAATTGAAATCACGTATTACTATGTCAGTCTTTGATTTACATACTATTTTTAAACAGTCTGGAAAACAATCGATGCTTTCTTGTTTCACCTCTCTATCCATTTCTTCCCTTAAGCTGATTGACGAGGAAGCAGACAACATTTTCATTCGAACAAATCCTTTGAATAAAATAATAACACTGCTTCCATAATTCAGCATGTTCTCCGAACCCATATTGACAAGGAGTCTTATCACGTCAGACATTTTCTAAAAATCTTTATCTTAAAAAGGGCATTGATTTTATTGATATACCAAGTATTTTTTCGAGATAATAAACATTGATTCTAAACCTAAATATTTCAAAAAATCCGAAATTCCTATAATTTGTTTTAGGTACAAAAAAACAATTAAAAGTATGCTTTTCAACTACAACACAATAGTGTCTGACCGTGATATAGTAAATAACACTCCTAAGGAATGCGATTATAGAACTATGGAACGCCACGACTGTCTTATGATGTTGCCGATTAATATATGCAGTGCATTTCCCTTTATATGTGGTAGATCTTTCATGATATGCAGTGCATTTTTAATTATATGTGGTAAATAAATCTTTATATGTGGTAGAAAAGTATTTATATGCAGTTGATTAATCATTATATGCGATAGATAAGTCATTGTATGCAGTAGATAAACCATTATATGCGGTACAGTTATCGTTATATGTGGTGCATTTATTACTATATGCAGTAGTTTATCTAATATATGAGGTCCTTTGAACACTATATGAAGTACGTTTGTATTTATATGCCGTGCTCCTGTTGACTTTATATGTGGTACATATTCTAATATACGTGGTGAATATGTCTTAAAAAGTTTATCAAAAAAGGTTATGACCCTATCATTTTGCAACGTACTGCATGCTTGGTGGTGGACCCTTTTATAGTTCGCCACTATGCTTTCCTCTTTAATTGTACGATGACCGGAGGGGCTGTGGACCCTATGATGACGCCTACCTAAAGCCCATTGGGACGGTGGCGTTTGATGTTTGTCTATAATCTTTCCTGTCGTGCCCTTAATGTTTTTTTCTCTTGTTGCTCTGGCTTCTGCCAAGTCATTGAGTACCTTCATTGTGGCTTTCTAGGCTATTGTTTTTTTTTTGTATTATATTTATCGAGCATATTTGTGTTTTACTTATATTGCCTATTGATGCTGCCTTGTTAGTTAGAGATTAAATCATGGCGGGGATTTCTTTATTTACACTGTCCTGTTTTATTTGGTTGACAGTAGGGTAAGTGTGATGTTTGGTGCACCCCAGAACCGGTTTAAACCCCCAGTGGCCTACTTTGCCACTGACCGTTCCAAGGCGGTAGCCCTATTGTCAACCCTTTTGTGTTTGTGATTGTGATGTCGTTTGCATTTTTTATTACTTTTGCCTTTTAGTTTGTCTGTTTGCGTGTTTGTTTTTGTGTTTTGTGGTTGACTGTCGTCCTTGAATGCTGCTTTCTCTGTCCGATATTTTTATCCTTCTTTATATTCGGTGGTTTCAATTGCATTATATTCGGTACAAACGACTTTATACGTGATGCATTTCTTATGATATGCAGTGCTTTTTCTATTATATGCGGTGTTTTTTTCATTATAATGATGAGATCAATCGGAACAATAGTTTTTTTAAGATGTTACGTTTTTATCGGAAATCTAACTAGACTTCTTCACTGCGTACGTCCCGTTTCACTCAAACAAGGAGGAGCAAACAAGCGACAGTCAAACGCCGATTTCATCGGCCGAAAACAATCGCTCACGTAAAGTGCATTTCAACTGCGATCATGATCAAGCATCTCGTCTGATCTATGTTCTATAAAAAAAATGCGCACGCGTGACATACATACACAGAGGATATTTGTTGATTTGGAGTGAATAAAAAGAGAATATTTGTTTCTTTGGAGTGAATATAAGATTTAACCCACTATTTCGCTGGAAAGTATACATTACAATTACTGAGGAAGTGTACGCGCTAAATACACAATCACTCTTATTCCCAATGATAGTCCCCCATGTTGGTACGTACCATACCAAGTTCTGTACCCGGGGTCCTTATAAGGAAAGAATGGGCTGGTGGCTTCCGGGGTTGGGGTCGTGAACGAAATACATCCACATACCCCGCCCCCAAAAGGGATGGTATTTTCCTGGTTTTGTGAGAATGTGGTAAGGAACGTGTTGTTTTTCTTGCGAGGGCAGCAGTGAGGATGTGGTGGTGGTGTGTGTTGGGGGCGGGGGCTACACAAATTCCATGAGGGAAGTGTCTGTGAGGGGAATGAGGGGGTTAACGAATAAAAACAAACGGGGTATGGTGACTGGAGATGTTTCCATTCCCCCCCCATACATTGTTTTATAAGGAGGTGCTAAGCCACGTATTTTAAGGTAATGTATTTATTTTTTTAAATCTTGGGGGTAGTCTTTACATTTTCTTGAGGTGAACGCTTTTTAGACTGCTTTATGGGGAGGAGGTAGGAAATATATTTCCGGTGATCTAGGGTGGTATCCAGGTGGCTCCGTGGCAGGGTCTGAAGGTTTTAAACGCTTTACTTTTCTAGTGTATTTAATATATAAAATATTTTACTGTTGCTGTTTTAAACTAAAAATACATTTCTTAAAGCGGGGGCATGGATTTTGAGTACGGAGATTATCTGGAATAGCCCATTTCCGCCTAACAGAAATTCGTTTCTGTCTAATCCCCGGGTTATGCCCCACCACACCCTCCCAACATCCACGCACCCGCCCTGGAGAATATACAACATAAAACTTTGTATAATTGCAAGTAGCTCAGTACGACTCAAATAGACACGTCAACATCCACATCATATAATAAAAGAAATGCTTAAAAACATTCGTGTAGATAATCTGTATGAGTTTGAAAATGCGTACAAATTGTCTGCAACAACAAAAAAAAGGTCATACATGCAATAAAACTAGGATGGTATAAGAGAACGTTTTAAAATGTATCTCCCAAAATGCACCACTGAGCAGTGGCGTAGCTGGCCGATTTTAAGTTGTAGGCCCAATCAATGAGGACCACAGATGCGAAGTTTCTAGTGGGTATTGGGACAAGCACTCCTAGATATTATTTTAAATTAAATCAGGGTTTGTTTATATAAAACCCCTGATAAAATGATGCACTCTAACGAGTTTGAGAAGACCTTTTGGAGGAATAAAGAGAACTCCAAATCGTTCTTCGGACGAATTTCAAAATGTTGATTGCGAAACGTTATTCTGAACATTATTACAAACAGTCCACTCTCGGAATATTTTACAACAAAACCTTCCATCCCCACAGCCACCCAACACCCTTACACCCACTCTTCCCGCCCCCTTCGATTTTAATGCACTTTTACAAATGTCCTATCAAGGAAAAAGTATTATAACGATTATGCACCTATCAATTTTTTCCCCGCCGGGGTAGGGGTAGGGTAGCAACGGGCTCACCCAAGTAGAATCGATTTATTTTTCTATCCCCTCCCTAGGAGATCATTTTCAGGATAATCCACAGTGTTGGTATTATACCAGTTCTATCTGAAGTCCCTACTCCGGTGTCACGTTATTGGTCTAATTCAACTTTTCCACGCAATATCTGTGGAAGGAACATATGTTGAAGGGGATGGTGGTGGGGAAGCGGGGTTCAGGGGGTGTTTTTGTTTTATCAGGGAGTATTCATAGAGATTCTTGATATAAGTTTAATTATGTAGTCATTGAATGACAGATAATTACAATTATTACAAAGGAAGGGAGCAAACTCTTCCAAATATCTAAACATCAAGTTAAACAGTTGTCTAGAGTTACCTAATCCTGATTTTGGATCTTATTGCAGGTAAAGTGTTTAAATTTGATTATATTGTTTAATAAATTTCAGATTTCTACAAACAAGATTTCATACAAATTTCATATTTCAAACCTTGATGCAATCACGATTTATAAGACAGTGCCTTTATTTCGTTTTGTACTTCAAACGAAAACACGATGTTTATAGACTTAGCAATGCATCTTGCATGTGATGGAAAAAATTAAATGGCTGCCGCACTAGTTCCCAGTGGGCACATGACGTCAATGTGACGTTGTATCCAACGTTGGGCTATGACGTTGGATTGCCGTTGGATTTTGGTTGAAAATGAAAGTCAGGTAGACGTCATATTCCGACGTTGATACAACGTCAAACCCCGACGTTGGATTGACGTTGGACTTTGACGTTGATACAACGTCAAATCCCGACGTTGGATTGACGTTGGATTATGGTTGAAAATGAAAGTCAGGTAGACGTCATATTCTGACGTTGATACAACGTCAAATCCCGACGTTGGATTGACGTTGGATTATGGTTGAAAATGAAAGTCAGGTAGACGTCATATTCTGACTTTGATACAACGTCAAATTACGACGTTAGATAGACGTTGGATAGTGAACACAGATAATCTAAACACATTTAAATACATTTATTCATTGTATAGACACACAGTACAACAACCGAATAGAACCCCACGGGGCAACGACAAACTTATTCATTCCATTCAACTGACCCAAGCCGAGTTTTGTTTACACTATGAATAGTACTTCTACAAGAAATGAACAAAATGGCGCCAACTTGGCCAAGATAAACAATGAAAATTTGTCATCACGTTTGGCAGATGCATCGCTCCCTCTCTATATATAAGTCTATAGCAATAATTAGTGGTATAATACCTACATAGAGTATGGTCTCGTCGAGTTGGTTGATTTAAATATTGATATTGGCGTACCCACAGATGTGTTTAGATTACCCAACGAGATGAGACCAAACTCTAATTGATTTGTAGCATGTCTATTTCATGTGTCTGCCATACTCTAACTTCCGATAACTGGTATTTAGAGTACACCATTTATTCTGACAGAGTGTTATTTTCTAATACACCAGCACTATACAGCCTAGTTTAAAATATCTCGTTATATTAAACGATATATCACTGTAACATCTGCAACGTTCGGAGGATAAGCAAGGCAATGCGAAAGATATCACTGTAACGTTTGTAACGTTCGGAGAATAAGCAAGGCAATGCGAAAGATATTCACTGTAACGTTTGCAAAACGTTAGGAGAATAAGCAAGGCAATGCGGAAGATATTCACTGTAACGTTTGCAACGTTAGGAGAGTAAGCTAAGCAATGCGAAAGATTTCAGATGTGTGCTTATTTTCACATTTTAGGGGTATTATAGAATAGAAATAGAACCTCGTTTACGGTGAATTATCTTGTTATATATCACGCTTTCTCGTTCAATTGTAAACAATAATTTCACCCTTCGGGCTCATGAAATTATTGTTTACAATTGAACTCCAAACCGTGATATATTACACTATAATTCACCGTAAATGATGTTCTATTTATTAATAAAACAATTTACACATGTGCAAATACAAAGGGAATTTCAGTGACCGTGCTACAAAATTACATATAACACTAATATATTTTTTTCAGTATACATAACAACATGTAGTCCATTGGAATATCGACAATACCATTTTAGTAGAACATACAATATAATGTAATTTTAAGAGTTTATCACTAAGTATCGGAATACGTAACACATTTATACACATTCTAAATACGTCTCCGTGGCCGAATGGTTAATTAACGACGTTGCGTTGTAAACCTTCGCCTCTCACCGCTACGGGTTCGAATCCCACTGGGAGCGCGACTTGTAAGTGAGGGAGTGTAGATTCTTACGGATGGCGGGAGGTGTACAATATTGGTTCTACCCAGGAAAAGTGGGTGGTGTGCCTCCACCACAAAACATCGACCGTCATATTATAGGTTATTGAATTTGTATGGCTAAATATTACTTGGAACGAGTTGTTTTGGCAAAGGACGACGAGCTTGCGAGTCGTCCTGCGAAGCGAGTCGTCCTGCGCCAAAACAACAAGTTCCAAGTAATATTTAGCCATACAAATTCAATAACCTTTTTATTGTATACTTTCATATTGTTTTTGATCAATGTTAATTGTATGACTATTACTTTTCATTGTATTTGTGTTATTTTTATAGCTTTTGATGGAATTCCTATCTTGCCATTCAGTTTCATTTTGTGTGGATGATTATTTTGCGCGAAAACGACGTAGACGTCGGGTGACGTCATTAAAAACATCAAGCGAATTTCTAAAGTTTGTTTACCATTCGATAACGTTAAAAACAGTGGGTGAGTGACCATTTGAATTATTTTATCAATTTTTGCCATAAAAGGTTGAAAAAAACACGTATTTTTTTGTTGACACTATAGGAAGGATTCCGTTATTTTTATTTGAAAGTAGTTCCTTATTTCTATTTCGCGGCTCTTAGCAAGCACGAGCAAAAGTTCCCGTGCAATATCAATGTGTGCAATATCGTAGAATATTGCACACTTAGCTCAATGCAAACTAAACGGGACAATATGAAAGTATACAATAAATAACCGTACATGTGTTGAAAATGACGTAAAACACAATACAAACAAACACATTCTGAAACATGTAATGTCATTAGTAACCACGACCCTGACTATTACGTAACAGCTTATACAAATCAAAATTCTAACGTGTATTAAAACAAATAATCCACCGAAAAACTTAAAAAAATAAAATAAAATATTGTTTATTACCTCAAATCAGATTTGAAATGAAGGGATTAACAATAGCTTTACAGGTATGAAACCACCAATTAGTTTCCCCATTGACCACCAATTATTTTCCCCATTGACATCAATGTTAAAATGTCACATATTAATGATGAGCTGCAACTTCACATCAAGTATGGATAATGCAGCAGTGGAATTTTCGTATAGAAAAACTAGCTTTCCACTTGAAAAATTACCAGATGTGATCACAAGACATATAAGAAAGTTCTTGTTTGTTTACTAAAAGCTCTGGCTAGTGAGAAAGATATGTATACAGTGCTGGTTTTACCCAGGAAAGACGGGGTGGTCTGCCTCTACCACAATATAATCGACTTTCATATATGGCCTAACATGTGCTAAACTTGTAGTTAAACACCATTCAAACAAATGTTTATGTTTATCAAAAATAACTATATACATTTCATGACAACACCAGAAAATTGACCAGCAGTCAATGAAATACGACCGCGTGCAAGTGCTATCATTAATTCACGATCATATATATCCATAAGTCATTTACAGATACATACAATTCGATTTATGGAAATAAATATTTAAATGAAATATGGATTTCTTAAATTAAAATATAATACAACCATAACTGATGGTGCATTTATAATTTCAGTTATTGAAATATGCATATCCCTCAATCGATTATAAGATATCTATAAATAATTAATGATATCCATAAATAATATATTGTATTAGCTTTTTGTATATCTATAACGGAAAGATCTATATCTATAATTCGTTTATGGATAGATATCCATAACATTCGTTTATGAATATTTATCCATTACCGGTGAATAAATAATAAAACGACGCTCCATATGTGTAAAACTCCGCACACATATTGACGGATTGTCTTTAAACTTTAAAGGACGTATTACATTAGCTATGACAAGTGTGTTTTTTAAATGTAATATCAATTTCTTACGTTTGTCTTTACTTAAACTGTTATGCTGATCATTTCCAGAGAAGCACATGACGATCGATATTGCACTGGAGGCATTCATCAGACACATTCCTTGTATTATAGGTAGTGTTATTTGTTTAGTAACGCATGCTTAGCCATAATTCAACGATATCTTTTCAGGAAAGTGGTCTGATGGAGTGGTAACGTCACCTTAGAGATAACATCTTTAGACAAACCCTAGACTGTTTGAAAATGAATGTTCCATCTCTTCTGTATACTCTGCAGAATAACGTCGTTTATGTCGGTGCTTCAAATCTAGATGCATGCACTGTGCAGGCAATATTTGTCGGCAGGCAGTTTATTTTGTTCTACAATTAATTCTGTGTCAGTTTTTTCCTTCCACCCCCGCCAAGTCTGTCGGGAGCATACTTCAGGCAGTGGCCCAATGCCACATTAATCTCATGCTCCGTTATGGGCCTGGTGGCATTCCCTTTCATCACGCTTTCTGTAAAAATATATATGAAAGAATGAGATAAGAAAGGAGATTACATGCAGAAGGCTGAAGGCAGAATGAAGAATTACAACTAGTGTAGATTGTACTATTATATTATATACTTTTATTTAAATGTTTACATATGGAGCAAACTGAAATGCAGGCCACTAAATTTCAAATTGTTTAAATCCACCAAAACTGAAGTACGAACATTCTCAAAAATCTTAGATTTAACCCTGCATCGCAGCATGTATTCTTTGAAGTTAGTGTTAATGTTAGCAACAGATGACACCAAAAAGATACCCATCATACAACAAAATCACATGCCATACTTAAGTAATATTGAATTCTATAAGTGTAAATGTTATGACTGATGAGCTTTAACAATGGCCTACCAGTAACACTGTAAAAGACTTAAGGGACACTTTGGTCTAGAAAGACTCTGGCTCTCCCCTTGTCCTGTGTGTCCTCATCTTCAGTTTCCACTGTAGTTGTTTGTTCACACTCTTCGCATTCGTTCCTGATGTCTGAAAAAGAAAGCCGTACTCGAAAGAGTTACTAATAAGATCAACATACTATACTATATCTATAGCCAACTGGCATTTTTTGTAATTACAAGGGTGTCAAAATTATGCTGAAAATGTAGGAATATAGGACAAGTTTAAAACAAATATACGAAATACATTCATGTATTCGGTCAAAACCCGATTATTCGTCTTTTACGACATGCCAGGACGGAGCAACTGTCTTATTCTTCATTTCACAGAGCCCGCACAGAGGTAACGAATAGAACCTTTTATTGCATCAGCTCATCATTTTGATCAAGACACTTAAGTTTACATAAGAAAGACATAGACGGACTTGGTAGACATATCATTTGCTAGAACGGAGGACTGACTTAGTGCAGACCACAACACTTACATCAGGGCTTGACAGTAACTAAATTTTCCACTTAATTTGAAAATTATATGTGCAGGAGCAATATTTTAGGTAAAGCGTATAATATGTACTAAATATCCACTATCCAGGGCAAGTGACAATTTGACCATAGTTTAGAAATATATCTTTATATGATGATGTATGAATATTCAACATATGTGTTATAGATGAAATATCAAAACACTATAGACTGTTGTTCCAAACAAAAGATTTTGTCATTTAAAATTTTGCATCCAAATGTTAGCGTCGAGCCCTGTAGATATGACTTGAACCTTGATATGTCACAGAAATTCAAACATTTAGGTGTTTCTCAACAAAATATAGGCAAGTAAGTATAGGACAGACCTAAAATATAGGAAACAAATATAGGTATATATATTTATATCTACAGAGTAGACACTGAATTACCTACAGTGCAATCAAGACCGCAATATATCAATATACCAATAATGAATATACCTGATCTCATTTTTTCCTTGATGAGTGGAAACCTTGACCACTTGGTTTTTCCATCATTAGGCTGTCTCCTTGTCCTCATGGCCTTTTGGGCATCCGTCACTTTCGGCCAGCACACCGCGCCATCTGCTATCCAACTGGCTGGCACAACCCCTTCCTCCTCCTGTTTCGCCTCTAACCATACTGCACGGACCCAAGACATTGCTGTAAATGGAACATAAATATATTAACCGTCAATGAACCGAAATAGTCAGCAGCTCTATTAAAGCAATGAATGAATTTTATATATGTTAGAATGATTTTTGTTCTGATTTTATGGATATTTATTATACGGACCAGTACTGACTGACACAGACCAGTACCCCTTAAGGTCCACGTACTGGTCCGTAAAAACCAGTACTACCTCGCACCCCTTTGATCCCTGACACTATAGCTATAGCGTTCGCACACTGTAGCTAGAGCGTGCGAACGCTTTAAATTATTTTTTCTGCATGTCACCTGATGGGCTTCGTACAAACAACTAACAAATAACCTGATTTTAAATTATGCGATTAATACACTCTTTAAAAATAATTTCTCAACTGGTCCTGTGAATCGTTAAAAATATATTTGTATTGGAAATATTTATAAATTTAGAAAGGTGAAAGGCTGAGCTTGTTAAATTATGGTCAGCAATAATTTTTAAAATTCCTCAAATAAAGTTTTAGAGGGTTGGCGTAGCGCAGTCGGTGGCGCGGCGGATTTGTAACCGGAGGCCCCGGGTTCAATCCTCCGTGCTGCCACTGAATTCCGTCGGTGTGTTCTTGGGCAAGACACTTTTCCTTAGCCTCGTCCGTTGGATGGGGACGTAAACCGGGCGGTCCCGTGTATCGGTCTATGATCCGAGCACGTTAAAGAACCATAGGAATCTATTCGATAATAAGAGTAGGGCAGGTTCCCGGATTCCTATGTATCCTTCCCCTCTCTCTGGGGCGGCTCTAAATAACCTGTACTGTGTTGATGAGTCGTTCAAACAACATTCAATTCAAATAAAGTTTTCATTGCAGAAGCATGCGTATGTCTAAATAATTTGGACTAACACAATGTGCACAACTTCATGCAGACTTTCAATGATAACATGCAGCTATATAAGGCTCTTTTCCAAATCAGGGGAAGGGGCCCAGGCCCCCAAATTTGAGGGAAACGAGCACGGAAAGTAGCAAAAGGGGAAGGAAAGACCTGGTGTAATGTCCAATACAGGGGAAAGCTGAATGATTTTAACGAAATTTTGGGAGGGGAAGACGCCCTATAAAGTGCCCTAGTAAAGAAGGGGAAAAAGCTCCGATTTATTCCGAGTTCGAATCCGACTGAGGCCAAGTCATGAAACATGCATATAAAATGTGTAAATAAATCAACCAATACACAGCAGAACGAAATATGCATCGAAATATCTGTATATAACGAATAAATAAATACCTGCAATTAAAAATCCTGCACAAATTATCGTTGTTCGTTGTGTGAATGAACACTTTAATTGTTTGTTTCTTCTCAGCTTTCTTGTTTCCGCCACTTTCAAATATGCGGAGCTAGACTGCGAGTTTTCGAATAATAATTAAAAAGTTCAAAACGGAATATTGCAAGTGTTTAAATAAAACACTGAAGAAATAAATCTTACTGGTTGAAGCAATTATTGTTTTGTTGCACTTTTCTACTCGAAACTCACATACAATGTTCAAATATATTATGCGCATATGCGCGAAGTGAACGCGTCATATTATTTTCCGCCAGAAATTAACGACACCTAGCGGATCCGAGAGTGAGCGGCAAAGGGGAGTAATAAAGTTTCGAAACAATTTTGATAGAAAAACTCAGTTCGTAACTCTGTTCGTCAATGGAATGTAGAAAACATCATGTGAAAAAAGGTTTTCACGACTACATTTGTGTTGTCATATGTGCGACCGAAATCCAACGTCGTTACAACGTCGTATCATGACGTTGTCCTGACGTCGGATTTCTAACGTCGGAAAGACGTTGGATTTAGGTCGCCGACGTCGCGACCAAGATCCAACCAATATCCAACGTCACTTTGACGTCGTGTGCCCACTGGGTTCACTACTTCAGATTATAGCAAATATATACTTCATCGCTCTACGACACGGTGTTCGGATATAGAGGCAGTTAATTGGAATAATTGCAACTTAGTAGGTCGGCTTCCATGAATGCAGCCTATTGAAGGCAGTCGTTATTGATGACAACACGGTGAATATTTATATACAGAATAAATAAATAAATATGTGTGGGGTTGCGCCATCAATGCCGTGAACGTGTGGTTCTTGTCATCCCAATTATCAATTATACACATTTATGGTAATAAAGATTGCCCCTTTTCGGAGCAGAATTTATAAGCCATTTTCTTTCCTTTCATATCATAATGCCGAGCCTAAGTGGATGCACTTGAAGTGTAGACAACATTGACGGCAGCAGCCAGATGACCATTTTAACTACACGTATGCCGCTAGAATGTAGGTTGGTAATCTATATCTAACTATAAGACGCTACTTTAGTCAATATTCAAAATCAGATGTGCAGCCAAAAATTGGTTGACAACTTTTCAATTTGCAAATTGACATTAGTAAAATGTCTCACCTAGAGCATTTGAATACCATTTATCATTTCCGCAGACCTTACTCACAACAAGAGTTTGTTCAGGGGGGTACATCAGTTCATGATGTTCAAATCGTCTTGTTAAAACTTTGAATACACCATATAGCCGGGACGTAATCGGATGTAAAATGCTGAATTAACCCCGGTGCATAACCTCGGTAGCACTTATCACTGTGCAGAATCAATTGCTTTCCAAATAAGGGATCATGTATAGCCTCATTCATTCTGTTTAGGTTATTCAGAATAGAAAATATCATTATTTGTCAATTTTCAGTTTTCTTTTGTCTTCGAGATATAATATATCTGATATAACATATCTGTTTGACCCAAGTGTACCGGGTTAGTTATGTTTGGGCATGTTTTCTATGTAAATTGTGTATCATTATCTATGCTGGTTAAGCTTTCACAGTGGTAGTTTAGCTGATACGTACGGTTTACACTGCTTTGTAGCATTGCCTATCTGGGTCAGTAGGCTGCTTGGGTTTTAAAGGGATACATGGAAAACTTGAGTTTTACTACAACATTAACATTTGCTCCTCGATTTCCTTATCCTGCGTCATTCTGACTTTAAAACCGCTTGCAGGTAATTAAATAAATATTTTATTTTTCACAACATATTAAAAAAAAAGAAAAAAAAAAAAAAAAAGAAATATATATATATATATATATGCACCAATATATCATATTGGTGCAATATTATACAAAGTAAGTGATATGTAAAACTAATATGATATTTAGTTTTATAATCCGCATAATCAACTTGTTTTCATACAGATACCAGATACAAGGCGTCAATGCGTTGTTGCGGCTGCATTAATAGAGCTTTATTACATATGTTTATGGTTAATTTATTACCGATATCATATTGCGAGTTTTCTTAGCTTTACTATCCAGGACTGCGTTATTAGTCCCCACTTATATATAGCAAGGTCTATTACAGACTTCTAGTATGCCTCACAATTAATACAGACTGCAGTCCCATGCTGCTTTATGTAAACGTACATCGTTCCCACTAGGTAACATATGCACTTGTCCGGAATATATATTAAGTATAAAAGGCCATATTTCTGTTTATCCAGAATATGCAACTATTAAATATTTCGAGTTGTCCGGAATATATAGTGTATAAGTTTATAGTTATTAACCAGGCCATGTACGGTCAAATGTTTATCCGATATGATTCATGATGGATGATGCAACGTTCTGCCATCAAATTCTTATTCGTCCGTTTATTCAGACAGCTCCAAACAAAAAAAACAACAAAAAAAAACAACAAAAAAAACAACAATAAAAATAAAATAAAAATAAATAAATAAAAAAATAAATAAATAAATAAAATAATAATATTAAAATTGGTCATGGCTGAGACCCCAGGTTTTTCGATACGTGCTTGCCCGCCTAAAGCTTCTCTTATGGCGGGACACGTGCATACGTGTTGTCTACACGTCTTTACGTGTCTTGGCATTGCCAGCACGTATCTGCCTAACATTGAATGAAAACGATATATATTACATGATGAATAAACATTAATTTATTATTATGCTTCCGATATCCGGAGTATAAATTAAAGTAAAACATTTCTAATCTCGGCGATCTTCCGATTTTCCGGAGTCTAATATATTCAGCGATCTTCCGATTTTCCGGAGTCTAATATTTTGACCAGCCAAAATGCCGATTGTTTTCATACAGGGCGGCGGTCACCGTTGATCTTCCGATTTTCAGGAGTCTAATATTTTGACCAGCCAAAATGCCGATTGTTTTCATACAGGGCGGCGGTCACCATTTTATTTTAAAATATTCCCGATAGTCCGGAATATACATATTCTTGACCTTCCGATTTTCCGGAGGCTAAACTATTCAATGACCAGCCAAAAATGCCGATTGTGTTTATACAAGGCGGCGCATGATGAATAAACATTAAGTTATTATTATGCTTCCGATATCCGGAGTATAAATTAAAGTAAAACATTTTTAATCTCGGCGATCTTCCGATTTTCCTGAGTCTAATATATTCAGCGATCTTCCGATTTTCCGGAGTCTAATATTTTGACCAGCCAACATGCCGATTGTTTTCATACAGGGCGGCGGTCACCATTTATTTTAAAATATTCCCGATAGTCCGGAATATACATATTCTTGTCCTTCCGAATTTCCGGAGGCTAAACTATTCAATGACCAACCAAAAATGCCGATTGTGTTTATACAAGGCGGCGTCCAATTTATTTGAAAATATTCCCGATTGTCCGGAATATACGTATTGATGCATTGTCCGAAAAAGTTCCTATTGTCCGAAATAAGTGATTATACGTTGAACTGTCAATATTTCCGATTGTCCGGAATAAGTAGTGGTATGTTCAACTGCAGATATTTCCGATTGTCCGGAACAAGTAGTTGTATGTTCAACTGTCAATATTTCCGATTGTCCGGAATATGAAACTATTGAAGTTCATCTGTCGCTACCTCCGATTGTCCGGAAGATGAAATAAATGTCGAATTGCCAATATGTCGTTTTTGTCCGGAATAAGTTATTATATGTTCATCTGTTTCTGATTGTCCGGAACATAATGAACATACGTTGAACTGTCACTTTATCTATACATTATTAATTATAATGTCATATTAAATACATAAAATCAGCCATGGCCAATTATGCCAAAAAATAACATTAAAGATGATTCTCAGTCAGGTTTTTCTATGTTTTTGTATGCAAATCCACTTTTGTAATAATAATGTATTCATACTTAGGTAAACAATATGGTGATTCCCGTCAAACGTGGGCGCTTCTTAGTTTATTAAGAGGTTTCACCTCTTCTTCATCTAAAACTAAAGGTGCGAGCACATGGACATCATGATCATGGTCCCCACCAGTATATACAGGGCAGGGTAGAGAAGGGGTGTCATTACCTTTATAAGAAAGCGGAACCCAGAGCAGAATAGCCGGGTATTTCTATTGATACTTGTATAAAATACTAGTAAAAGTATTCATAGTAGCCAGGTAGACCAGACAAAGTAGCAGGGAGAATCCCTGCCTCCCGCTTCTTAAGGTGTAGCACACCCATTGCAACACAGGAAGTGTCGGCCTGGGGTAGTCGCATAATGGCGTCAATAAATAATTCTCATTTCTTTTTGTAAAAAAAGGCATTTTCACTAATTTAAAGTGCTATTTTTGGTTTATATCACATTGTTGATCTATTTGTTACATTTTGCAAGCATTGCCATGTTAAAATTGTGAGTTTTGTATTTATTTTGCTTATATGGAAATGAGTGTATGAATACAATATTATGGCATCTCAGTGTTTATGTTTTTAAAGGAACCATTCATTCATGAGACAAGTTCTTTCTTAGAAGATACATGACCCCCATTTTTCTGTGGATTTTTTGGCAGCATATATGTCATTTGTGATGAGAATGTAAGTTATTCATTTTTAATTTGGGCCAAGATATGAATGACAACATGGCATTTAAATTTTAATTCACACACAACTCAATGCAACAATCAATGGGTGTGTTACTCCTTAATGACACCACTGGTAGAGTCGTCATTTGAGGAGTGGAGACTTGCTTTAGTGGCACGGGGATATGGGAAAAAGAAACGCGCAATAAAGGGAACACTGTCTGCCTGGAACAACAAGGAACACCACCAGGAACACTCCCACCCGTAATTAATGGAACCCAGATAGTAAGAATAAAAAATGTGAAATACGGTATGAAAATGCAAAGTCTTATTATGAAGGACTAGTGCTAGGTTATGTGGAAAAAACCAATAATAAATGTATGAATTGAATTGAAACGAATGTTGTTTAACGGCTCATCAACACAGTATAGGTTATTTAGAGCTGCGCCAGAGAGAGGGGAAGGATACATAGGAATCCGGGAACCGTGCCCTACTTTTTATTATCAAATAGATTCCTATGGTTCTTTAACGTGCTCGGAGGATAGACCGATACACGGTACTGCCCGGTTTACGTCCCCATCCGACGGAAGAGGCTAAGGGAAAGTGTCTTTGTCAAGAACACACCGACGAAACTCAGTGGCGCCACGGAGGATTGAACCCGAGGCCTCCGGTTACAAATCTGCCGCGCTACCGACTGCGCAAGCCAGCACTAAAGAACATTTTTTGTTTCGAAACCCAGTGTAAAACCCACATTGTCAATACATACAGACATGCTTTACACAGATAATGTTAATGTTATAGTATCAAAAATAAACATTGTTTCATGCTACACTGATTTTTTTTCATATTTTGTTTTCGGAAAGAGAAAAAAACAATAACCCGTACTGTGTAATAATCTGTATATAAATCCATTAACAAAGGACAATGTTTTAGGATAGTTTTAAAGGATTAATATACACAACTTCGACAATTATTATTTTTTCTATAAAAAAACAATAAGAAGAATGATTAAGGAAGATCAAAATATAAGCAAGGGTATGTTATTTCTAATTAGTAAGCTAAGCTTTGCATGTCCCAGAATGAAAACATTAAGTTTATTTGCTACAGTTTGATAATGGAAATATCAACTAAGTAAATTATCTCTATACTCCAGTTCCACAGATAGCAAGGTATTGACTCCACATGGTTTCAAACTTATTCATTTTTATGTTTTTATATGTGATTAGTTCTCAACTTTATACAAAGATATTATCTCTGTTTTAAAAAGGTTAAGCTGTGGAATTTGACGTTGCATCTTGTTTCGATAAATGTAAAGTTTTGCTTGCATGATGATTTTGCTCAAAACAGTATTAAAGTTACTATTTCCAAATAAAAATATCTGTTTCTGTTAAAGTTACGAATGCTGTATTGCCATTTTCTGTAAGATAAGTTTGAAGTTTTGACCAGAATTATTTTACTGTTCCACAGTTCCAAAACAGATGTTGGATAGTTTCAGGTGTATTTTTGCAAAAGCTGCACATATAGTTATTAATAATATTCATTTTAGATAAAAAGTAATTTGTTCCAAGTATCCTATGGTTGATTCTAAATTGAACCAAGGTAACTTAGGATCTTTTGTTATTTTATAAGGTAAGGCATATAATCTTTCAAATTCAAAGTTTGGAACACTAACTACTTCATTTTTCCATTTACTTAATGCTTTGGGATATACATTATTTCTAATCATGATGTCATATATGTTTCGACAGCCTTTCTCATTTTGTAGAATTAAGGAAAGTATTAATGGACGAATAGGGTTTGGCTGTTACAGGCTAAATGCACAATATTCAGGTTTGCCAAATAATTCCTGACAGCAGTTATAATACCTTCATATTCAAGAAAATTGGACTGTATATTATAGTGTTCATTCAATTCTATATATGAATAAAGATTTCAATTTTTGTTTAAAATGTCATTGATAAAAGTTATTTCTCTTGTAAACCACCTTTTGTAAAACACATTAGAGCCTCCGATTGAAATTTAAACATTTTAAAAATGTTTGATGCTTCTAGAAGCCCTTATAAAATAAATACATTTGATGTACTCATTGATCACATAGTAATAGTGTTAAATAAACTATTTACATATTGTTTATATTAAATATATGATATATGGAATGTTTTCACTAGATGATATATGTATAAGATCTATATCTTGCAATAAACTAATCCTCATGTCAAAGGTGTACCCTAATGTCTGTGGATTGGAGAAAAAATATATACTTACAGACCATATAAGCGTAATTTAACAATATATCAAGTACCATGGACGTCAGTATGGACTTCATGAGTCATATCTTTCTTTTTTTAGAGTTGTATTAATTGATTTACTGATACAATATCAAGTTTATATATGCATGCAGCTGACATATCACTCTCGACTGACAAAACGGTAAACAATCACTCCCATAATATGATATAATCATAATTACAATGTCTCTTCCTCCTTTCCCTTCAATTCAACCGTAATATTAAAGTATACTCAGAGTATATTTGGAAAACTCAACAAATGCTTCCGAACGAATGGGACCGAACGAACTGTTTGGGGCCGAAATGTCTTGATTTTAACTACACATATTTGGGGATTTATTTTGTTAAAAAATATAATTTATCGGTCATAGCAATAAAATATCAAGAAATTGATAAAAATCACTCAAAAATCTGCATATTTTCATCAATACAACATTATATAAAAGAGCACTATTTTGCGGAGAGCTACAATCGAAAACCGAACCAAATTCATCATTTTGCTTCCAAAAACCATTGAGCGGCACCTAGTACTCTCAGAGCCACTATTACCGAGTACGGAAATTGGCGAAGAGTTCCGATTGCTAGTACTCTCCGAGCCACTATTACCGAGTACGGAAATTGGCGAAGAGTTCCGAATGTGTGTAGCCGTCTAAATCGTAACCAATCGTGAACGTTCGGCCAATCCCGTCATTCTTCGGCGGCGAAGTAGTGTACGACATGTTGCGAATGAATCGTAACATTTTTAAAAACGAGTGTTCCAATTGATCTCATCATAATGAAAAAAGCACCGCATATAATAGAAAATGCACTGCATATCATACGAAATGCACCACGTATAAAGCCGTTTGTACCGAATATAATGTAATTGACCACCGAATAGAAAGACGTATCCACCACGTATATTAGAATATGTACCACATATAAAGTCAACAGAAGCACTGCATATAAATACAAAAGTACTTCATATAATGTTCAAAGGACCTCATATATTAGATAAACTACTGCATATAGTAACAAATGCACTACATATGACGATAACTGGACCGCATATAATGGTTTATCTACTGCATACAATGACTTATCTATCGCATATAATGATTAATCTAATGCATATAAATACTTTTCTACCACATATAGAGATTTATTTACCACATATAATTAACAAGAGCTGTCGGAGAAAAGAGCAGCACGACTATTCAATTTTTCGGAGAAGAATAAATTTATAGCTAGTATATACCATCAGAAAACAAGGCTACAACAATGTGGGGTGGGGTTGGGAGCACAACATAACTATGTGTAAGAATTGACCAAAACTAAACAGAAATATGTAAAAAAAAATAAAAAAAAAATCGAGTTTTGAGTGGGGTGCGGGGTGGGGGTGGGGTAGAGGCGGGGGTGGATGGGGGAGTGGGGGCGGTGAGGGCAACATATATGTGTAAGAAGATAGGTAATAATTCACCAAAACAACACAAAAATATGAAGATTTTTTTTTTATTAAAAATCGAGTTTGAGTGGGGATGGGGTAGAGGCGTGGGGTGGGGAGGGCAACATGTGTAAGAATTGACTATAACAACAAAGAAATATGTAAAAAAAAATTCAAGTGGGGCGGGGTGAAAGGCGGGGTGGTGGGGGGGGGTGGGGAGCGGGGGAGCGGGCAACATATATGTGTAAAAATTGACAAAAGCAACACAGACATATGTAAAAAAAAAAAAGAATAGTTTCAAGTGGGGGGTGGGGTGGGGGGATTGGGGGGGGAGAGGCGGGAGTGAGTTGGGGCGGGGGGGAGGGTGCAACATATATGTGTAAGAATTGACTAAAACAACAAAGAAATATGTAAAAAAAAAAAATCTAGTGTGGTTGGGGGGGGGGGGGGGGTGAGAGAGGGGTAGGTGGGGGAGGGGGTGTCGGGCGGTGAGGGGCAACATATATGTGTAAGAATTGACAAAAGCAACACAAAAATATGTAAAAAAAAGTTTCAAGTGGGTGTGGGGGAGAACGGGGGGATAGGCGGGAGTGGGTTTGGGGCGGGAGAGGGGGCAACATAATTATATGTGTAAGAATTGAGTAAAACAACAAAGAAATATGTAAAAAAAAAGAAAAAAGTTTCAAGTGCGGGGGGGAGGGGGGTGAGAGGCGGGGTGGGGGTGGGGCGGGGTGGGGAAGGTTGCAACATATATGTGTAGCACTGACTAAAACAACACACAAATATGTAAAAAAAACAACAACAAAATTAGATTTCCAAGTGGGGGTTGTGGGGTGGGAGCGGGGGTGAGAGGCGGGAGTGGGATGGGGGGGGGGGGGGGGGGGCGGGCGGTGCGGGGGCAACATATGTGTGTAAGAATTGACTAAAACAACAAAGAAATATGTAAAAAAATAAAAATAAAGTTCCAAGTGTGGGGCGGGGGTGGGGGGGTGATGGGCTGAGAGGGTGGGGGGGAGGGGGGTTGCAACATATATGTGTAAGAATTGACAAAAGCAACACAGAAATAGGTAAAAAAAAAGTAATATTTTTAAGTGGGTGGGGGGTGGGGTGGGGGGTAGTGTGGAGCGGGGGTGAGGGTGAGAGGCAGGAATGGGTTGGCGGGGGGGATGTGTGGATGGGGCAACATATATGTGTAAAAATTGACTAAAACAACAAAGAAATATATAAAGAAAAAAAAAGTTTCAAGTCTGGGGCGGGGTGTGTGTGATGGGTTGAGAGGCGGGAGTGCGTTGGCGGTTTGGGGGAGGGGGGCCAAGATATGTGTGTAAGAATTGACTAAAACAACAAAGAAATATGCAAAAAAAATAAATCAAGTTTTGGCATGCTGGGTGGGGTGATGCGGTGAGAGGGGGGCGGTGGGGGGGGGGGGGCGGGTAGGGTAGGGTTGCAACATATTTGTATAAGAAATGACAAAAGCAACACAGAAATAAGTAAAAAAAAAAAAGTTTCAAGTCTTGGGCTGGGTTGGGGTGGGGTGGGGGTGATGAGGTGAGAGGCGGGGGTGGGGTGGTGGGGGCAGGGAGGTTTGCAACATATATGTGTAAGAATTGACTAAAACAACACAGAAATATATTAAAAAAAAAAATAATAATTCAAGTGTGGGTCGTGATGGGTGGGGTGATGGGGTGACAGGCGGGGGGGGGGAGTGGCGGGGAGGGTTGCAACATATATGTGTAAGAATTGACAAAAGCAACACAGAAATATGTAAAAAAAAAAGATTTTTTTTTTCAAAGTCTGGGGCGAGTTGGGGGATGGGGGGGGGGGGGGGGGGGGGGGGGGTGGGTGATGGGGTGAGAGGCTGCAGAAGACAAAATTATCTATCCAACCCTTTACAACATACTATAAGGAAACCAATTCCAAAATTTAGTTCAGCTAGGACAAAAAATATAAGAGATATAGACCTGTAAACACAGCTTACTACACGCAAAATTTGATGTGAAACAGACATATTTTAAGGGCTATTAGAATTTGGGTTCCATGGGAGCCCAGGGGTTACAGGAACCAAAATTACTTAAGCAGCCCTTACGATAATGCTATAAGGAAGCTAATAGCCAAATTTTGTTGTGCTAGGGTAAGAATTCTAAGAGATATAGACTTGTAAACAAAGCTTACACGCACAATTTGATGTTAAATGGGAACATTTTATGGGCTATCATAATTTGGGTTCCATGGGAGCCCATGGGTTACAGAAACCAAAATTGCTTATGCAGCCCTTAAGATAATGCTACAAGGAAGCCCATGAACAAATTTGGCTGTGGTAGGATAAGAAATGTAAGAGATATAGACTTGTAAACACAGCTTACACGCAAACCTATATGTGGGACAGCCCGACACCAACGCCGACGCCGCGACCCCGGGGTGATTACATAAGCCCTCTTATTCTTCGAATAGTCGAGCTATAAATGCACTGCATATCATGAAAGATATACCACATATAAAGGGAAATGCACTGCATATATTAATCGGCAATATCATAAGTCAGTCGTGGCGGTCGGTCTTGTCATTACTGGTAATTTTGATATTATAGTTAAACGTATTCGGCATTTGTTTTTTAAAGGTCCGAAGTATAAATTACCTTCTGTGATTGATTTTAATGCATGTCGTGGTCAGATATCCCAATCCATTAAAGGTTTTAGTATTAAATGGTATCGTCCATAACAGCTTATAATTATTGTTTGACGCCTCCATGACGTCAATGTTTTATCTCAGGAACTCGGAAGTACTAATTCGTATACTCCAGTGCAATCTACTGAAGAAAGATACAAATATCGGACAGAGAAAGCAGCATTCAAGGATGATAGTCAACCACAAAACACAAAAACAAACACGCAAACAGACAATCGAGAAGGCAAAAGTAATAAAAAATGCAAACGACATCACAAACACAAAAGGGTTGACAATAGGGCTACCGCCTTGGACCGGTCAGTGGCATTAGAGGCCACTGGGGATTTAAACCGGTTCTAGGGTGCCCCAAACCTCACACTTTCGACGCATATCACTCAGTGCAAGATGTTCAAGGCTGGAGTAGACGAAAAGCAAAACAGACTTCCAACGATGTATTGGATTCCCAAATTACACAGACAACCATAGAAAGTACGTTTTATTACAATTTTAGTTCTTGCACCACTACAAATATCTCCAAACTGTTAACATCTTGTCTTTCTGTCGTTAAAGATCACGTTAAACAATATCGCTCTAAAGCTTATGGAAACTCTGGTATTAATTTATTTTGGTCTATTAAAAATTCAGGCGACTTTCTTGATACAATTTGCAATAAACGTCAAGCTTCATCTTTTAAGTACTTATGTTTTTTTACACTATATACAACTTTACCTCACAACCTTATCAAAGACAAGCTTGATTGTTCTCTATCAAAAAACTTTTGTTAGGAAAAATACTACATTTCTGGACTGTAACAATATTAAAGCGTTTTTTATTAGTAGCAATATTGTCAACCCTTTTTATGTGCTTGTGACGTCATATGCCTTTATTATTACTATTGCCATTCTTGCCTGTCTTTTACCGTGTTTTGGGTTTTACTGTGTTCTGTGAAAGCTGCATTTCCTGTTCGATTTTTATACTTACTTTTATTGTTGTAGATTCGTTTTGATGGAATGTACTTTTACTTACACTGTCTTTGAGCGCTGAAGACAGGATAACAGCAAGGCTGCGTACACCCAAACTCGATTTAAGCTAACCAGTAGCTTTTATGTATTGCCTACCGACCGTTCCAAGTCAATAACCCTGTCTTCACCACTTGTTGTATTGTTTATTATCCTTTTTATTGTATATTTAAATAGCTCTTTGTTGTACAGTGTGGACCTAAGCTGCTATTGCGTTTGTGCGATCTGATTTCTATATGGAGAATGGGTCTAGAACCTTCTCACTCTGAACTGCAGAGTTGCTGCAAATTCTATTGTAGACACTCCATTTACGTTGGAGCCACGTTGATTGTTTTTCTGCCACTGCTCTTAGTGATGTGAGCGAGATGGCACATGAAACAATGCAGGGGTCATGATGAAGACCCTTAACGAGCATGAATAAAAAATGACAAAAAGAATATGAATGGGGACGGGGACAGTCCTACGCCTCTGCATTTGACGGTGTGTTTGCAGTGGTTGTATTCTACCCCGGCAACCACACGGGGAGTTTTTTTTAAAGCAGAAATGAAACATATGACTTTAAAATGAATGCAGGTATCCCCTGTATACATGAAGCGTGATATATAACGTATGTTGAAGTATTATACAAAAGAGTATGAAAGTGGACCTTTGGAAACGGCCGAACACGATAAATACGAAATATTTCAGTCTCGGTTTGATTAAGACTGTTCATGAACGTTAGTGAAATATGCTTGCTACCGTTCACACACCCCTAGCCCCGGGTTGAGCAGAACTCAATATTCATAAAATTAATAACATAGAAGCTTTACACTTTTGAGTTATATAATTATAAATATATTTTACTATATGACACAATGACAGTTGTTAATATAGAGGATCTTACATGAGTGCTCATTCATTATTGAATTATTAGACGAGTTGGCAAAATGATATAATGCGAGGCTCTTGCCGAGCATTATATCATTTTTGATAACGAGTTTAATAAATTCAATAATGAATGAGAACGAATGTTAGATTTTATTGATCACATAACTTATAACGTCACAATACGTCAGAAAACGTACATAAACGTGACGTCCATGGCGTCATTAACTTTATGTTATACCACTAGTGGAATATCGAAAATATTGAATGGTGTTATTACACTCCCCACACCGCATGTTATGTGATAAATTAACCATATAATAAGTGTGTACTGAAGGGACTTTTGGCTTTTTGTGCCTATCTTAAAGTAAAGATATACATCAATAATATCAAGTTATTACGCAACTATTTCAAATTATACTCAGAACATTTAAACAGGCACACATTTTGATTTTTGATTTTTGATGACTTTTAGTCCATTGTTGTTGTTCGTTTCAGATTCAAGAACATATTTGATGTAAGTAAACATCTGTTAACATATGGCGATAAAGAGTTTTTTCAGTTAACATATGGCGATAAAGAGTTTTTTCAGTTTACATATGGCGATAAAGAGTTCTTTCAGTTAAAACACATTTAACTTTAACTTTAACATCTTTAACATCTCTAGAAATTGAAAGAATTGTGTGTACTGAGTGTAGTATACAGGAAAATGATACTGGTTATAAGTAAGCACACGCATGGTACTGTGGAGGTGGGATACCACATAGCTATCAGTAGCTGGCTGTGCCCCCAGGGTACTGTGGTGGTGGGTAACCATAGTTAACAGGTGGGTACTGTGCACCTTGGTTTTGCGATTCTGATTCACGGGGAGACGTTTTAACCGCCGCCACACTGCACAGGCAACGCTACTGTGAACCCATATAATACTGCAATAATCTAAGTAAGGCGCGGTATAAGCACAGAAAAATGGGGGTCATGTATCTTCTAAGAAAGGACTTGTCTCATGAATAAATGCTCCCTTTAAAAACATAAACACTGAGATGCCAAACTATTGTATTCATACACTCATTTCCATATAAGCAAAATAAATTAAAAACTCACAATTTTAACATTGTTGATTACAAGTTGAGCTCCCAGTGGGATTTGAACCCGTAGCATGAACACGTTGTTGATGCATGTGTTGCCCCTGTGACTATTGTGATGGCCCCGTGACTATGTTTATTTATGATGTTGCTTTTACACGTTTATTATTATATTTGTCATTCAAGGTCATTTAAATTAGTAGCATGTACATATGTATGGATAATTTTGAAATGATGTTTTTGACTGATCTTTTTATTGGGATAACAATAGGTTAAGTTTGAGGTTTTGTGCATCCTAAAACATGGGTTAAACCCCCAGCGGTAGCCTATTGGCAACCCCTTTGTGTTTGTGATGTCACTTGCCTTGTTTTTTAGTAACATTGTAATTGTTGTTTGTATTAGTACGTGGTTGTGATTGAATGTGTTCTATGAAAGTAGATATAAAAATCGAAAAGGAAAAGTAGCATTTAAGGACGACAGTCAACCACAAACACACACAGAAACAAAGAACAACTTTAAAGATGAATAAAACGCAAGATAAGACATCACAAACACAAAAGGGTTGACAATAGGGCTACCGCATTGAAACGGTCAGCGGCAAAAAAGCCGCTGGGGCTTAAACCAGGTTCTAGGGTGCACCAAACATCACGTTTACCCTATTGTCATCCCAGTAAACAAAATAAAGATATCACCGCCAGGTTATAATCTCTAACAAACAAGGCAGCATTAATAGGCAGTATAAGTAAAACACATACATGATCATGTATGTATCAAGCCCAGTCTGTGTGGCTTTAAATTAGAAAACCCTTTAAGCCGGCGCTAGGGTGCTTGAGAGTTGTTGCACTTTATATTATCTCTCATGAACAGATTCAATAAAACCGAGTCGGCTGCTTTCTCTTTTTTTTTGTGTTTGTGGCTTCCAAGGGATATATTTATCAGTATTTATACACGAGTAAAGTAAAGTACCAACAGGTAAGGAAGGTGCTACAATGAACCTATAGAGACCGCCGCAGATATATTATCAAAGTCAGAGGGAGAGAAATTATTTATCCATCTCCATTTAAGTAACGGCTATTGGAGAAAAATACAGGCACGTTACTGCGTTATTAACACCATCAGGTAGATAACAATTTCGAATAAAAGTAGATAAAAAATCGAACAGGAAAAATAGAATTCAAGGACGACAGTCAACCACAAACAAGCCTCTCAGGATGCTACACTCAGGTGCACATTTCAACACAATGAGAAGACAAGTATATCCAGGTTGTTAATATGCAGATGTATATGCAGACAATATATATGAAGGTATAGTGAAACCCAGGAGCAACACATTGGAATGTTATGTGATCTATATTCTAGTAAGAATCTCACAATCACGCTAAACCAGCAAAATGTATCATTTGTAGTAGTGAAGAAATGGCATTGACTGGTGATGTAGTTCAGAATGATAGACCTGAAAAAACATGATGAATATCTCAAATAACAAAACCTGGTCAACGCGTTTTTTCGGATAGGGGAGTTTATTCCGAAGTAGCCTTAATAATCAAGGTGGTTTGAGAAATTGAACTTGAGCAGGCATTCAAACAGCCGTTTTTATCTGTGTCCAATCTGATATTTGTCAAACATTACGCGTTCATTCATCCTGCAAAGTGATGCTTGGATAGCGAGATTGGAGCTGCTTTGTTACAGATGAATATAATTGAATTGAATGTTGTCATCAACACAGTATAGGTTATTTAGAGCCGCCCCAGAGGGAGGGGAAGTATACGGGAATCCGGGAACCGTGCCCTACTCTTATTATCGAATAGATTCCTATGGTTCTTTAACGTGCTCGGAGGATAGACCGATACACGGGATCGCCCGGTTTACGTCCCCATCCGACGGAAGTGTCTTGCCCAAGAACACACCCACGAACCTTAGCGGCATCACGGAGGATTTAACCCGAGGCCTCCGGTTACAAATCCTTCGCGCTACCGACTACGCCACGCCAGCCCTCATTTGTTAACAGATGAAAGCAGCTAGATGTTAGTATAGAGATTCTCTGTTGAAAGGTCTTTAACGTCATTTTTCCAGCACATGTTAGGCTATGTATGACGGTTGAATTTTAGTGGTGGAAACAGACCATTGAATTATTCCTGAATACCTCCCACCATCCGTAACAATCGACATTTACTAATCTTACATGTCGAACTTCCAGTGGGATTTCAACCCGCAGCGGTGACAGGCGAGACTGTTTCAAATTGAAGAAAATAATGACTATTCAGTTATTGAACGTGAATGTTTAGGAGTTTTCTCTAGAATTAAAATATTTGAAAAGTATGTAGGAAAGAATTCAACAACGACTCATTATCCTACATACATAAGTGTAAGGTAGACAGTACGAAGTGCATTGATCTTACACAAATAAAGAATAAATACTGAAACAATAATGGGCTCTGATAATGTTTGTGCAGATTATTTAACTACACAAAATTCACAATTTTTAACACTATTTAAGAATTAATTTATTTTGAGCAACTAGTTGATCTTAGTTGACCGTTAAGACTTTGATGTATGCTTATAGGATACGCAAATAATATAACTCCTACTTACTATTGTTTCGACCCAAACAATTTAGGGATAAACAACACGTAGCATGAAGTCGTTTACACGTTCATTACATGAATATATGTATTCAGGTTGCTTGAATTCGCTGGAATTGAATTGAATTGGGTTTTAAGGCACACCAACACATAAGCGGTTATATGGACCCTAACAGGAATGAACATGGCTTATCCTGAATTTACATCGAGATAATATATGGAGAATGGGCCTAGAACCGATGCCCCCCCCCCCCCCCCCCCCCCCCCCCCCCCCCGAATTGGGTTTTAAGGCACACCAACACATAACCGGTTATATGGACCCTAACAGGAATGAACATGGCTTATCCTGAATTTACATCGAGATAATATATGGAGAATGGGCCTAGAACCGATGCCCACTCCATTTACGCTGAGCAACGTTTATTGTTTTTTCTGGCACTGCTCTAGTAATTTGAACGATATGGCACCTGAAACAATGCAGGGGTCATGATGAAGACCTTTACTGAGCATGAACAAAAAAATGATAAAATGAACATGAATTTTTGGGTTGGGGGGTGGTGGGTGAGTGGGTGTTTTCTACCCGTCTGCCTACCCATCTAACAGGATCTGCAGTGGCCCTATTATTTGCCCGGGAACCACAAGGGAATATAAATCGTCTGTGAATGCTACGTTTGCTGGCCGACTGTCATACCCATTTTTACCAATATGTTGCAGTAACTGGTTGCTGTTATGTGAAATGGCACTTGACAGTGACGTTGTTTCATAAATAAATAAATTTGCTTGCTCAATAACAATTATTGATGCACAATTGTTTGCTTAGCTCAACACATTACATTTAATAAAAACGAAATTGTTAAATAGCCATTATACCATAAAATATAGTATGTTAAATATTTGCTACATCAATATAATTACCATCTTATGAAGAAAGAAATCTATTATATAGTGTTTGAATTATATAGAGCATTTTTCATGCACATCTTACTATCGAGCCGTAAAATATAGCACGTTATGTACATACCACATATTTCCAGATATTAAAAGCAGTCTGCTATGTTTTCAAATATTTATTCATTTAGTTTGGTGAATAGCAAATAGTTACGTATTTTTAAAACAACACAAACATAGATTATCATACTTGTTATAATTTATATCATAACATCATTATTTAAAATTATCTTGTATGCCAAATATATTGCAGTATAATCAAACAGTTTGTGATCTAAACACAATTAACACAAATTTAACAACATTTTGATATAGAGCAAACAAAACACACCCAGAGTTCAGCCTCTTGTCAGATATGCATTTATTGATTTGCAAAGCCACTTTCCTGACATTATCGTTTTATAATAAATACAATGTAACAATGTTCGTCAAACAACCGCCAAAAGCATGCATATATAAATGTTTAAAACAAAATCAGTTACCTTTTAGACAAAGGAGCAGAACGAACAAAGATATATTCCACATATCCTTTGGCGTATGTAACTGACTATATCAACGGGTTCAGCGTTATAAAAATTCACGTGAAACGATTTCCAATATTTGTTTTCAGCTGGATACGAAAATGGGTAAGAGTTCTTTCTTAACTAACACCGATTGGTTATAAGAACTTCCATAAATGAGAAAAGGGATGTACTGTTTATTTAGATAATGTATTCGTAAACCCACCTTAAAGCTGCAGTGGCAGAATTAAAGTAGTAATGAGAATAATGGTCCTATAGAAACTACAGCAACCAAACGCAATGGCTCATGAAATGATCAAATTAAATAGTCAATGAACAGGACAAAACACAACATTAACTGAGATGAAGACAGGGTCACCAACTTGGAACGGTAAGTAGTTTCAATCGTTTGTATGTGTACACAGCAAGTAGATATAAAAGTCGAACAAGAAATGTAGCATCAAAACACACAGCCAACCACAAACACGCACAGAAATAAAGAACAACTACTCAGATGAATCAAAGGCAAGCTATGACATCATAAAAATTAAAGGATTGACTTTTATTCATCTTTATAACTGTTGTTTGTTTCTATGCGTGCTTTTGTTAAATGTGGTCCTTGATTACTACATTTGCTGCAGCCCTTTGTTATCGTAAATAAATAATTAGGACAAAATGCATAGTCAAGTCACGCGCTGCCAACAATTATGTCAATAGCATCAACAATTGCATGACGTCATTGATTCCTCGTCATTGTATAAAAACATACAAAACGTAGATTTATTTTGTGAATTGTCCAGTTCATTGACTATTTAATGTTCTAATTTGATTTAACTTTTATAATGGTAACCGCCCCTATTTCTCTTTAATTTTTTCGAGTCCTAGGTTTTCATTTCGTAATTTAAATTCAGGAATTGAAGAATTTAATAATACAATTGCTTTAGTTCCTGTTGATGACGCAGCTAATAATGTAAAGTAATTATTGTGCCAAGCCTACATTACGTCAATGTTTATCTGGAAGAACTCATTAGATTACTCCACTTCAATCTACTGAGGATGATGTTGTTTCTCACGCATATCACTCGGTGCACTACATTCAAGGCTGGGGGTAGACGAAGAGCAAAAACAAATTTCCAACTATTTTCTGGATTCCTATATCACATAAATAGCCTCTATATCACATAAATAGCCTTATAAAATCCGCTTTAGTTTTAATTCTAATGCCTGCACCCACTACAAACATCCCCTGCATGTTTAGTGGTTGACCCATTTACAGTTACTAAGCTTTCCTCTTTGATTGTACGATGGCCGGACATATTGTGGACCCTATGATGACGTCTGCCTTAATCCTTTTTAAGTATATACGATTTTTCACTACATACCACCTTACCACATCACCTCATCAAACTTATTGGTGGACCCATTTACAGTTCGCCACTATGCATTCCTCTTTAATTGTGCGATGACCGGACAGGCTGTGAACCCTATGATAACGTCTACCTAAAGCCCAAAAGGACGGTGACGTTTGATGTTTGTTTGCAATCTTGTCTTGTCTTGTCGTGCCCTCAATGCTTTGTTTTCTTGTTGCTCTGGCGTCTGCGAAGTCATTAAGTACCTTCTTTGTGGCTTTCTAGGCTATTTCTTTTTGTATTTATATACACACGAGCATCTTTGTGTTTTACTTATATTGCCTATTAATGCTGCCCTTGTTGGTTAGAAAATAGTTCATGGCGGGGATTTCTTTATTTACAATGTCACGTTTTATTGGGATGACAGTAGGGTGAGTGTGAGGTTTGGTGCACCCTAGAACCTGGTTTAAAACCCTCAGCGGCCCTTGTTTGCCACTGACCGTTCCAAGTCGGTAGCCCTATTGTCAACCCTTATGTGTTTGTGATGTCTTATTTGGCATTTTATTCATCTTTGTTTCTGTGTGTGTTTGTGGTTGACTGTCGTCCTTGGATGCTACTTTTCCTGTTCGAATTTAATATCTATATGTATTGCTCTCATTAAAAACTTTCGCTAGAGAAAAACTACATTTTTGGCCTGTAACAATATTAAAGCGTTTGTTGTACTAACGGCAATTTAGAAAAGTACACTAGGTGGCCACCACGAAGTTTGTGAAGTACTCATTTTTCTATTAGATAATATTTTCCTCTGGTATGGAACTAACATTTATAGACATATATGTACGAACTGTGAACCTCTTTTCGCAGATTCGTTCTTGTATTGCTATGAACGAGATTTCATATTGAGTCTTTTACCAAGTAGTCAGGCTGATGTAATTTAAGTCTTTAAATAAGACACATATCGGTATCTGGATGACATATTGAATATTGACGATCCTTTCTTTTCTACTATGGTTAAACTATATATCTTAAAGGACTCCAACTCAACAAAGCTTACATTTCTGATAGTGTCGCTTCTTTTCTTGATTTACATCTCTCTATTGAACATGGTGAAATAATTAGTGAAATCTATAGTAAGAGAGATGATGAAACAATTAGTAAATTCTATAGCAAGAGAGATGATTTTATTTTTGATATTGTTACGTATCCCCACTTAGAAGTATTCCCACTTAAATGGGGATGTCTTACTTCTTATGGAGTCTATTTTTCTCAATTTATTCGTTTTTCTAGAGGTTGTAGCCGTGTTGAGGGTAATATTTGTATAACGAAGAAGCTACTGTAGCAGGGCTACAGTTACCATAAAATTCGACAAAAACTTTACTAAATTTTACTATCATAACCCTGATCGCCTTTTAAAATATAAAACAATACGAATGGAGATAGTTGGAAATCGTCGAACACGTTAAATACAGAGAAATATTGAAGTCTCGGTTTGATTGAGACATTTTATGAATGGTAGTGAAAAGTATTTGATACCGTTTACGCCCTCTAGCTCCGGGTTGAGCAGAAAATCAATATTTATAGGGTCAATAGTACAGAAATTTGAGCCATCCCGAAGATGGTATACATATGACGGTGAACATAGAATCTTCAATGCGGTATTTTTACACCATTCAATGGCCAGCGGCGTATGGTCAAACAAAACGCTTTGCCCTAAACGAGAAAACAATGGGCGAAATAAACAAAATGAAATTTATTTAGGAGCAGAGGTTATGAAGCCTGCGTATCATAGGTAACAGTCAAAATAATAAATTAAAAGCAACTTAAGCAATATCCTACGACAAGGACTATCACAATCTAACTTCTATAGTGATGTGATTTACAAACTTCGTAATATCCTTGGTCATAATCACTTTCATACAGTCTTTATTTAACTAAAATAGTTTATCGAAAGAGGTTATGATCCTATCATTTTGCAACTCTCTGCATGTTTAGTGGCTGACCCATTTACAGATCGCATGTCGACTGTGCGATGACAGGACAGAGTGTGGACCCTATGATGACGTCTACCTAAATCGTCAAAGGACGTTAACATTTGATGTTTGTCCTAAATCGTGTCATGTCGTACCCTTAACGGTTTGTTAGTTTGTTGTTCTGACTTCTTTCATTCAGTACCTGATGGGTGGCTGTTGGTTCTTTATATTCATATATACCTGATCATGTATGTGTTATACGTATATTTCCTATTAATACTACCTAGTTAGTTAGCGAATATAACCTAGCGGGAATATCTTTATTTACACTTTTACTGTTCGAGTGTGATGACAATACGGTAAGAGTGAAATTTGGTGCACCCTAGAACGTGGATTAAAACCACAGCGGTCTTTTTTGCCAATGACTATCAAGAGCGGTAACCCTATTGTTAACCATATGTTTGTGATGTCGTATCTTGCCTTTTATTTATTTTTGTATTTTTGTGCCTGTTTTTGGTTGATTTTGGTCATTGAACGCTACATTTCCTGTTCGACCTTTATTTCTACTTTTAGTTTGTGATAGGGTGTGGACTTGCGGTGTCATTGTGTTTGGGTGCTGTACATTCTACTAGAGACATTCTGAAGAATTCTGATATACCGACCGGAAATTAACTAATTCATCTCTTTATCAAGGGCAATATACCTTTTAAGTTTCCTCATGGTGGATGTAGTCCGGCAGTAGTAAAAAAAAAATATCTTCCACACAATATATTTTGATGGTTTTCATATATTTAAGGTATGCTGATACTGATTCTGAATGATGCCACATTGACATCGTTGAGGAAATTGTAATATCCAAGATGGCCGCAAAGATGGCTGCCTGACATTAAAATGACAATATATTGGTTTCTGTATTAGCTAGGACATTCATTTTGGTGTCTATGGATAGGTTTCTTTGGTCAAGGAATCCATTTCTAACTTCACCTTACTTATAAGTTGAACACAAATATTCAAGATGGCTGCCAAGATGGCTGACGTGATATTACAATGACGATATCTTGGCTTCTCTATTAGCTAGGACAATCATTTTGGTGTTTATGATTAGGTTTTTGGGGTCAAAGAATCCATTTATGACTTATTCCAAAGCTTATTAACTTATGATGGCTGCCAAGAAAGATGGCTTTGTTGGTTGTGTAGGTGTATTAATGGTTAGTAGTGGGTAACAAGAGGTTATAAATGATGTTTTTGGAGGCGTATCACGTATGCTCTCCGGAAAGTACTATCCACAGAACACCAGGGCTCTTAAGATAGTCACTGAGGAAGTCTTGCACTGTGTGTTAGAATGTATCGAAAGTCATAAGGATTTATTGGTATAATTAGAGGCTAGAACTGCTCGTAGTAGAATATCTAAACTGTAGTAAGACATATTAAGCCTGGGCTATGGAATGCTGTGTGGTCAGATATGTTTATCGAAACAACGTATATGCGGTATGGTCGGGGGGCTTTTGGTATTACACCCAATCCATCTGCTCTGAAAGATGGGCATTGAGTCTTTATGTATGCAAGCGACCCATCAAAGATGTAGCCGATATGAGAGAAATCGCTACAGGTTACAACAATGAGAAAATGGTCCCCACAACACCCAAACGAAATGGCAGCGTAGGTCCGCACTGTACCACAAACAAAGAGCAAATTAACTATACAGCGAAAAGGACAATACATAACACAATGAGTGGTGAAGACAGAGTTACCGACTTGGAACGGTCAGTAGGCAATATGGCACATTGGTTAGCTTAAATCGATTTTAAATGTATACAACCTCGCTATTATCCTGTCTTCGGCACTTAAATTGACAAGACACTGTAAATAAAAGTACATCCAATCAATAAAAAATCTCTAACAATAAAGTCCATATCCAGAGAAATTAGGAAACGATACATGTTATGTTATTGTAAAACTATATAAAACATAATTAGAAACATAGCAGTTGCAACCAAAGATAAAACCAATCTAGCGTATGACCACAATAACCAAGGGACGGCAGTTCATGCACCAGCTTTCCCTTTTAGGATTTCAGAAGGGGCAATCATGGAGTCCCATGAGGTTGTCCGGTCATCGCACAAGTGAAGCGCAGTAACTGACTTTAAAGGGGTCAATCACCAAGCATGAAGTGCATTGTAATACTAAAGGGTCGTATTTCTTTTCTGACGAATGTCCTGATTAAATTGTGTAAAGTGGCAGGAATTCATTACGCCTTTTTAATTTCTGAAGTTTATGTATCACATCTCTATAGAATAAAGGTTATGATATTCCTAGTCGCAGAAAAGTTTTTAGGTTGTGTTTTACTTCTCCGTCAGGTTTTCGTTGCGGCGATAGAATATTGATAAAGATCTGCCAAGTTTGTGATAACGGAAACCTTGTTGAAGGGGTTTACTTGTAATAACTTAATTTTGATAATTGAAATCCTTAACATCGTTACATGCCAGTTCAAGTCAACAATAAAGAAGAAAAGAAGCTCGTATGAAATACCATGTATAGGATAGAGAGAACCTTAGCAAAGCATGAAGTCAGTATTATTGATAGTAACGACGTCCTATGGTTAATTAATTGACCGTCAAATGGTAAAGTTCAAGACTTGACCAATTCTAGAGCTATATTTCTAGCACGCTGGCAAACGTGAAGCCTCTCTCTCGCTCCCATGACAATGCGATCAGATATACCGTCAGAGCTATCATGAAGAAGCTCAGATGCGGTTGTGCATCTGAGCAACCTTGTTCAACTGCGAGTTGTGGTTGTTATATTGCAACTGTTTTCTGTCACGCAACATGCCAAGGAATTGCCAAAATAGATGGATAAAAGATGATCTGAGTAGCGATGAAGTGAAGATCTCGGCGATAATATTCAGATCACTAGTCTCTTTAACTGACGTCCGTTAGAAGTTGATATAAAACTTGTAGGCATTTCGGCAGCATATTTTACCAAAGGAGGTTGTAAACATTATGTTTACTCCGTGTTAAGTAATGGTTTTGGCTTTCATCGCCCATTTTGCATTGATGGTAGCAATCTCGGCAGCATACATCAATATTTTAAGATATGATACATGTGCACGTAGAAGTCAAATGAAGTAAGAAAATGGTTCCTTTTCCCTATAACCATAGCAGTAGACACCAAACGTATTATGTATAATATAGATATGAATATAGATATGAAAATCGAACAGGTAAATAAATACTGATAAAGGTGATCCTTTGGGAGCAACACACACAATTAAGATAATAAAGCAGCAGACTCGGTTTTGTAGCATTCAAGGACGACAAACACACACAGAGACAAAGTTTAAAGAGATAAGACATCACAAACACAAAAGGGTTGACAATAGGGCTACCGCCTTTGAACGGTCAGTGGCAACAAAGGCCGTGGCGGGGGGTGCGGGCGTTTAAACCGGGTTCTAGGATGCACCAAACCTCACACTTACCCTACTTTCATCCCAATAAAACGAGACAGTGTAAATAAAGGAATCCCCGAAATGAACTATTCTCTAACCAACAAGGCAGCATTAATAGGCAATATCAGTAAAACACAAAGATGCTCTTATATATATAAGTACAAAACGCAATAGACTAGAAAGCCACAAAGAATGTACTCAATAACTTGGCAGAAGCCAAAGCAACAAGAGAACAAACCATTGAAGGCACGACAAGACCAGATTGCAGACAAACATCAAACGTCCCCGTCCTTTTGGGCTTTAGGTAGACGTCATCACATGGTCCACAGCCTGTCCGGTCATCGCACAATGAAAGAGAAAAACATAGTGACGATCTGTAAATGGGTCCACCACCAAGCATGTAGTGCGTTGAAAAATGATAGGGTCATAACCTCTTTTGATAAATCGTTTAACAAGTTTAACAAAGATAGAATGAACGTGATCATGACCAAGGATCTTACGAAGTTTGTAAATCACGTCACCATTGAAGTCAGGTTGTGATAGCCATTGTCAAAGAAGAGTTCTTAAATTATTTTTATATTTTATAAACTTATGGTAACAGTAGCCCTGATGGAGTAGCTTTTTAGTTATTAAAGTTCTCAACTCGAGTACAAGCTCTAGAAAAACGAATAAGTTGAGATACATAGACCCCATAAGAAGTGGCTCGGAGAACATTCCCATCTAAATGGGGAAAATTAATAATATTAAAATTAAAATCACCTCTCTTGTCATACAATTTGCTATTATTTCACAGTTTTCAATGGAGAGATGCAAATCGAGAAAAGAAGCGTTATTATCGGAAATATTAGCTTTGTTAAGTTGAAGTTCTTCAGGGTATATAGTATTAACCATAATAGAAACGAAATGGTTGGCAATGTTCAATATGTCATCCATATACCGAGAGGTGTCGTTAAAGGCTTCAATAACATCTGCCTGGGCATCTGGTGAAAGACTCAACAGAAATGTCTTTCAGAGCAATGTAAAACAAATCTGCGACAAGGGGTGCACAGTTCGTATCCATATGGATACCAACAATTTGTCTGTAAACGGTGGTTCCATACCTGACGAAAATATTATATAATAGGAAGATTAGTGCTTCACAAACGTCTTGGCATGTCCACATTGTGTAATTGTCTAAACTGCTATTAGTAAAACAGGCCAATCATGTAGTATTTTCCCTAGCGAATGTTTTTTAATAAGACCAATAAGCTGGTCTTTGATAAGGTGATGTGGTAAAGTTTTATATAGTGTAGATAAGTCATAAGTGCTTATAGATGAAACTAAATGTTTATTGCAAATTTTATCAACAACGTCTCCTGAATTTTTAATAGACCAAAACAAATTAATGCCAAAGTTTTCATAAGTTTTAGCACAATATTGTTTAACGTGATCTTTAACGGTAGTAAGACAAGAAGTTAAAAGTTTGGAGATGTTTATGGTGGTGCAGCAATAGAATTGGAAATAAAGCGGGCCGTATACGGATTTTTATGTAATTTAGGAATGCAGTACATAGTTGTCAGTTTGTTCTGCTTTTCGTCTACGCCAGCCTTGAAAGTAGTGCACCAAGTGATATGTGTGGAAACAACATCATCCTTAGTAGATTGAACTGGAGTATACGAATGAGTGCTACCGAGTTCCAGAGATAAAACATTGACAGGCGTAATGTAGGCGTAAAACAATAATTACATTATTAGCTGCTTTATCAGCAGGCAGGAACTAAAACAAGTTTAGTATGAACTTTTTTAATTCCCGATTTTAAATTACGAAAGGAAAACATAGGTCTCGAAGGAAGTGAAGAGGGTCGGCATTATTAAAGTTAATAGTTGTATCTATAATTTTAAAAATTGTTGTTTTTTTTCCAAGTAGAAAGAGAGTTTGGGTCCGTATTGTCATTTTAATGTCACGTCAGACATCTTGCATATTTGTATTCAACTCCTAGTAAGTGGAAGCTAGAAATGTATTCCTAGACCCAAAAAACTTAGTCATAGACACCATTTGAAGTGATTGTCCTAGAATCCAAGATATTGGCATGTTAGTGTCATGGCAGCCATCTTGGCAGTCGTCTTGGATATTTGTCTTTAACTTATAAGTAAGGTGGAGTCAGAAAAGGATTCCTTGACCCCAAAAACTAAGTGATAGACACCAAAACGATTTTCCTAGCAAATGCAGAAGCCAATATATTGTCATTTAATGTCACGGCAGCCATATTGGCGGCCATCTTGGATATTTTTATATAACTTATAAGTAGTAAGGTGAAGTTTGAAATGTATTTTTTGACCCAAGAAACCTATCCATAGAGACCAAAATGAATGACCTAGCTAATACAGTAGCCAAGATATTGTCATTTTAATATCACGGCAGCCATCTTGGTGGCCATCGTGGATATTTCAATTTCCTCAAGGATGCCAATGTGGCATCAGTAAGATTCAGAATCAGCATAAATTAAATATATTTAAACCATCAATAAAATTGTGTGAACGATAATTTTTGGTCATGGCTAAAAACGGTGTTTGTCAACCGGACTAATGTAATTGGTTTAAACTTATTTTATTTCCAATATTTATACAATCTGTGAAAATGTACATAATACAAAATGTGAAAAAGGATTGGAACGAAAGCAGTTGCTTATAGAGTTCCTTTCCTAGGTATCATATACATTACATATAACAATGGCGTATAAAACTGCACAGTGGAAATTGTTTATAAGTGTACAATGTAATATAGCTATACATCTAACAGTGATTAGTTATAGGGACCAAAACAAGTTTGAAAAAGAAATAATAAAGCAAAGCATTTGAATATAGTTGGATTATCTTAAAATAAACGAAAATTCAATTTAGCGGAATATTATAATAACAAATGTATAACAGACACGATAGTGGGGCAACAGTGGGGGTGACCGGCGGACACAGGACAACAGCATCATACCCAGGGAACATATATTGTTCTCGGTAAGCGGTGTAGCAGCTTCTCTTAAGCTGAAACATGTTAAAAACGTTTGCTTGACAAAATAAACTTCTGAACAATTTCAAATATAGTGACATTAATATCGTGTGATACCAAGGAATCACCAAATAATATTATGTTTAGTGAAGCTGTGCACAGTGGTTGAAGTCTAGCCAGCATTTCCGCACGAGCATTGTCGTACAATGGACAGCTAAATATATAATGTTGAGTAGTTTCTATTCCGCCACATCGACATAAAGGAGAGTCGATGATGTTTTTTATGAACAAATGGTGGTTAAGCGAGCTACACTTGGTGCGGAGCCAAGTATGAAGTAGCTGTGCACGTCTTTTGCCTGTGTAATAATGCTTAGGCGTGTAATTAAGGTTACGGTTAAGGTGATGCTTTAGTGCATTTATAGACTCAGAGTTTCTTACTTCCAAAGGAAGTTTGTTCCACTCACGAGTAACCGAAGGAAGGAAGGAGTTGGTGTAGAGACTAGTTCGGGAATTAATAGCCTGAAGATCGTTTGCATTTCGCAAGCTGTAGTCTGATGCTGCACTAACTGTTGTAGGAACTAGCGATGCAAGATATGGGGGTGTTAAGGAATTAACCATTTTATAAAAAAAGGTAAGTTTGTGTTTATATCTTCGTGATTCCTAAGATTTCCATCTAATCTCTTTGTTTAATTCATTTAAAGATACAAATTTGGTCGAGCCTGTTGCTATTCTGGCAGCTTCAATTTGTATTTTGTCGAGATCGGCCTTTTCGTAGTTAGTGCAATTGTCCCATAAGACGTCAGCATATTCGAGGAGAGGTCGTATAAATGATATATATATAATTTCTAGTGAATTCCTGTGAAGCTGGAAAGGAGAAGACTAATGTAATTAAGAAGTTATCCCACGAAAATATCAATATTTTTATGTAAACTGATGATATGTGCGACTCCTTATTTGCTTTGAAAGCTAACAAGAATGATAATTGTAAAATGAAGTCTTGTTTACCACTGTATTGTAACAATCTACAACAATAAGCGTTTTAAATTTGCTAATTTAACGAAAGAGATATCAATATTGTTTGATGGATTGAAGTTTAATAAAGGCTGTATGAAAGTGATTATGACCAAGGATCTTACGAAATATGTAAATCACATCACCATAGAAGTTAGTTTGTGATAGTCAGGCGACGTTCTTGATACATTTGCAATAAACGTCAAGCTTCATCTATAAGTACTTATGACTTTTAGGCGTATGTCCTACCAAGGCCTATTGCTATCATACTCATTTTCAAAATGGCGACACCCCATGATAGTTGAGCCCCATCTTGCGACAAGTTTGAGATTCCATTGTGCAGAACTAGTCTAGATCATATGCGATTCTTGCTTATAATCAAGCGTCGCAGATGATCAAGACTAGTGCAGTACATAACGCGGTTATTTCTATGCTGGTTTCCCGCATTACATAATCGTCATAAAGCAGCGTATTGTACAAGACAACCAATCAGCTGCTGGCGTTGACTGACTGACTTTGACATACCGATATAACAATCCGCCGTGGTCAAGGGGTAAGTAGAGCTGCCCTAAGTGCACGTTTTGATTTCAATGCACGATATCAAGGGTTCGATTCCCGGTGCAAGGGAAAACATATTACTTTCCCTTTTTATTTAATAAATTAATAAATCAATAAAATTAAAGTAGGTCGGTAGAAATTTGTTATAAATCAGTAATTTTCAATAATAGGAAATTTGTTCCTTAGAGGTTTTGTTCGTATTAAAGAAATTTCATATAAATGAGCAACTGTCTTTTTTTATTGCAAAAAACAGTTTTGGGTCGGGGAGATGTGTGTGTGTGTGTGTGTGTGTGTGTGTGTGTGTGTGTTATGTGTGTATGTGTGTATGTGTGTGTTGTGTGTGTGTGTGTGTGGAGCTCAACATGTCGAACATTAATTTTGTATATGTTTCCACGTTTCTCAAATTATTAGGATTATTTTTTCTCTTTACCAGGGCTGGCGTGGCTCAGTGAATAGTGCTTTGGACTTGTAATTTTAATAGAGTGGTAATATGTACGATATAATTAAACAAATACTGTACAACACATGTTCTTGGTTGTTTGTTAAATGTTAAGCATAATCTCTCTTTTTTCCATTAAATTAATGTTTATAGTCCCTCCACCAATTAAACCAAAATTATTCCATGTCCAGCGGTATCTAACAAAATGATATGCTCCGTGAAAGTAGAACACATGTAAGAGGTGCCGAATAAATGCAGTTTGTTTACGGTGTCAAAAAATATCAGAATTTTATTTTGTTAAATGCCACAAGACCCCTACTTTTCTCAGCAGTTTTCTAGAGGAGAAGGTCTCATGACTAAGGATTTGCAAGATAATCTTAGTTTGAAATTCATTTGGACAAATGGAAAACTAGAAAGCTTGGACAATATTGTACAGGACTTAATTGTATTTGATTTACTCCCGGTACGCCTATACCTCATTGCATTTTCTACGACAGGGAGAAATGACTGGTTGCCACCAGTGTCAATACCTCATAATAGTAGTTCATATGGGTTTTATATTGTTTTGTAACAGTAACACACACCAATTATGTCCACAAAGACGGAATTAAAACTTGTTGTACCTGGTTATTATGGTATTTTGATGGATGGGGTTACTGGAAATCGCTTTAAATATTGCCTTTCACGGCATTTCAGATCGAATTCATTGAAGATTTTTGTTTTCTCAGTTTTTATTCTGTTTTGTCTTTCATTTCTGTTTATACTTAAAGGTTTCATGACACCCTTTAAAATGTATTATGTTTGTATTTTAATCAGTTATATATGAACAGAATGGTCGATCAAAAAGTATTTTTTAAAAGAAATATTCGTGAAAACAATAGATATATTTCGCTTCTGTATGGAGTTACCTCCCCTTTACGAATAAGCCGGTAGGCGGGTGATGTATGACTAGATAAACATGAAGTGTAAATTACAAAATGTTGGTGCGGCTCACTCAATACCATGCATAGTTATTAACCTTGATCTTACTAAAACTATGTTTGTTGGATGGGTTGGGGTGGGGTGTGAGGGGTGGGGGTGGGGGTATTTATCACCTTCAGTGATACATCCAGTTATATAAATAGTATAAAGTAACTTCCTTGTGTAGAGTATTAACTGTTGATTACATTGCAACAATAATATATTTACAGATATTGTTGAAGACGTCAAAAAAAGAAAAATCAACAAACAAAATATTTATATGAAAGCAGGTTCCATTTCTACATGATACTGGATAAATAATTATTTCACTGCTTGGAAACCATTTCACGAGTGCCATTTGCCTCTTTAAAACTTTGTATGTAGAGCTACAGATAAGCAGCTTAAATACCCAATTAAAATGTCAAAATACCCATTTAAAACCAAATGCATGGGCACCAATAAAATAATCGAAATTGTCATATACTAAATCAACCACTTCAAATTGAGCAATGTATGGGTTGTTGAAGGACCACCCAGTGACTTGTATAAAGCTTATTATAAAACAAGTTTATTTGATGAGTTACATTGTGTGTAATGCTATACAATATTAGTGGAATGCAACCCCAAAACAATGTCATACAATGTTATCTTTTCATTTTACCCCATTGAAGTCATGAAATACCCATTTAAATATGTACCAATGGGTAAATACCCAAGTGATAACAAATCTGTAGCTCTGTTGTATGTTCTTGTATCTCGCACACTATTTGTTATATTTAATTTTCTCCTTCAGTTTAGTTCACCAATAAAGCGACTAGACCTTGAAAGTCGCGCTTCTGCACTAAAAAGGATTGCTTCCAGTTTAAAATACATTCCACATTTGATAATATATCGTAATAAAACTGTTGGCACGCTTCTTCACATAAATCGCATAACTTTGTTTCAATAAAAATATAACAAAACTAATGCAACGCATTCTGCTTCTTTCAAGCCCCTTCAACATGACAAAGGATGTAGGCAGTAAATCCTCTTCGACCAACCTACGCCGCTCAGTACTTTCAGTACTTTGATTATACATTATATACTACTTTACAACCTTATCAAAGACAAGCTAGATGCTCTCATTCAAATACCGTTTGCTATGGAAAATACTACATGTTTGGCCTGTAACAATATTAAAGCGTTTTCTACTAACAGCAGTTTGGACAATTATGTGGACTTGCCATGATGTTTGTGAATCGTTATTAGATACTATTTTCATCATGTATGGAGCCACCGTTTACAGAAAAAGTGTTGGTATCCCTATGGTTAAGAACTGTGAACCCTTGTCGCAGATTTGTTTTTATATTGCTATGAAAGAGATTATTTCATGTTGAGCCTTTCTCCAGATACCCAGGCAGATATTATTGAAGCCTTTAATGACACTTTTCGATATCTGGATGACATATTGAACATTGACAACTCTTTTTTTTCTGCTACGGTTAATACTATATATCCTAAAGAACTTCAACTTAAACAAATTTTATATTTCTGATACTAACGCTTCTTTTCTCGATTTACATCTCTCTATTGAAAATGGTGAAATAATTAGCAAAATCTATGACAAGAAAGTTGATTATAATTTTTTATTGTTAATTATCCCCATTTAGATCTACTTCTTCTTTATATAAGCTATTCTTTGTTTCTTTGTGTGTTCGTGGTTGACTTTCGTCCTTGAATGCTACTTCTCCTGTTCGATTATATCTACTTCTTATGAGGTCTTTGTATAACCAAAATGCTACTCCATCAGGGCTACCCCTTACATAAACTTCGTAAAACCTTAGCAAAATTGTATTATCGTAACCCTGATCTTCTTTCAAAATATAGAAGTAATTTAAGAACTCTTCTGCGACAAGGACTATCACAACCTGATTTCTATGGTGACGTGATTTACTCTTCGTAAGATCCTTGGTCATGATCACTTCCATACTATCTTTGTTAAACTTGTTAAATGGTTTATCAAAAGAGGTTGTGATCCTATCATTTTGCAATAAACATTGCATGCTTGGTGGTGATGCTTGGTGGTGAACCTATTTACAGTTCGCCACTATGCTTTAATTGTGCGATGACCGGACAGGCTGTGGACCCCATGATGACGTCTACCTGGAGCCCAAAAGAACGGTGACGTTTGAGGTTATCTTGTCGTGCTCTCAATGGTTTATTCTCTTGTTGCTCCGGCTTCTGCCAAGTCAATGAGTACCTTCATTGTAGCTGTCTAGGCTATTGTTTTTTTTGTATTTATATATACACGAGCATATTTGTGTTTTACTGGAATAATTGAATACTAATGCTGCCTTGTTGGTTAGAGAATAGTTCATGGCGGGGATTTCTTTATTTACAATGTCCCATTTTATTGGGACGACAGTAGGGTAAGTGTGAGGTTTTGTGCACCCTAGAACCCGGTTTAAACCCCCAGCGGTCTTTTTTTGCCACTGACCGTTCCATGGCGGTAGCCCTAATGTTAACCTAATATCAACTCTTTTTCTGTTTGTGACTTCATATGCCTTTATTCCTTATTAACATTGCCATTCATGTTTGTCGTTTTGCGTGTTTTTGGATGTTACAGTGTTCTGTGAAAGCTGCATTTCCTGTTCGACTTTTATGCTTATTTTTAAATATTGACATAATCTTATCATAAATAACAAAAGCATGGGTATAATTGATATTATAATTTATTTTCTACGCGAGTTTTATGAAACACATGCTAAATAATATTTTTATATATATGCAGAATTTATGGATTGTACTAACACGAATACTTTCCTGGCGAAAACGGTATTTTCAGCCATATGCTATCACTCATAGACCGGATACATCGTTTTAGCGCAACACGCGGATGTTACCATATTTTTCAAAACCAGACCTATTTTACTGAACACAGTATCTCAGTCCGACGATTTGTCTAGATGTACTTTTTGTATTTACAATCATGCGTCGAAGATGATCAAGAATTGCTTAGTAGGAAAACATCAAATAACACCGGGAACGCGCACCTGTTTTGGCAAATTACAAGTGAGTGCAAGGAACGATAACTCTGAATGGAGATTGCTGTTTTGCGGGACCTGGTACGGTTTTTGACGTGTTTTGCGAAAAATGTAAAAGAAAATAATATTGTTTTTGTTATATGATGCAATTGATAAATAAAAGGAAAATAAAGGAAAATAGAACCTTATACATGTGTATTATTAATTAATTATAAATAAAACAAAATAAAAAAGCGAAATATTCAATATCGACAAAAATTATGTATTGGCAAATATTCGTTGGTAATAATAATTTCGGGACAAGTTAAAACAAATCAGGGCAAGTGACTTTTCAATCAGGGCAAGTGGACTTTTGAAATCTACTTTTCCTGGGCTATTCCCAATTTTAATTTTCTTGGAGCACTGGTGTGGCGACTGCTCTTCTGAAACTACTTGACAGATTTTTCATGAAACTTCACAGGAATGTTGCTCTTGATGTCTAGTAATACATGTCAGCCGGAAATTCAAGATGGCCGTTGCGCAACGGCTTAAAATCTATTTTACCAAATACAATTTTTTGCCGACCACTTCCCAAAAAACATAAGTGTTATTGATTTGGAACATTAAACCAAAATGAGTGGCATGCAATGGAGTTGGTGCAACCAAAATTCATTTCGATTCGATGTCAAACATGGCAGCCAGCTCCCATCTTTGTTTATATAGAAACTGAAACATGAAACTTTACAAGAATATTTTCCTGCTGTCTCGTTGGTCCTAGCATTCAAGATGGCTGCCACAGCTACAAAAAGAATTTACACAATACAGGTTTGTGGCGACAACTTCTCAAAATCCGTAAGTAATATTGATTTGGAACCTTTACTAAAATGACTGCCACGACTTGAGTTGGTCCTACACAAAATTCATTTCGATTCGATGTCAACTATGGCCACCAGCAGCCATCTTCGTTAACATAGAGTTATATAGGCGATTACTCTGAAAAAGTTAATGGATTTTCATGACACTTTACAGGAATGTTGCTCTTGGGGTCTAGTTGGTCCCAAGTAAAAATCAGAAATTTAAAATGGCAGAAACAGCTAAAAAATACATTTAAAAAAATACAAGTTCATGGCGACTACTAAAAAAATAAGATTTTAACCAACTATCTCAAACAATAACTTGCCACTTCTTACAACCCTTAATCGTGAACTTCAGGCGAGGATTCAGCGGCCTCTTGCTCAGTGGATAAGGACGCCTCGGCTTGAGAGATTATAACATATAACAAGAATCACTTTGCCAATAACAATCATAAAAAATCATACAATCTTTAATCTTAACTATAGGAACAACTCAAAACCATTTGCTTACTAATGTTTTCAGTACGCAGTAATTTGATTAATAAATATTGTTTATGGTTTAATATTGTATACGATTGAGTTAGAGGGGAAACAAATATGTCATTATGTCCATATTGGGTAATTAAATGGGATATCAAAGGGTGATACACGACAACAAAATGAGAGGAAAATGATTTAAAAGCGTATATATAGGGTGGTTGTAAATTTGAGTTTTATAATAATGCAAACGACATTTTCACATATTTTGAGAAATAAATTGGTCTACAAGAGAGATTAGACACTTCATAATAGTAATGTTTTAGATGAAAGTTGAATGTAAATGTTAATAAACGATAATACTTTTCAAAAATGGATGCAGAAGTTAACTTGAGTTACCTTTTGATTAAAATGGAATTTCTATTGATATTGTTACTAAATGTATATATAAAGGTGTGGGTTTACAACTGGAGGTTATTTCTTTCTGAAACACACATTAAAAAACAATAATGTATTTTTAGGGTTACTACGTCAAGTCATATGTTACATTTGTTTGACAAACTCATTTTATTAATATTAATTTATGAGAGTCAAAACATTATATATGGTGATAAGGACGGATCCGATATATCAGACGTATTACTATCTAGTATACGTTTTTGGCATACATCTTTCATTGTGCTAATTTAAATACACAAATGACAAACATCATGATTCTCACTGTTATAGATGCTTATCCAAATAAGATATATTAGTTATCATTATTTAACAAACTTTTGGAAGTTTAGTGTTTAATTTATCATGCATGACAATATCAGTGATTTGGAAATGATTTTAAACATGGATTCACGGATACGTTTAGATGAAAAGGAAAGTATGTCATTTTTTTTCTGAAGTAAAATGTTGCGTTCCAATTTCAAACTCTACCTTTACTTGATAAATGTTAAGGTGTGCACTTTAAGGTTAAGAGTCTCATTTCACAGACTTGAAGTAGACACAGGGAGATGTCACACGTCTGATAAAATACCTTTATATGCACAAACGTGTCAATTATGCAATTCTCTCGAAGATAAATATAATTTTATTTTAGAATGTCCACTTTAACATGCATTACACATGAAATAATAAACATCGTATTGGAAACGACAAATATTCCAAAATGCATGCAACTGTTTACGTCTGAGCAAGTCAAAACTGTTAGAAATCTAGCATCATTTGTGTTTTTTTTTCAAATGGGAAATGAAATATCTTACTTCAACTAGGCTAAGAGAAGTTGGTAACATTACACATTTATGTAACCTATTTTAAAGTGTTTTGATTATATAATTTATAACATATATTTACATTATGCTGCAATTGTGTAACATTTACAATTGTGAATAGATTAACTATTTTGTAAATTGTGTAGTAATGATTTTGGCCTTTGTATGGAAATAAAGTAAAAACTCTTTGGCCTCAATTTGTTAGTTTTATCCAAATGAATTTAGTCCTCTGAAATCAGACCGTAATATGTTGCTTCTAGAAAATCGTCTAAAGAGACATTAGGTTAAAAGTAATCATATACAACGAATTGACAATAGTAAACAGGAAAATAGCACTACTTTTTAGTAAGCAAACGGTAAATTGTCATACAAGAAGAAACTTTGAATTAACATTGTTGTGGCGGTTATGCTGGATATTTCTCACTGACTGGTGGAGCTTGGTGACTATTGCTACCAGACGGATATTGTGGTCCAGGATACTGTGGTGGTGGGATACCATAGTTATCAGTAGTTGGCTGTGCCATAGGGTACTGTGGTGGTGGGTTAGCATAACTTCCCGTAGTTGGCTGTGCCCCAGGGTACTGTGGTGGTGGGTAGCCATAGTTACTGGGTGGGTACTGAGCACTTTGGTTTTGTGACATCTGATTCATTTGACTCATCATCGTTACACCTCCTGAAAAAGTTTTTTTTGTGTTTTTTGGTGCTTTTTTTTTTTTTAGAGAATATCAGGATTTATTATAAAAACAAATATAAACCAGTGTGTAGTCAACATATTTTTGGTATTTGTATAAATTAAAATTTGGACATTTAAACCTATAAATTTCATTTAAAAGCAATATATCGTTACTAGGTTAAATACAGAAATGAACCAAGCATTTTTTTCAAGTTATTTGTTTTCTTCAGATTTATATTAGTTTGAACATGCGACCATAATATATAATGTAAATGATGAAACATATTGAAAATAATATAAAAAATATATTGTCTATGTGACTTTCCACTGTAAGTTTAGCTTGAATAAAATGAAGAATAAATGTCTAAAAAGAGAGAAGAATTAATATAAACTTGATGTCAAACGACATACAACTGATAACGTTGTGCATTTGAAAGACATAATTTTGGACTGTCCATGTAAGTTTTAATTTTTATCAAAGCTTACCGATCCTTCACGTATTGACAGGACTACAAATCGGTAGTGTTATTATGTACTGTTCCTTTGGGATCATCAAGCCCATTCTGTGTTGCTTTAAAGTAGAATATCGCTTAAGCCGGTGCTATGAGGCGTGAGAGGTGTTGCATCTTACAATTACCTCTCAAGAACAGACTCAATAAAACCGAGTCTGCTAAATTGTCTCCCTTGTTTGTGTTTGTTGCTTCCAATGGATCACTTTTTCACTATTTATTGACATTCACACTAGCGTTTGTTTAGTGCTGTGTGACGGCCGTACAAGGTCGGTCCGACTACAGATCAGTAGTGTTATTATTTACTAGTCCTTTGGGATCATCAAGCCCATTCTGTGTTTCTTTAAGGTAGAATATTGCTTAAGCTGGTGGTGCTAGGAGGCGTGAGAGGTGTTGCATATTATAATTACCTCTTATGAACAGACTCAATACAACCGAGTCTGCTACTTTTCTATCTTGTTTGTTGCTTCCAATGGATTACCTTTTCAGTATGTATTGACATTCACACTAGCATTTGTTTAGTGCTGTATGGCGGCCGTAAAAGGTCGGCCCGACTACAAATCGGTGGTGTTATTATTTACTGGTCCTTTGGGATCATCAAGCCCATTATGTGTTGCTTTAAGGTAGACTATTGCTTAAGCCGGTGCTAGGAGGCGTGAGAGGTGTTGCATCTTATAATTTCCTCTCATGAACAGACTCAATACCACCGAGTCTGCTACTTTTCTCTCTTGTTTGTGTTTGTTGCTTCCAAGGGATCACTTATTTAGTATTTATTTCCACCAACGTGAGCATACTTACCCCCCGATTGTTGGGGTTGCACAACAACAGTTCCAGTACGGTTTTGACCACAGCAACCCTTGACACAGCATACGCAGCACGTGATACAGCCGGCAACAATCGCTAAATTTCCGATCACAATCAACGCTATGGCCCAGCTGAAAAATATACAGACAGTAGAACATAAATGGAAATCTATTTTTTGAGGTTGTATTGTTTATATATGTTGATTGATTATATTTTAAGATCAGTGCAAAACAAAATACCACAATAACTGAAACGCATATTTATATTTTACATATATGCTGTTGGATTATGGGCGAAAAATTTGGAATAAAAAGGTGTGAAAGGAGAAATTGTCCAAAACTACTGAACCAATGTATTTTATGACCTTGATACCTGACTTGTCTTATATGTTTATTGGTAGACTTTTATAACAAGCAGTTATTTACTTTGTCATTTAACATTATTTACTATGGATAATCATAGGAAAGAAAACCGTTCCACTAAATTTCAACCTGATTAATTTGTCTCTCAATAAATTTCAATTGATTTTACTAGCCTTGTTATTGTTTGACGTGCATTTTAGAACAACAAAGTTAAATGAACTAAATCCAGATATGCACGTAACAATGTAAAATGACGACTCGTTATATGAATTATAACATAATTTGTCCAAAATACCAAGAATTTGGTTTGTGGTGCTTTTTCATTGACCGTGAGTAGATATTCTTTCAATGTTTAATTTAACTCTATAGTCTAAAAGGGATTATATACCCAAATAAATTCCCATAGCTCCAATTATAGGAGTGTCTCAAATAAAGACATTTTACACATTGAATTTCCACGGCCAGTGAGATTGAACATAGGACTAATGAATTTCTCACAAAACATATACTACTCTGTCCCATTTCACAGAGCTGTTTACATCCAAAGACAAGATTGCGCGCCTGTTATAGTTTAAAAAATCAAAATGTGAGAACTGGCAGACTGAGCTTTTTATTTTTATTTTTCAAATGCAGGTAAATAAATGAAATAATTTATAATGGAGGATAATGTTAGCACAGTAAATTGCTTCTGAATTTTGCCTTTATTGGCGACACACGTGAAAAGAACACCAATTCCATAGTGATTCAGTACAGAAAAGATCTTATGTACCATTTTATTCCCCGCTTCCGGTTAGGTATAATTTCTAATTGGGTGTATCTTCCCTGACAGAGATGAAATACGTAGACTACCTGCTATTATCTGTCCACCAATTACAGCTATCCGTCCTGTCATAACTAGGCGCTCTGTCACTGTAGCTACTACAGCAATATAACGATTTTGAGCTGCTGAATATGCTTATCGTACCACCACAACAGTAGAAGGAACAATATTGTGCGTCGTGCGTCGATCCGTAACGATCGGTATATTCATCGCAACATTCTCCCCCTTCCACTCCATGGGCTGAAATAAAAGATGGCTCAGCTAAAGTGTCATCGACGAGGCTATGTTCTTATAAACAAGCTGACGACTTCGCTCGTATTTTAGTGTCGGTTTTTCTGGTATATATTATTTTAATCACAAACAATACATATTTGGAAGTCACGCAAAAATAGAAATGGATATAAAAGTGTGGAAATGTAACATTCAAGGACAACAGCCAACCAAAAACACGCATAGAAGCAAACAACCATAACAAGGATAAATAAGACATCACAAACATAACAGGTTTGGCAATAGGGCTACCCCCTTGGAACGGTGAGTGGCAAACAAGGTTCGAGGTTGCACTAAACCTAACTACTATCCTACTGTCATCCGAAGTAAACAGGACAGCGTAAATAAAAACAATCCCCGCAAGGCTATATCCTCTAACAAACTATTCAGCATTAACAGGCTGTATAAGTAGATCTATATAAGTAGATCTATATAAGTAGATCTATATAAGTTGATCTATAACACGAACATGATCATGTATATGTAAATATAAAAACATATAGAAATTCACAAAACAAGTAAGTACTCAATGATAAGTACTCAATGAGCAACAATAAAATAAGCCATAAGGGCACGACAAGACAAGATTGGAGACTAACATTAAACGCAACCGTCCTTTTGGGATTTAGGTATACGTCATCATAGGGTCCACAATTTGTCCGGTCATTACATAATCAAAGAGGAAAGTATAGTGGCGAACTGTAAATGGGTCAACCAATAAACATGAAGTGTATATATAATGGACTGTTCTCTCTTTGAATTAAGACCATTACATTTTGTGACAAGAGGGTGTATTGGGTGTCTTCGTGTTACTCGCAGGCTGATCTGGGTTTACAATGGTCGCAAAGGCTATTATAGTCGTGCTTAGCGGGTTAAGGGTTAATACAACCTGTATAAAAGTTATCCATGACCAAGGTTCTTATGACGTTTGTCAATCACGTCACCATAGAAGTTAGGCAAGTCTCTCCGTGCTACTAATCATAGTGTTATTTTCTACTGGTCCTTTGTGATCAACGAGTCTAATATGTTTATTTACATTCACACACTCGTTCATTAGTATTTATTGTAATTACAAGGATTTAGAAGCAAAGTTAGCGATATTGTTAACATATAAGGGTTGACAATAGTATTCCCACCTTGGAACAGTCAGTGGCAGTTTTAAACTAGGTTCTAGCGTGCACACAAAAGAAATAAAGGGTCATATAGAAACCACAGAAAAAAATCAATCTTGCCAATTTTGAAAGTAATACAGTCCCTGTGGGGAAATATGTTACAATTTTTATTGGATGTACGGGGGGACTTTCTACGGTCGCCACACAGCACAAACACCTCTCACGCCTATTTAAAATAGTATTCCACTCATCGGGCTCTAGGTCCCTAAAGTAGCAGTAAGTAATAACACAAATGTATTGTTTGCCATATTTACATTTTTATATTTGATATTCAGTACATATACAAGTCGAACGGAAAAGGAGTTTTCACAGAACATAGTCAACCAAAAAAATGCATTCAAAACAAAAAAAAACTAAAACTAAAAAAAGACAAGGATAAACAGAAGCAGCGACATCATAATAATACAACAGTTCACATATTCAAACTAGTCTTAATTATATTGCTGCATTTAATTTAAGAAAGAAAACCTGCATAAGAATTTCAAATTTTATCAAAATGCAAAACTGTATTTGGACATTTGAATTGAACTGGATTGTATGGAACGCCATGACTGGACCCATGATGTTGCCGATTAATATATTCAGCGCATTCCCCTTTATATCTTTCATGATATATAGTGCATTTTAATTATATGCGGTAAATAAATCTTTATATGATGTAGAAAAGTATTTATATGCAGTAGATTAATCATTATATGCGATAGATAAGCCATTGTATGTAGTAGATACAATATTATAGGCAGTCCAGTTTTCATTATATGTAGTGCATTTATTACTATATGCAGTAGTTTATCTTATATATGAGGCCATTTGAACATTATTTGAAGTAGGTTTGTATTTATATGCAGTGCTTCTGTTGACTTTGTATGTGGTATATATTCTAATATACGTGGTGGATACGTCTTTATATTCGATGGTTTCAATTACATTATATTATGTACAAACAGCTTTATACGTGGTGCATTTCTTATGATATGCAGTGCTTTTTCTATGATATGCTGTGTTTTTTTCATTATGATGATGAGATCAATCGGAACACTCGTTTTGAAGATGTTGCGATTTTATCGGAAAATTTAACGGCGCCGTCTAGTCTAACTTCCCACGCATCGTCTGTCATGTCGTCTGCAAACTAAAATATGCACTGAAAAAAACTGGTCAAGGGACAATTAGTCCTGCAATCACCCCTGCAACGAATTCTCGGAAGTCGGGTTCAATACCTGGTGTTTTAAATGTAATGTGTCACCGTGCCTTCGCCTCTGTAATGTGTCAACCGTTCTGTCTTCAATGTGTCAATCTTCTCCTCTGTAATGTGTCAGCCTTCCTCTGTAATATGTCACGCATTAATCCTCGAAGTGAGGAAACTCAAATAGCTAAAGCACTCGTGAAAATATGTTTTCTCACTTCTCGATAAAAATAAATCATACATTCACTCCAATCCAACAAATATTTATTTACCACATATATTAATCGTCAACATCACAAGAAAGTCAAAGCGTTCCATTGTATTGAATTGATTTGTTGTTCAACAGCTCATCAATATATTGTTTGGGTTCTTTCGAGCCGCCCAGAGTGAAAGGATGGATGCATAGGAATCCGGGAACCGACCAACATAGCTATCGAATATATTCTTATGGTTCTTTAACGTGCTCAAGGGATTGTCTCAGATACACGGGGCCGCCCGATTGACGCCTCCATCAGACGAACAAATGTAAGGGATAATATATATTGCCTAAGAAAACACCAAAGTAACCCATTGGCGACAGGGAGGCTCGAACCTTTAATCTCCGAAATTAGAGCAATATGTGTTGGATTATTGAATCTTAATGATATTTAATTGTAAATTGAGCGAACATGATTTCTAAAAGGTATTGTAGACTGTCGTGGAGAATCAAGTACCTGATGTAGAGTTTGAACGATATGTTTGAGTTTGTAGCCTGAGTATCGGTTGGGCTAAATATCCAACGGAATGCAACATTTCAACATAATTTGAGGCAATTTCTGACACCGTTAAATACTATCTAAGACAGCTTTGTAGGACCATATTTTTCCCAGATCACATTTTTCACACGTGTGAAGAATAGGATCCTATTCGTCACAGATGTGAAGAATGGGATCTCATTTTTCACACAACACATTCACATATTTCACATTTCCTGTGAAATTTGTGATCGATGAAGGTTTTTGATGTGACATGAAATCGCATTCTCCACATTTCAATATTAATGTGCAATTTTACCAAACATGTGCATTTTTACATCTGAATCGCATTTTCACATATTGGTGGGTTATGAACTCCGAAATGGAAAAGAGTTAACGTATATTAACTTGCGAAACCTTTTTGGGAGTGGTTGCGGTAGCCCAGTTGGTAGCGTGGTCGAATTTGTTGCTGCTAGGCGCTGTCGCCGTAGCGGTGCGGGTTCGATCCCGGCTAGTGCCAAACTAAATTGTAATTTATGTTCACTATGGTATGGTACATGTCCGTGTGTAAGCATTTCGTGTCTGGGCTGTAACTTTGTAACTTTGTAACGAATTGAGGAATTTTAAAATAACTTGGCACAAATATTCACATATGAAGGCGATATGCAGAGCGCATGCTTCGACCGCCTCGGTTCAATGTCAAGGTCACACATTTGATTATATTTCGTATCCGCTCCATATCTCCTAAATCCCTGAAAGGATTTTCATGAAATTCGGGCATGTATGTCCATCATCTCATCGCAGCGTGGCCGAGTGGTTAGCGCGTTGGACTTGCGATCTGAGGGTCGTAGGTTTGAACCCCACTCGAAACACGTCCATGATAAACTGGTCGGAAGCAAAGGAAATGATTAAATAATTATTCTATACATGTATATCAAACAATTATCACTATAACAGAGACCAAAATCCCTGTTGTAGGAGCCAAAATCCATAATCGATGAATACGGGTCTCATTCCGTACTCAAGAGCACCATATGTAAGAATGGTCGAGGCGTGTGTATAAGCCTTTATTTATCCTCGCTGTATTGCACTAAGCATTTTAGCGAGCAGACCTAGGTTTTAAGTCTCATCCGAAGGACTGGTAAGGTAGGAAATACTTTTGAAATATTTCGATAATTAACCCAAATTCGGTCCTGGCTGGGATTGAACGCGCGATCCCTGGGTTACTAAGCCGCAATGCTAACCATTACACCACGGCGCTACCTCATGGTCGCAGGCAAAACATGTTATCCTCTATAAATATAGACAATTAATATTATCGAGAAAACGTGCAGAACCCATGTTCCAGGCGCGTCATCTCAATGTCACGGTCACGGTTGAAGGTCAAATATCCTAGCCCAGGATTTGGCTAATTTCGTGTCCGCTCCTAAACCCCTTGAAGAATTTTCATAAAACTAGGTTCAAATCTTCACCTCATCGAGGCGACGTGCAGAACACACGTTACAGGTGAGTCAGCTCAAGTTAAAGGTTGCGGTTGCAGGTCAAATATTCGAGCCCAGGATTTCGTCTCCGATCAATATCTCCTAAACCACTTGTAGGAGTTTCATGAAACCTGATTCAAATCTTCACCTCATCATGCATGAGGAAGTTATGGAGCAGACACGTGAAAACTGACCAACAGGACAGACTCACGGAATCGAGCAATCCTACATGTTTTACCGCATAGTTTAGCCAAGATGTCCCTATTTAAAGCGGTCACATTGGCCAACAAGGAAAGATATGTTGCTATACATGTATCAAGTACACTATATTTTTGTAAACATACATGTCCCTACTTTTCGTGGACAACATGTATACAAAGTTTGAGAATCACAGCACAATCGTTCTTAAGTGATAGAAAATGTATTATTGGCCAAGGTCATCTTGGTATTGACCCAATGATCTCATTATTAAAAAGGGTTATCTCCTACTGCATACCAAAATTACGGATCCTAGGCGCAACTGTTCTTGAGTTATTGATTTGTCCCAGGTGAAGCGACCTTGAACCTACTGACCTCAAAATCATTAGGGATCAACTACTGGTCATAATTAACCTCCATACCAAGTTTGAGGAGCGTAGATCCAACCATTCTCTATCGTTCTATTGTCCAAAGTCACCGCGACCTTGACATTTGACGTCAAAATCAATACGCGTGACCAACGCGCATACCAAATTAAGGATACTATGCCTAACTGTCCTCAAGTTAATATACGTGTTCTACAAACCGACGCCATGTGCAAAGCCATATACTCCGCTTCTTCAAGTGGGGGGGGGGGGGGGGGGTGGGGCACAACAAGATCATGCAACTCATCACACAATGGTCCGATCTGCTCCGATTGTTAATCGATATATATCGCTTTTGGCTAGCCGATTAATCGGTTATGAAATCCCAACCGATTCCCATCACTAATATATCGAGTATCACATATTATTCGGATCAGTAAACAATGAAGGTGCTAGAGTGTTCACATTGCTAAATATGCCATTCTTTGATAAATCAAGGGAATACAACTCTTGATCCGACCGTTTAATGGGGCTCAAAATCGACCTTTATCGAGATCTTTATGCCACAGATATTACATGTATTTCCATGTATGGACAGGATCGATTAAGAAACGAGAATGCTAGATTGTAAACATTCTTAAAAACAGCAATTTTTGATAAATTAATGGCACGTAAATCTTGACCCAGTGGCCCAATCTGGCTGAAAACTGAACTTATAAAGATCTGACAGTCATAGACAATGAGTCCAAGAATGATTAGGATTGGTGACAAATGTAGTTACTACCGTGTGTAACATGTCAACATACGACATTGTTTGTTTTGTTTGTTTTCCAAGTTTAACGCCCGTTTTCAACAGTATTTCAGTCATTTACAGGCGGATAGTTTACCTAACCATATTTCCTGGGAACCTGAACCTGATCGAAATCGTATAATGGCCAAACATATTCTGTCCAAACATGGTTAGGATTTGGCACTAGATGGAAAATATGTTAAAAATATGGTCAATTTTGACAATTCAAGGGCCACAACCCTTGATCTAATATTCCGATTATGCTTATAATCGAACTTGGCCAAGATCTTGTGACCACATATTATTATTTGTTGCCAAGTTTGATCACGTTAACTTGAACAATGTGGCCTCTACAGTGTGAACAAACCAGCAACAATGGACAGACGAACGGACGGACGGACAGACGTCGAAGGTAAAACAATAATAATTATATATCTGCCCCTCAAGATGATGATGATGATGATGCCATAAATACGTTGCAACACTGAAAGGTACGGACAGAATCTGTGAAAAATGTGATTTTATTGTTAACCCCCTTTTCGGACAAACACATATGTCACATTTGAAAATGTGAAGAATAGGTTCTTATTCTTCACAAGTGTGTGAAAAATGTGATCTGGGAAAATTATGGTCCTACACAGCTTAGTAATATCTAATATATAATGGATTCAACACAATTTGATACTATTTCTGACCATGTTAATTTCTATTCATACACTTTACACACTATGCAACATACGTTTAATAGAACTATATTAATTTGCGAACCCAATTTAAACCCTGATTTACGAACCCAGTTTAACACGTCACTTCATATTATCTAAGACAGTTGTCTATAGTTTTAAATTGATAGCCAAAACTTGTTTCTGTGTGTGTTTATGGTTGACTGTCGTCCTTGAATGCTACTTTTTCTGTTAGATTTTTATATCTATATTTATCACTATAAAGCGCACAATTTCTGCCATATAAGTATTCTTTCTAATATTATATTCACATCAAAAGTGTTGAATTACTGTCATGTACGATATGGTTGACATTGCTCGTGCCTAAAATGCGTACATCGTTGAAAAATTCGCTTGACCATATCTCATCGATTTTGGATTTTTTGGATCAAAGATGGCTGACCGATAGTCCTTAAAGTAGAATATCGTTTAAAAAGGTGCTAGAAGGTGAGAGTTGTTGCATCTTATAATTACCTTTCATGAACAATCTCAATAAAACCGAGTCTGCTACCTTTCTCTATTGTTTGTGTTTGTTGCTTCCAAGGGATCACCTTTTCAGTATTTTAGTTTTAGTTTAAACTTATTTATTTTACATCGATTGCAACGAAAGCTCTATGAACTTATTGGAATCACTCTCGATGTCTTCCTGGGTAGAACCAGTACTAAGCAATGCAGATAAAGAGTCTTGCTCAGAGACACGCATATGGCAATGACGGGAATCGAACCCACGGGTCCAACGCTCTACCACTAGATCACAGCGCTCCGCTTCAGTATTTTGAGAACTGTGACGTCATAGTACTAAATTACCATTTGTATTGATAAATATGTTTTAATACAAAGAAAAATCTTGCGACTGAATGTTTAAATTCGTGTTTGATTATAACGTGTCTTTAGTATACATATTTTTCATGCAGTTACTAAATACGTAATTCTCATGTATATCACTATAACTAATCTGTTATTGGTTAACTTCATGTTATCTGTTGTTAGCGAAATTTAATTTGTATTATCTGTTCTTGAGAATATCTATTTATTGTTATCTGTTGTTTATCTGTTACCTGTTATCGAATGACATGAACAATATTGTCCCCTCACGTAATGTAATTCTTTTTGTTCTTTATCTGTTATCCTGTTATGAGATCTCTCCCCCCCCCCCCCCCCCCCCCCCTACACCTCCCCCCCTCCCCCCTACAATCACGCTCGTTAAAGAACGAGTATAATGGCACTTTATTTGCTTGTTGTTTTTCTTCAAATTAAAATATTGAGACATAGGTGGACATAGGAAGAAACACGAGAATCTTCAAAGAGTCATCCTTTATGTTATGTCACTGGCTAAGTCTATTTTTCTGACATCAATTTCTCTATAACACTCTTATGACGTTGTATAAGACACTTGTATTTTCCAAAATATTTCGGCAACGTACCATCATGTTCATTAAAACACTGAAATATGTATTTTTAAAGTAGCTGTAAAACAAAACTAGTTACCTGCCAAAGACAGAAAAAACACAACCAAAATGGCGGTCAACATATCCTTTGGATTATGAGTATAACACCGGGTATAAAGTTGAAAAAATCACAAGGAATTATATCCAATATTTGTTATCAACAGAAAACAAAATAATGACTGTTCTTCCGGGTCCTAAAACCAAATGTGAAAGATAACGGCTGGATCATGGATAAACAAGTATTCTAATATGGTACGTTCCTAACAACCACATTAAGATAACTAAACAAATACTACCTTTCAAAGATACAGGTGTTCCCTGACTGCAAAGGTATGCATACATATTTATTATAATTTAAACATTTATACCAAGTAAAACCTTTAAAGGGACACACGGCAATATTGAAGTATTTAAAAAAGCACTGAAAACGGCGTCTCGATGTATTTATCCCGCATCATTTTTACTTTAAACCTGCTTGGATATAATTAAATCATTTTGTGAGTTTTCATTACTTCGTCTTATTCTACCCTAGGTTTAAACATATTGTTTGTGCACTTGAATCAATAGTTAATAATAGGCAAAAACAATTGTTTTTTTTATACTATTCTTCTAATTAATATTAATGATTGAACAAATGCAATATATGCAGAAAAAACTAACGGGACGCCGCGAGTTTTAAAAAATCAAGATTGCCGTGTGTCCCTTTTAAACGGTGAATGCTTTTAAAAAACAGATTACAAACATGTTATTTGAAACAGGAAATTAAGTCATGATAAATGTCAAACGACACATTTAGAAGAATGTTATCAAAATGCGCTGTTTTCCGACAGTGAATGCTTGATATATGTTTTATATATTTATACGAACCTCTTCTTTTTCTTCTTCTTCCTGCCCCTCACCGCTGTGAGTTCGATCCCTCATGGGCTGAGGAACCTTTATGTGAGGAAGCTATCCAGCTGGCTTGTGGAACGTCGGTGGTCTACCTAGGTGCCCGCCAGTGCACGACAATTGCCCGGAGAGGAACCTGGGGTCTCCTTACACCAATGGAAGCTGGAAAGTCGCCATATGACCTTAGCTGTTGGTGCGACTATAAATTCCAATTCAATTCATTTGTTCTTCTTCTCCGTCCTATCAAAATGCAAAACAGTATATGCTCAACACCAGTGCATAAACAATCTACAGCTATTAGGTGTAACACACCCATTGATTGTTGCATTGAGTTGTGTGTGAATTAAAATTTAAATGCCATGTTGTCATTCATATCTGGGCCCAAATTAAAAATGAATAACTTACATTCTCATCACAAATGACACATATGCTGCCAAAAAATCCACAGAAAAATGGGGGTCATGTATCTTCTAAGAAAGAACTTGTCTCATGAATGAATGGTCCCTTTAAAAACATAAACACTGAGATGCCATAATATTGTATTCATACACTCATTTCCATATAAGCAAAATAAATTAAAAACTCACAATTTTAACATGGCAATGCTTGAAAAATGTAACAAATAGATCAACAATGTGATATAAACCAAAAATAGAACTTTAAATTAGTGAAAATGCCTTTTTTTACAAAAAGAAATCAGAATTATTTATTGACGCCATTATGCTATACCCCAGGCCGACACTTCCTGTGTTGCAATGGGTGTGCTACACCTATTAGTGCTTCAGTTTGAGGATTGTTCTTATGAAAGATAAGCAACTAATATTTCATGATTTAAATTGTTAAATAGATATATCTGAAATAACGAAAACCTGCAAAGCATTGTGTGTAAGACAGACGGGGTTCAGATTGTGCTAAATTGATAATGTATGTTATCTGTTGTTAGCGAAATTTATTTTGTGTTATCTGTTCTTGAGAATATCTATTTATTGTTATCTGTTATGTGTAACCTGTTATCGAGTGTTACCTGTTAATGAGTGTTACCTGTTATGTGTTACCTGTTATTGAGTGTTACCTGTTATGTGTTACCTGTTATCGATTGTTATCTGTTATGTGTTACCTGTTATCGAGTGACAATTTCAGGAAAATTGGACTTGTAGGTATACAGTACTTTTGCTTAAAGGGACACTGTCCGTAAGTAAGCAGATATTGAGCATAACCAAATAACCGTCTGACTTTTATGTAGTGAAATGTATACATCAAAACATGAGCATAGACCGTAAGAAGTCTGTAGTAATACATTCGTGAGTTTGAAAAAAAAAGCTTTTAATTATTATTTGTAAATAAAGTGGGACCCACCATATTTACCTTTCTGCGATCACGTGACTTCCATTAGCGCATTAGGTTTTCACCATAGTATGTATTACGAATTATGTATAGCCCGGTAAGCTCAGGTAGTAGCGGTGTCGGCTACTTCACGCTCACTATTATTACCGCGAGTGTATTTTTAGTTTGGGCTGCGAGTTCAAACGCCCGAAGCGGTTATTCCTTTTTTTATACCGCGATTGAATTCCATCAAAAAATCTTGCTTTTAATTAGTAAATTGTCAGTACTGATTTGTGTGTAATGTTTACGAACATAATTAGTGTGTGTTGTATTAGCTTAAAGTTACGGAAAGTGTCCCTTTAAAATGGGTGATAAAAATGAATAGCGAAAATGGGTGATAAAAATGAACAGCGAAAATGGGTGATAAAAATGAACACTTACAATGGGTGATAAACATGAACACTGCAAATGGGTGATAAAAAAGAACACTGAAAATGTAGAAGAATATTTTAATTAAGCACATTCAGAAAACATTTCACAAAAATCCACATCCGCAGACTGAGTACATGTGTAGAACATGATCATGTTTTCGTAGATGTACAAGCAAAATTTTGCAAAAATATGGGTCATGATATTGATAATATACCCATATTTTTGCAAGATATATATATATTTATTTATATTGCACAGTTTAAAGGGACACTCTGCAATCTTGATTTTTATAAAGCTCGCGGCGTCCCGTTACTTTTCCTACATAACTTGTGTTTTTTCAACCGTTAATATTAATTATATGAAAAGTTCCAGGCGAATTGTTTTGGAATATTAATAACTGCTGATAATATTGCATCAATAATATATTTAAAATTATGGTAGAATACCGAGGACAAATGTATAGCTCAAAATGTTATTTAATTATATGCAAGCAGTTTTAAGGAAAAAATGATACTGGATTAAATAATCAAGCTGTTCATTTTATAACTTGCTAAAAACTTCCTTTACGTGGTCCGAGTATTAACTTTCATACCCCATTCAACTCCTTCTACAAGAAGCGAAAACGGGGTTGGCTGAGTATGAAATAAAACCTTAATTTTGGCTTAAAAAGTTTGCTTATTGTAAAATTAAAACATATATTAGGTAATTTTAAACAGGTTATCACATTTTTTCAGTTGAAAATGTAGTTAAATGTGGTTTTATTGTCGAAATATCCGTTATAAAATCCTCCTTATATAAGCTTTCCCATCGCTTAATGGAATTAAGGCGGGAATACGTAATGAAATTGCCGTGTGTCCCTTTAATAAGAAATATGATAATTGAAATGAACAAATTATATGTTATATATATTACTAAATCATTTTCTTTTTCTGTTTTCTTATAGAAATAGTTTATGGTTAAATAGTGATAGTGTCCAAAAATTAGTTAACATATTATATGTCTACTCAACATAGTAGATGTCTTATATTTAGGAACATTTGGTGGAAATGTATAACAGTTTAAAAATAGCGTTAAATACTAACCCTTATGCTATTGAGGAATAACTTTATTTATGATATTCAAAAAAATATTTCACAAGAATCCTCAGCACATTTGGTACATGGGCAAAGTATTATCATGTTGACGTAGAAAACAAGCATGATGATTTTTTTTAATTTGGATATAACTGATAACATACAATTTACATCATATAAGGTAAAACTATTTCAGGGCGGTTATTGTTTAACCATTCATGGTTCAACAATAACATAGGTTTAAATGGGATTAAAACATTGTCAGTTCTTCAAAATTGATTGCCATTTTAAACCACAGCTTGAGTTGATACATGTTATAAGGTACGGTCGTTTGATTTTGGACCCTATAATGACGTCTACCTAAATCATTTAGGAGGGTAGCGTTAGATGTTTTCTTTAATCTTGTCTTGTCGTACCCTTAATGGTTTATTATTTTGTTGCTATATTTTCTTCCAAGTCATTGAGTACTTACTTTGTGGCTTTCTACATGATCATTTATGTGTTTTACTTATATTGCATATAAGCGATGCTAATTTGTTAGAGAATTTAACCTGGTGGGGATATCTTTATTTACAGTGTCCCTTTTATTGGGATTACAATAGTGTAAGAGTGAGGTTTGGTGCACCCTAGAACCTGGTTTAAACCCCAGCGGCCACCTTTTTGGCCACTGACAGTTCCTAGGCGGTAGCCCTATTGTCAACCCTGTTTTGTTTGTGCTGTCTTTTCCTGGCGTTTTGTTCATCTTTAAATGTGTTCTTTGTTTCTGTGTGTGTTTGTAGTTGACTGTCGTCCTTGAATGCTGCTTTTCCTTTCGATTTTTATATTTATATTTGTTTTTAGTGTTTTTTTCATTTTACAATATATCATGTTTTTATTAGGCATTAGTATTATTGAATATATTGCAAAGTTAATGAAATTCACGTCAAGTTATAAGGTTTTTAATTTTGTTCAACGGGTTGCAAGAACGATAATAAACTGACACTGTAGATGAAACATAGTTTATTAAACCCAAAGTATGACAACCCTATCAGTGTACGTACCCTGTGAAATGACAAGGAACGTTTAGATTTGTTTTTCTCTTTGTCGTTACTTTCGGTATCCTATGTGAGAATGACGTGTATTAATATATACAGGGAAGGTATGTATGATATACTGAACGTAGTACATACTCATGTTGCAGGAATGAAATCCTATCAGAAGTGAACCGAACGGCTAACGTGGCTTTAAACTTTCAATATTGAAACCATACATTTGATAAATAAAACTGAAAGTACAGCAGTTATAGAAGGTCATAATATATAAAACTCACTATACTTATTAAATGTTAAACTATCAGTATATTAAGAAGGTTTCAATAGTTGTATTTTTGCATGCCCATGCAATAGTAAAAGTTTAATAGTTTAAAATAAAACAATTCTACTAGTGAGCAGCCGTTTATGGACACATTGCACGTACATTTTAATCCAGCATTTCTATGTTGGTGATTAGAAGCAATGCTTAACAGATGTACAAAGGAAAGTAAATCATTCTCAATAAAGTAGGAAACAGGAGGAAGGATGAATGAAAACTGTCACACTCGTCAGTAAAAAGGTGGTTTACTAAAATAATCTTTGCTAGTTTTAGTCCACCTTTTATTTAATCGAAAATAGAGAACAAAGAAAGAAATGCCTGTTGTTTCATTCAACCACATGTATGTTTCTAAATTGTACATAGAAGCGCGTTTTGCCTATAAGACAAGGTACTTAAACATTCAGTAGACTTGTTTAGACATGCAAACTGCATTTGTCTTAATTATACTAAAGCAGATATATATTTTAATGACAACAGATGATAATAACTTTTGATAGAAACTCCGAGAAAGTAATATCAATTATGAAGTGGTGTATTAAAAGTAATCCATAAATATCAGTAACCGTGTTTTTGTTTGTGATGTCTTATCTTGCCTTTTATTCATATGTAAAGCTACAGACCCTCTATATTATCTGGTAATAACTCATGAATATCAATGAGTCACGTGTGAAATAGTTTCAAATCGACGAACATCCCAAAAGTCGGTATAGGCAGAAATCGATGCGTAAAATATCACATTTTTATTTAGCCTTCGTACAAGTAACATCGATAAATATACAGCTTCAGAATATATGTGATAGAAAAAGTACTTGCCCGGAACGGGATTTGACCCACACAGCTGTTGCGCTTTTAAGTTTTGAAGGCCGTACATTTAACCACTAGACCAAGGCTATTTATTGGTTTGTTCTAGCATTATTAACACTAAATAGGCATTACGTAATAACTAGCACACAAACAAACTCATCATGCTCTAAATAACAAGTCGATATATGGTTGTTTTGAGGCGGAATATTGGTTTCATATTGATAACATAATAGTATTACGCCAGGCAATGCTAATTTAAACGTCCGACAAGATGGTCTATATATTTATGGATTCATCTTGATTTGCGTTCAAAAATATGTTAAGTTATTTTGCCTCATAATAAATTGTAGTTTGTATACCATTTTCTCAAGCAGCGTTATAGCTCAGTGGTAGAGCATCAGAAGGTCCTGTGTTCGAGTCCCAAAAGAGACAAATCTTTTTTCCTTCTGTAAATCATAATGTTACCTGTATACAGGTACGATGTGCACTGGTCGATGTCTATACAATAAATGATGTCCTGCGGTGGTGATTTCTAAGGTTTAAAGTCCCTCTACCATATGAGCCCCCGGGAAGAATCCCCCGTTGGCTCGGCATTATGTCTGGACTATTGCGTGAGTGATTGTGTGTAGTGCTATGTATCTATCTACAGTCTACTTGAAGCAGATATAGTGCTGCCACACTGGAATACCACGCCGTAGTACGTGATACCCCACCCAGACACATTATTCTGACACCGGGTTGACCAGACGGTTTTTGACCAGACGTAGTACTACCCATTATTTGCTTGTCAGGCATGGGTTACAAGTAACTACTCCATTTTTAAAGTCTTTGGTATGACGCGGTCAGGGGACTCGAACCCACGACCTCCCGAATGCAAGGCAGACACTATAACCACTACACCACAATGTGATGTCCTGCGTTATATTTGCTCGCTTAAATACCCGATTTCGACATGAGCTGGTGAACATGAAGTTACAAATAAAGAAACGCCTACAAAGAAGAAATCGATTTATATAGAGGGTCTATAGCTTTAAAGTTATGATTTGTTTCCGTTTGTGTTTGTGTGTTTGACTGCCGTCCATGAAAGCTACTTTTCCTGTTTGATTTTTATATCTACCTCGGGTTTTCTGAACGAACGCTAGATTGGTTTGCTACAACAGCTGTGGTTCTGGATACATCCTGAGATGTTTTTAATTATGTTTTTATATAGTTTTACAATAATATATACGTGTATCGTTTCCTAATTTCTCTGGTTGTGAACTTTATGAGTATTTTAGCAAAAACACTTAAAATAAATCTTTCTTCTCTTCGGTTAAACTCTGCGTCATCTATACAAATTCCACATAGTAACTCGACTTTTCTTAGATCTAAGCCATGTGTACGTCTTACACCTTTAAATCTTCATTCGGCAAACTCATTCCATGTTCCTTCCAATAATTTTACCAGGATTTTAATAACGGCTCAAAAGTTTCTTTAACACCTCTTGGATCACCTGTTTTGAGAAAACCACGTTACGTCTGCTTTCAGACATCGTTTAATTCAATCTAAACGTAGAGTGTTTCCTTCTATAAGTAAGTGCAATGTAAAGAGGTGCGTTTGTTGCAATTATTTATCTTGCAAGTCCACCATTAAATCAACTGTTAATGGTAGAACATTTAATATACGTCTAGCTTCACTATAATATGTCTATTATCACTGGGCATTTAGATAATATTTATCAACAAGGAAATATTTCAAAAGAGCCTTATAGTGACATGTTTGACATATTTTCCATTCGAAAGCGTAATTTAGGTCTCATGGTTGTAGACGTAATGATAACATCAAATTGAAATCACGTATTACTATGTCAGTCGTTGATTTACACACTATTTTTAAACAGTCTGGAAAACAATCGATGCTTTCTTGTCTCACCTCTCTATCCATTTCTTCCCTTAAGCTGATTGACGAGGAAGCAGACAAAATTTTCATTCGAACAGATCCTTTGTATAAGAGAGTAACACTGCTTCCATAATTCAGCAAGTTCTCCAAACCCATTGACAAGGAGTCTGATCACGTCAGACATTTTATAAAAAATCTTTATCTTAAAAAGGGCATTTAATATACGTCTATTGATATACAAATTATTTTTTCGAGATAATAAGCAGTGATTCTAAACCTAAATATTTCAAAAATTCCGAAATTCCTATAATTTGTTATAAGTACAAAAAAACAATTAAAAGTATGCTTTTTAACTACAACACAATTGTGTCTGACCTTGATATAGTAAATAACACTCCTAAAAATGCGAGTATAGAACTATGGAACGCCACGACTGTCTTATGATGTTGCCGATTAATACATGCAGTGCATTTCCCTTTATATGTGGTAGATCTTTCATGATATGCAGTGCATTTTTAATTATATGTGGTAAATAAATCTTTATATGTGGTAGAAAAGTATTTATATGCTGTAGATCAATCATTATTTGCGATAGTTAAGTCATTGTATGCAGTAGATAAACCATTATATGCGGTACAGTTATCGTCATATGTGGTGCATTTATTACTATATGCAGTAGTTTATCTAATATATGAGGTCCTTTGAACATTATATGAAGTACGTTTGTATTTATATGCCGTGCTTCTGTTGACTTTATATGTGGTACATATTCTAATATACGTGGTGAATATGTCTTTATATTCGGTGGTTTCAATTGCATTATATTCGGTACAAACGACTTTAAACGTGGTGCATTTCTTATGATATGCAGTGCTTTTTCTATTATATGCGGTGGCTTTTTCATTATAATGATGAGATCAATCGGAACACTCGTTTTTTTAAGATGTTACGTTTTTATCGGAAATCTAACTAGACTGCTTCACTGCGTACGTCCCGTTTCACTCAAACAAGGAGGAGCAAACAAGCGACAGTCAAACGCCGATTTCATCGGCCGAAAAAAAGAATCGCTCACGGTAAGTGCATTTCAACTGCGATCATGGTCAAGCATCTCGTCTGATCTATGTTCTATAAAAAAAAATGCGCGCGCGTGACATACATACACAGAGGATATTTGTTGATTTGGAGTGATTAAATAGAGAATATTTGTTTCTTTGGAGTGAATATAAGATTTAACCCATTATTTCGCTGAAAGTATACATTACAATTACTGAGGAAGTGTACGCGCTAAATACACAATCACTCTTATTCCCAATGATAGTCCCCCATGTGGGTACGTACCATACCAAGTTCTGTATCCGGGGTCCTTATAAGGAAAGCATGGGCTGGTGGCTTCCGAGGGTGGGGTTGTGAACACAATACATCCACACACCCCGCCCCAAAAGGGATGGTATTTTCCTGGTTTTGTGAGAATGTGGTAAGGGAGGTGTTGTTTTTCTTGCGAGGGCAGCAGTGAGGATGTGGTGGTGGTGTGTGTTGGGGGCTGGGGGCGGGGGCTACACAAATTCCATGAGGGAAGTGTCTGCGAGGGGAATGAGTGGGTGAACGAATAAAAACAAACGGAGTATGGTGGCTGGAGATGTTTCCATTCCCCCCCCATACATTGTTTTATTAGGAGGTGCTAAGCCACGTATTTTAAGGTGATGCATTTTTTTTAAATCTTGTGGGTAGTCTTTACATTTTCTTGAGGTGAACGCTTTTTAGACTGCTTTATGGGGAGGAGGTAGGAAATATATTTCCGGTGATCTAGGGTTGTATCCAGGTGGCTCCCTGGCAGGGTCTGAAGGTTTTAAACGCTTTACTTTTCTAGTGTTTATAATATATAATTTGTTTTGCTGCTTTAAACTAAAAATACATTTCTTAAAGCGGGGGCATGGATGTTGAGTACGGAGATTACCTGGAATAGCCCATTTCCGCCTAACAGAAATTCGTTTCTGTCTAATCCCCGGGTTATGCCCCACCACACCCTCCCAACATCCACGCACCCGCCCTGGAGAATATACAACATAAAACTTTGTATAATTGCAAGTAGCTCAGTACTACTCAGACTCGTCAACATCCACATTATGTAATAAAAGAAATGCTTAAAAACATTCGTGTAGATAATCTGTATGAGTTTGAAACTGCGTACACATTGTCTGCAACAACAAAAAAAAGGTCATACATGCAATAAAACTAGGATGGTATAATAGAACGTTTTAAAATGTGTCAACATTTTGGGGGAAATCTCCCAAAATGCACCACTGAGCAGAGGCGTAGCTGGCCGATTTTAAGTTGTAGGCCCAATCAATGAGGTCCACAGATGCGAAGTTTCTAGTGGGTATTGGTACAAGCACTCCTAGATTATTTTTTAAAATGAAATCAGGGTTTGTTTATATAAACCCCTGATACAATGATGCACTCTAACGAGTTTGGGAAGACCTTTTGGAGGAATAAAGAGAACTCCAAATCGTTCTTCGGACGAATTTCAAAATTTTGATTGCGAAACGTTATTCTGAACATTATTACAAACAGTCCACTTTCGGAATATTTTACAACAAAACCTTCCATCCCCACAACCGACAGCCACCCAACCCCCTTTCACCCACACCTCCCGCCCCTTCGATTTTAATGCACTTTTACAAATGTTCTATCAAGGAAAAGGTAGTAGGATATCAGTAATTACTGAGGGAAAACAATTATGCACCTATCAATTATTTCCCCCGCCGGGGTAGGGGTAGGGTAGCAACGGGCTCACCCAAGGAGAATCGATTTATTTTTCTATCCCCTCCCTAGGAGATCATTTGAAGGGTAATCCCCAATGTTGGTATTATACCAGTTCTGTCTGAAGTCCCTACCCCGGTGTCAACGTTGTTGGTCTAATTCAACTTGTCCACGCAATATCTATGGAAGGAAAATATGTTGCGAATGAATCGTAACATCTTTAAAAACGAGTGTTCCGATTGATCTCATCATAATGGAAAAAGCACCGCATATAATAGAAAATGCACTGCATATCATAAGAAATGCACCACGTATAAAGCCGTTTTACCGAATATAATGTAATTGAAACCACCGAATATAAAGACGTATCCACCACGTATATTAGAATATGTACCACATATAAAGTCAACAGAAGCACTGCATATAAATACAAACGTACTTCATATAATGTGCAAAGGACCTCATATATTAGATAAACTACTGCATATAGTAACAAATGCACTACTTATGACGATAACTGGACCGCATATAATGGTTTATCTACAGCATACAATGACTTAACTATCGCATATAATGATTAATCTAATGCATATAAATACTTTTCTACCACATATAAAGATTTATTTACCACATATAATTAAAAATGCACTGCATATCATGAAAGATCTACCACATATAAAGGGAAATGCACTGCATATATTAATGGGCTATATCATAAGACAGTCGTGGCGATCGGTCACGTCATTACTGGCAATTTTGATATTATAGTTAAACGTATTCGGCATTTGTTTTTTAAAGGTCCGAAGTATAGATTACCTTCAGTGATTGATTTTAATGCATGTCGTGGTCAGATCGGCCAATCCATTGAAGATTTTAGTATTAAATGGTATCGTAGAGAATATGCTAACTCAATTTCTACTTGGAAAAATACTTTTTAATATCAGAGATACCCGTTTTAACTTCCATACGGCTAACCCTTCCCTACTTCCCACTAGACCTGGATTTTAATTTCGTAATTTATAATCTAGAATCCACGAATTTCAAAATAAGTTTGTTTTAGTTCCTGCTGATCAAGCAGCTAATAATATAATTATTGTTTGACGCCTCCATTACGTCAATGTTTTATCTCAGGAACTCGGAAGTACTAATTCGTAAACTCCAGTGCAACCTACTGAAAAAAGATCGGACAGGGAAAGCAGCATTCAAGGACGATAGTCAACCACAAAACACAAAAACAAACACGCAAACAGGCAAACGAGAAGGCAAAAGTATTAAAAAATGCAAACGATATCACAAACACAAAATGGTTGACAATAGGGCTACCGCCTTGGACCGGTCAGTGGCATCAAAGGCCACTGGGGGTTTAAACCGGTTCTAGGGTGCACTAAACCTCACACTTTCGACGCATATCACTCAGTGCAAAATGTTCAAGGCTGGAGTAGACGAAAAGCAAAACAGACTTCCAACGATGTACTGGATTGCCAAATTACACAAACTACCATATAAAACCCGTTTTATTTCCAATTCTAGTTCTTGCACCACTACAAATATCTCCAAACGTTTAACATCTTGTCTTACTGTCGTTAAAGATCACGTTAAACAATATTGCTCTAAAGCTTATGGAAACTCTGGTATTCATTTATTTTGGTCAATTAAATATTCAGGCGACTTTCTTGATACAATTTGCAATAAACGTCAAGCTTCATATTTGAAGTACTTATGTTTTTTTCTACAACTTTACCTCACAACCTTATCAAAGACAAGTTAATTGCTCTCATTCAAAAAACTTTTGCTAGGGAAAATACAAATTTTTTGGCCTGTAACAATATTAAAGCGTTTTTTACTAGTAGCCCTAGCGTCAACCCTTTTTATGTGTTTGTGACGTCATATGCCTTTATTATTACTATTGCCATTCTTGTCTGTCTTTTACCGTGTTTTAGGGTTTACTGTGTTCTGTGAAAGCTGCATTTCATGTTCGAGTTTTATACTTACTTTTATTGCTGTAAATTTGTTTTGATGGAATGTACCTTTACTTACACTGTCTTTGAGCGCTGAAGACAGGATAACAGCAAGGCAGCGTACACCCAAATTCGATTTAAGCTAACCAGTAGGTCTTATATATTGCCTACCGACCGTTCCAAGTCAATAACCCTGTCTTCACCACTTGTTGTATTGTTTATTGTCCTTTTTATTGTATATTTAAATAGCTCTTTGTTGTACAGTGTGGACCTACGCTGCTATTGCGTTTGTGTGCTCTGATTTTTATAGGGCCATATTTTTCATTTTAGAGTCTCAGCTCTCAAGCTTGATAACATACCTTCAAAAGCACGACCGTATCCGTAATGCCACACACTCTAATATGGATTTCACTTTATTTTATAATGTTCCCTGTAACATGCATGTAACATGCATTACGAAATGTTTGCAAAATATAATAACGGAAGCGATCAAACTTTCCAAATTGCATATAATGTTAGAAATCTAGCATCATTTGTTTTTTAAATTGAATTTAATTGAATTTGGTTTTAAGGCGCACCAACACATGAAAGGTTATATGGCGCCAAACAGGCATGAACATGCCAGGCTCATCCTCCATGTACATCGAGATAAAATATGGAGAATGGGTCTAGGACTTTCTCACTCTGAACTGCAGAGTTGCTGCAAATTCTATTGTAGACTCTCCATTTACGTTGGAGCCACGTTTATTGTTTTTCTGCCACTGCTCTTAGTGATGTGAGCGAGATGGCACATGAAACAATGCAGGGGTCATGATGAAGACCCTTAATGAGCATGAACAAAAATGACAAAATGAATATGAATGGGGACGGGGAGAGTCCTACCCCTCTGCATGTGACGGTGTGTTTGCAGTGGTTGTATTCTACCCCGGCAACCACACGGGGAGTTTTTTTAAAGCAGAAATTAAACATATGACTTAAAAATAAATGCAGGTATCCCCTCTATACATGAAGCGTGATATATAACGTATGTTGAAGTATTATACAAAAGAGTATGAAAGTGGACCTTTGGAAACGGCCGAACACGATAAATACGAAATATTGCAGTCTCGGTTTGATTGAGACTGTTCATGAACGGTAGTGAAATATGCTTTCTACCGTTCACACACCCCTAGTCCCGGGTTGAGCAGAACTCAATATTCATAAAATCAATAACATAGAAGCTTTACACTTTTGAGTTATATAATTATAAATATATTTTACTATATGACACAATGACAGTTGTTAATATAGAGGATCTTACATGAGTGCTCATTCATTATTGAATTATTAGACGAGTTGGCAAAATGATAAAATGCGAGGCTCTTGCCGAGCATTATATCATTTTTGATAACGAGTTTAATAAATTCAATAATGAATGAGAACGAATGTTAGATTTTATTGATCACATAACTTATAACGTCACATTACGTCAGAAAACGTACATAAACGTGACGTCCATGACGTCATTAACTTTATGTTATACCACTAGTGGAATATCGAAAATATTGAATGGTGTTATTACACTCCCACACCGCATGTTATGTGATAAATTAACCATATTAATAAGTGTGTACTGAAGGGACTTTTGGCTTTTTGTGCCTATCTTAAAGTAAAGATATAATCAAGTAATTACACAACTATTTCAAATTATACTCAGAACATTTAAACAGGCAAACATTTTGATTTTTGATTTTCGATGAATTTTAGTCCGTTGTTGTTGTTCGTTTCAGATTCAAGATCATATTTGATGTAAGTAAACATCTGTTAACATATGGCGATAAAGAGTTCTTTCAGTTAACATATGGCGATAAAGAGTTCTTTCAGTTAACATATGGCGATACAGAGATTTTTCAGTTAACATATGGCGATAAATAGTTCTTTCAGTTAAAACACATTTAACTTTAACTTTAACATCTTTAACATCTCTAGAAATTGAAAGAATTGTGTGTACTGAGTGTAGTATACAGGAAAATGATACTGGTTATAAGTAAGCACACGCAGGGTACTGTGGAGGTGGGATACCATAGCTATCAGTAGCTGGCTGTGCCCCCAGGGTACTGTGGTGGTGGGTAACCATAGTTAACAGGTGGGTACTGTGCACCTTGGTTTTGCGATTCTGATTCACGGGGAGACGTTTTACCGCCGCCACACTGCACAGGCAACGCTACTGTGAACCCATATATTACTGCAATAATCTAAGTAAGGCGCGGTATAAGCATTCGAAGTAAAGGTGTAACACGCCCTTGAGTTGTGTGTGGATTAAAATTTAAATGTTATGTTGTCATTTATATCTAGACCCATATTAAAAATGAATAACTTACATTCTCATCACAAATGACACACAGTTGCCAAAAAATCCACAGAAAAATGGGGGTCATGTATCTTCTAAGAAAGAACTTGTCTCATGAATAAATGCTCCCTTTAAAAACATAAACACTGAGATGCCATACTATTGTATTCATACAATCAAAATAAATTAAAATCTCACATTGTTGATAACAAGTTGAGCTCCCAGTGGGATTTGAACCCGTAGCATGAACACGTTGTTGATGCATGTGTTGCCCCTGTGTGTATTGTGATGCCCCCGTGACTATGTTTATTTATGATGTTGCATTTACACGTTTATTATTATATTTGTCATTCAAGGTCATTTGAATTAGTAGCATGTTCATATGTATGGATAATTTTGAAATGATGTTTTTGACTGATCGTTTTATTGGGATAACAATAGGTTAAGTTTGAGGTTTTGTGCATCCTAAAACATGGGTTAAACCCCCAGCGGTAGCCTATTGGCAACCCCTTTGTGTTTGTGATGTCACTTGCCTTGTTTTTTAGTAACATTGTAATTGTTGTTTGTATTAGTACGTGGTTGTGATTGAATGTGTTCTGTGAAAGTAGATATAAAAATCGAAAAGGAAAAGTAGCATTCAAGGACGACAGTCAACCACAAACACACACAGAAACAAAGAACAACTTTAAAGATGAATAAAAGGCAAGATAAGACATCACAAACACAAAAGGGTTGACAATAGGGCTACCGCATTGAAACGGTCAGCGGCAAAAAAGCCGCTGGGGCTTAAACCAGGTTCTAGGGTGCACCAAACATCACGTTTACCCTATTGTCATCCCAGTAAACAAAATAAAGATATCACCGCCAGGCTATAATCTCTAACAAACAAGGCAGCATTAATAGGCAGTATAAGTAAAACACATACATGATCATGTATGTATCAAGCCCAGTCTGTGTGGCTTTAAATTAGAAAACCCTTTAAGCCGGCGCTAGGGTGCTTGAGAGTTGTTGCACTTTATATTACCTCTCATGAACAGATTCAATAAAACCGAGTCGGCTGCTTTCTCTTTTTTTTTTGTGTTTGTGGCTTCCAAGGGATATATTTATCAGTATTTATACACGAGTAAAGTAAAGTACCAACAGGTAAGGAAGGTGCCACAATGAACCTATAGAGACCGCCGCAGATATATTATCAAAGTCAGAGGGAGAGAAATTATTTATCCACCTCCATTTAAGTAACGGCTATTGGAGAAAAATACAGGCACGTTACTGCGTTATTAACACCATCAGGTAGATAACAATTTCGAATGAAAGTAGATAAAAAATCGAACAGGAAAAGTAGAATTCAAGGACGACAGTCAACCACAAACAAGCCTCTCAGGCTGATACACTCAGGTGCACATTTCAACACAATGAGAAGAAAAGTATATCCAGGTTGTTAATAAGCAGATGTATATGCAGACGATATATATGAAGGTATAGTGAAACCCAGGAGCAACACATTGGAATGTTAAGTGATCTATATTCTAGTAAATATCTCACAATCACGCTAAACCAGCAAAATGTATCATTTGTAGAAGAAATGGCATTGATTGGTGATGTAGTTCAGAATGATAGGCCTGAAAAACATTATGAATATCTCAAATAACAAAACCTGGTCAACGCGTTTTTTCGGATAGGGAAGTTTATTCCGAAGTAGCGTTAACAATCAAGGAGGTTTGAGAAATTGAACTTGAGCAGGCATTGACACAGCCGTTTTTATCTGTGTCCAATCTGATATTTGTCAAACGTTACTCGTTCATTCGTCCTGCAAAGTGATGCTTGGATAGCGAGATTGGAGCTGCTTTGTTACAGATGAATATAATTAAATTGAATGTTGTTTAACGGCTCATCAAAACAGTATAGGTTATTTAGAGCCGCCCCAGAGGGAGGGGAAGTATACGGGAATCCGGGAACCGTGCCCTACTCTTATTATCGAATAGATTCCTATGGTTCTTTAACGTGCTCGGAGGATAGACCGATACACGGATCGCCCGGTTTTCGTCCCCATCCGACGGAAGTGTCTTGCCCAAGAACACACCCACGAAACTTAGTGGCATCACGGAGGATTGAACCCGGGGCTTCCGGTTACAAATCCTTCGCGCTACCGACTACGCCACGCCAGCCCTCATTTGTTAACAGATGAAAGCAGCTAGATATTAGTATAGAGATTCTCTGTTGAATGGTCTTTCACGTCATTTTCTGTTAGGCTATGTATGACGGTTGAATTTTAGTGGTGGAAACAGACCATTGACTTATTCCTGAATACCTCCCACCATCCGTAACAGTCTACATTTTCTAATCTTACATGTCGAACTTCCAGTGGGATTTCAACCCGCAGCGGTGACAGGCGAGACTGTTTCAAATTGAAGAAACTAATGACTATTCAGTTATTGAACGTGAATGTTTAGGAGTTTATTCTAGAATTAAAATATTTGAAAAGTATGTAGGGAAGAATTCAACAACGACTCATTATCCTACATACATAAGTGTAAGGTAGTCAGTACGAAGAGCATTAAAAGAGAAAAAAAAAAGAGAATGAGCCTAGAACCTTCTCACTTGCAGAACTGCAAATTCCATTGTAGACACTCCATTTACGCTGAGCAACGTTTATTGTTTTGCTGGCACTGCTCTAGTAATTTGAACGAACTGGCACCTGAAACAATGCAGGGATCATGATGAAGACCTTTACTGAGTTTGAACAAAAAACGATAAAATGAACATGAATTTTGGGGTTGGGGTGGTGGGTGGGTGGGTGGGTGTTTTCTACCCGACTGCCTACCCATCTAACAGGATCTGCAGTAGCCCTATCATTTGCCTGGGAACCACAAGGGGATATAAATCGTCGTGGTTCTGTGAATGCTACGTTTGCTGGCCGACTGTAATATCTATTCTTACCAATATGTTGCTGTAACTGGTTGCTGCTATGTGAAATGGCACTTGACAGTGACGTTGTTTCATAAATAAATACATTTGCTGCTCAATAACAATTATTTATGCACACTTGTTTGCTTAGCTCAACACATTACTTTTAATAAAAACCAAATCGTTAAATAGCCATTTTCCATGCACATCAAACAGTCTTACTATCGAGCCGTAATATATAGCACGTTATTTATAAACCACATATTTCCAGATATTAAAACCAGTCTGCTATGTTTTCAAATATTTATTCATTTAGTTTGGTGAATTGCAAATCCTTTCACATTTTTAAAACAACACAAACATAGATTATCATACTTGTTATAATTTATATCATAACATCATTATTCATAACCATCTTGTTTGCCAAATATATTGCAGTATAATCAAATAGTTTGTAATCTAAACACAATTAACACAAATTAAAAACATTTTCATATAGATATGATAGAGCAAACAAACATGCCCAGAGTTCACCCTCTTGTCAGATATGCATTTATTGATTTGCAAAGCCCCTTTCCTGACATTATCGTTTTATAATAATTACAATTTAAAAATGTTCGTCAAACAACCGCCAAAAGCATGTAATATATAAACATTAAATTATGGTTCACAAGAATTTGAAATGTTTAAAACAAAATCATTTACCTTTCAGAGAAAGGAGCAGAACGAACAAAAAAATGTTCCACATAATATCCTTTGGCGTATGTTACTGACTATTCCAACGGGTTCAGCATATAAAAATTCACGTGAAACTAGTTCCAATATTTGTCTTCAGCTGGATCCGAAAACAGGTAAGAGTTCTTTCTTAACTAAAACTGATTGGTTATAAGAACTTCCGTAAATGAGGAAAGGGAATGTACTGTTTATTTAGATAATATGTTTGTAAACCCACCCTAAAACTGAGGGTAGACAAAAAGTAAAACAAACTTCCAATTATTTTCTGGGTTACTAAATTACATTAACAGCCTTATAAAGCCCGATTTATTAATTGTAATGCCTGTACCACTACAAACACCCACTGCATGTTTTGTGGTTGACCCATTTACAGTTCGCCCCCGTGCTTTCCTCTTTGATTGTGCGATGACCGGACAGATTGTGGACCCTATAATGACGTCTGCCTAAATCCTTGTAGGAAGGTAACGTTTGAGGTTGTCCTTGCCTTGTCGTACCATTAACGGTTGGTTCACTTGTTGCTCTGGCTTCTGCCAAGTCATGTGGCTTTCTATGCTTTTTTTACCGCCTTGGAACGGTCACTGACTAAACCTGTTGGGTTTAAACCAGGTTCTAGAGTGCACCAAACTTCATTCTTACACTATCGTCATCCCAATAAACGGAACAGTGTAAATAAAGATATCCCCGCCAGGTTGTAATCTCTAACAAACAAGACAGCATTAATAGACAATATATGTAAGCACATAAATGATCATGTATATATAATATATATAAGAGCGCAAAGAGACGGTAGGTAAATGACTTTTATATTTTAAAAGTAGATCAGGGTTACGATAACACAATTTTGCAAAGGTTTTTCGAAGTTTATGTTGTCAGTAGCCCATCTTGAGTAGCTTATTATGACTATTGAAGTCCTCAACACGGCTATATTGTCTAGAACAACGAATAAGTTGAAAACATTGACCCCATAAGAAGTAGCTCGGGGAACACAAATGGGGATAATTTACAATATCAAAATTAAAATCATCTCTCTTGTCATAGATTTAACTAATTATTTCGCAAATTTTCAATAGCTTTGAATGACAAATAACCTCCAGTAGTAAAACCACACCTCGGTATTTGGATGACATATTGACAATTGACAATCCTTTCTTTTTTACTATGGTTAATAATATATATCCTAAGGAACTTCAACTTAGTAAGCAGTAGGCCTTTTTGCCCAGTAGGCCTTATTGCTTACTGACCGTTCCAAGTCGGTAACCCTGTTTTCACCACCCTTTCTGTTTTTTGTCTCTTTCATCGTATTATCAAGTCCTTGTTTGTAGTACAGTGCGGATCTACGATGCCATTGCGTTCGGACGCTGTGGTTTCTATAGGACCCTATATCTCATTTTAGCAAAGATGGTGCGGTTTTACAACTGGCGGTTCTTTTTATGAAACAATGAAAGCAATAATGTATACATGATTAGGGATACTACGTCATATGTTACATTTGTTTGACAAACTCACTTTATTAATATTAAGTTATGACAGTCAAAATATGGTATATGGTGAGTAAGGACGGATCCGATATATCAGACATATTATTATCTATTATACATTTTTGGTGCAGAATTTTCATTGTGCTAATTTAAAATACATAAATGACAAACATCATGATTCTCACTGATATAGATGCTTATCCAAATAAGATATACTTGTTAGTTATCATTGTGTAACAAACTTTTGAAAGTTTAGAGTTTAATTTATCATGCATGACAATATCAGTGATTTGGAAATGATTTTAAACATTCACGTATACGGATGAAAAGGTAAGTATGTTATTTGTAAAATGTTGCGTGCCAATTTCAAACTTTACATTTATTTGATAAATGTTAAGATGTGCACTTTAAGGTTAAGAGTCTCATCTCACAGACTTGAAGTAGATACAGGGAGATGGCACATGCCTGATAACATACCTTTAGATGCAGAAACGTGTCAATTATGCAAATCTCTCGAATATAAATATAATTTTAATTTAGAACGTCCACTTTAACATGCACTGCACATGATATTATAAACATCGTATTGGAAACAACAAACATTCCAAAATGGATGGAACTGTTTAAGTCTGAACAAGTCCAAACTGTTAGAAATCTAGCATCATTTGTGAAATATCTTACTTCAACTAGACTAAGAGAAGTTGGTAACATTACACATTTATGTAACCTATTTTAAAGTGTTTTGATTATATAATTTATAACATATATTTACATTATGCCGTGTAACATTTACAATTGTGAATAGATTAACTATATATTTAACTGTGTAGTAATGTTTTTGGCTTTTGTATGGAAATAAAGTAAAAACTATTTGGCCTCCATTTGTTAGTTTTATCCAAATGAATTTAGTCTTCTGAAATCCGACCGTAATGTGTTGCTTCTAGAAAATCGTCTAAAGAGACATTAGATTTAAAGTAATCATACACAACGAATTGACAATAGTAAACAGGAAAATAGCACTACTTTTTAGTAGGCAAACGGTAAATGGTCAAACAAGAAGAAACTTCAAATTAACATTGTTGTGGCTGTTATGCTGGATATTTCTCACTGACTGGCGGAGCTGGGTGACTTTGGCTACCAGACGGATATTGTGGTCCAGGGTACTGTGGTGGCGGAATACCATAGTTATCAGTAGTTGGCTGTGCCCCAGGGTACTGTGGTGGTGGGTAACCATGACTTCCCGTAGCTGGCTGTGCCCCAGGGTACTGTGGTGGTGGGTAACCATAGTTACTGGGTGGGTACTGAGCACTTTGGTTTTGTGACATCTGATTCATTTGACTCATCATCGTTACACCTCCTTAAAAATAGTTTTTTTTTTTGTTTTTTTTGGTGTTTTTTTTTTTTTAGAGAATATCAGAATTCGTTATAAAAACAAATATAAACCAGTGTGTAGTCAACATATTTTTGGTATTTGATTAAATTAAAATTTGGACATTTAAACCTATAAATATACCATTGTTATTTCATTTAAAAGTAATATATCGATAATAGGAATGAATCAAGCATTTTTCTTCAAGTTATTCTTTTTTCCGATTTATATTATTTTGAACATGCGACCATAATATATAATGTAAATTGTGAAAAATATTAAAAATGATATAACAATTATATTGTCTATGTGACTTTCCATTGTAAGTTTAGCTTGAATAAAACAAAGAATAAATGTCTAAAAAAGAAGAATTAATATAAAGTTGATGTCAAACGACGTAAAAGTGATAACGTTGTGCATTTGTGAAAGACATACTTTTCGACTGTCCATGTAAGTTTTAATTTTTTATCAAAAGCTTACCGATCCTTCACGTATTGAATGGACTACAAATCAGTAGTGTTATTATTTACTGGTCCTTTTGGATCATTAAGTCCATTCTGTGTTGCGTCGTTTAAGCCGATGCTAGGAGGCGTGAGATGTGTTGCATCTTACCTGTCATGAACAGACTCAATAAAACCGAGTCTGCTAAACTTTCTCTCTTATTTGTGTTTGTTGCTTCCAAGGGATCACATTTTCAATATTTATTGACATTCCCACTAGCATTTTGTTTAGTGCTGTGTGGCGGCCGTAAAAGATCGGCCCGACTATAAATCAGTAGTGTTATTATTTACTGGTCATTTGGCATCATCAAGTCCACTCTGTTTTTTTCTTTAAAGTAGAACATTGCTTAAGCCGGTGCTAGGAGACGTGAGAGGTGTTGCATCTTATAATTACCTCTCATGAACAGCCTCAATAGAACCTAGTCTGCTACTTTTCTATCTTGTTTGTTGCTTCCAAGGGATCACCTTTTCAGTACGTATTGGCATTCGCACTAGCGTTTGTTTAGTGCTGTGTGGCGGCCGTAAAACGTCGCCCCGACTATAAATCAGTAGTGTTATTACTTTAAGGTAGAATATTGCTTCAGCCGGTGCTAGGAGGCGTGAGAGGTGTTGCATCTTGAAATTACCTTTCATGAACAGACTCAATACAACCCAGTCTGCTACTTTTCTCTCTTATTTGTGTTTGTTGCTTCCAAGAGATCACATTTTCAGTATTTATTTCCACCAACTTGAGCATACTTACCCCCCGATTGTTGGGGTTGCACAATAACAGTGCCAGTACGGTTTTGACCACAGCAACCTTTGACACAGCACACGCAGCATGTGATACATCCGGCAACAATCGCTAAATTCCCGATTACAATCAACGCTATGGCCCAGCTGAAAAACATACAGACAGTAGAACATAAATATAAATCAATTATTTGTGGTTGTCTTATTTATATATTTTGATTGATTATATTTTAAGATCAGTGCAAAAGAAAAAACACACAATAACTGAAACGCATATTTATATTTTACATATATACTGACAGTCTATGAAGATTCACCATTAACTCCATATGTTTATGTTGTTGGATTATGCGCAAACAATTTGGAATAAAAAAGTTTGGAAGGAGAATTATGCAAGACTACTGAACCAACATGTTTTATGTTTTAAGTATTGAACCTTGCTACCTGACTTGATACCTGACTTGATATCTGACTTGCTACCTGACGTGTCTTATATGTTTATTGGTAGACTTTTATAACAAGCAGTTATTTACCTTGTCATTTAACATTGTTTACTATGGATAATCATAAGAAAGAAACCCGTTCGACTAAATTTCAACCTGCCTTAATCTGCCTCTCAGTAAATTCCAATTGATTTTACTGGCCTTGTTATTGTTTGACGTGCGTTTTTGAACAACAAAGTTAAATGAACTAAATCCAGATATGCACTTAACAATGTTAACTGTCGACTCGTTGTATGAATTCTAACATATTTTGTCCAAAATACCAAGAATTTGTTTTGTGGTGCGTTTTCATTGACCGTGAGTAGATATGCTTTCAATGTTTAATTTAACTCCATAGTCTTAAAGGAAAGATACACCCAAATAAATTCCCAAAGGCTCCAAGTATAGGAGTGTCACAAATAAAGACACTTTACACAATGAATTTACATAAACTGCTTCCACGGCCAGTGAGATTGAACATAGTTCTAGTGAATTTCTCACAAAACACATACTACTCCGTGCTATTTTACACAGCTTTTTACATCCAAAGACAAGATTGCGCGCCTGCTTTAGTTAAAAAAATCAAAATGTGAGAACTGGCAAACTGAGCTTTTTATTCCCCCGAAAAGTTTCTGGGGTATATAGTAATCGCACCGTCCGTCTGTCTGTCCGGATTCCGTCCGTCCGTCCGTCATTCCGTAGTTTGTGTTCGGACTGTACCTTCAAAACCCCTGCATGGAATTTTAATTAACTTGGCACATGTAATCAGCATAACAAGACGATGTATCGCGCGCAATACCCAGATCCGTACCTCAAAGGTCAAAGTCACACTTGCAATTCATATGTCAAAAACAGGTACGCAATTTCGTGTCCGGACATGATTTAACCTTTGATCTCTAAGTGTGATCTTGACATTGGGGCCACAGACCTGGATGTTGTGAGCGACAAAATTCAGGTCTTCAAGGTCAAGGTCACACTTGGAGGTCAAAAGTCAAATCGTGTCCGGTCAATAACTCTGGCATTCATGGACGGTTTTTCAAATAACTTGGCGCAAATGCTCACCACAACAAGACAAAGAGTCGCTCACAAAATCCATTTCGTGTCCTTACCGTAACGTCACAACCCCTGCAGGGAATTTTAAATAACTTGGCACAAGTGATCATCATAAGAAGACGACACACGTTGAAAGAACACCATTTCCATAGTGATTCAGTACAGAAAATACCATTTTATTCTCCGCTCCGGTTAAGTTATGTATAGTTTTTAAGTTGGTGTATCTTCCCTGACAGAGATGTAACACGTAGATTACCTGCTATTGTCTGTCCACCAATTACAGCTATCCGTCCTGTAATAACTAGGCGCTCTGTCACTGTAGCTGCTACAGCAATAAAACCTTGTGCTGCTGAATATACCACCACCACAACAATAGACGGAACAATATTGTGCGTCGTGCCATCCGTAACTATTGGTATATTCATCGCAACATTCTCCCCCTTCCGCTCCATGGGCTGAAATAAAAGATGGCTCAGCTAAAGTGTCATCGACGAGGCTATGTTATTATAAAAAAGCTGAAGACTTCTCTCGTATTTTAGTGTCCGTTTTTCTGGTATATATTATTTTAATCACAAACAATACATATTTGGAAGTCACGCAAAAATAGAAATAGATATAAAAGTGTAGAAATGTAGCATTCAAGGACCACAGTCAACCAAAAACACGCATAGAAGCAAACAACAATAACAAGAATAAATAAGACATCACAAACATAACAGGTTTGGCAATAGGGCTACCCCCTTGGAAAGGTGAGTTGAAAACAGGTCGCTTGAAGTTTAAACAAGGTTCGAGGTTGCACTAAACCTAACTACTATCCTACTATCATCCGAAGTAAACAGGACAGCGGCTGTATAAGTAGACCTATAACACAAAGATGATCATGTATATGTAAATATAAACCAAATTACTGAAAGTTTCTTTGATAGGAAACGTAAAGACTGTATGAATATTTGCACGATTGCTGGACAATTTAAATTGCATAAATTTGACATAGGTTTAGCCAAATTGGCGATCTTGGGTGACCTACAAAATCTTAGAGGATCAATCCATTCCAAATATATAATATTGTGATCAATTGTCATTAAACTATTTCAAATCTAAACGAGAATATTATATTACGAAATTGCTGATGGATAGACAGATTTGTGTTGAATGTCCAAGCTGTCACTCAAAGAAATATAAAAAGATCGGACAGGGAAAGTAGCATTCAAGGAGGACAGTCAACCACAAAACACAGAAACAAACACGCAAACGGACAAACAAGAAGGCAAAAGTAATACTAAATGCAAACGACATTACAAACACAAACTAAAATTGTCTAAAATTATGTCATTTACAGAGTGGCGTGTATTAGGTAGTCTTTACTGGATTTTTTTTTTTAAAAATCAAAGGCTAGATAACTCTGATGTGTCTATTCTGATGGATCTGGTTTTGAACTTGTCCAAGTTCAGTGGCGTAACCTAGAAAACGCCTTCTGATGCAGGGACAAATAACTTAACAAGAGGCACTACCCGTTGATTCAACTTCCCTATGTCTTTCCCACACATTGAAAATAAACTTTATTGTAGTATTTACTAAAAAATAAAAATAAAAATGTATAGGTAGAATTAACTATAAGTAAATACAAGGGTAAAAGTCGCAATAATTTTGATAAAAACAACAAAAACAACAAGAAACAGAACACAACCTAGCTGGTCGAAGTAGGTTAAAATGTCACAGCCATGTGCAGTTTCATGATTTAGTCGATTTCGAAATACATGACGTTTTACAAACAAAACATTAAATCTTTTTGTAAGTACAGTGCCCGATTTCACCAAACATTACTGAGAAACTCCATAATATATTTTTGAAAATGGAAATAAAAACATTTTTTAAAATATGCATGCAAATAAAAATAAACATCAAACAAAATGCAACTCTGTTTAAACATTTGTCATTATGAATGAAAACTGGAGCGTGACACTTGTTATGAATGAATACGGATAATCTGGAGCTTGACACATGTTATGAATGAAAACTCAGATAATATGGAGCTTGACGCATGTTATGAATAAAAACTCAGATAATCTGGAGCTAGACACGTGTTATGAATGAATAGATTTTGATCAGAACCTGGTCAAACACGGGCTTTCCAAACTAGATGACGGCATGACGTCACAACGGTCAGTGATGTGGCCATTTTTGATGACGTCATGTTGTTAAATCTGTCAGCGTTGACTGCGACAGACAGTGATTGGTTTTATAGTAAAACAACTTAACAAATGCGATCAGTGAAAAAAAACGGGTTTAATGACATTGTGACGTCATTGACGTCATGACGTAGATATACGTGTTAACGTTCTTGCACAACTAGGCCCTGAACTCTACAATCTTTGAAAGTTTTGATCAAATCCAATGTTAAATACAGAATATATAACGCTAACAAGATTTCTATATATACTATATTCCAACAGAATAACAATTCAGCGGTGTCTAATGTCTAAACATGTTTCTTTATTTCATCTTATCATTAATAATAATTCACTGACATCGCGAATCACTAAAACCCTTTTGAAATAGTTGTTGCTATATACAATTATACATAATAAATATATTGAAACAACTCTAAATATATTGAAACAACTCTTCCTCCGGAAATCTCGTTTAATTTGGGCTCTTTGCGCGAATATAACACTGTCAAACGAAGGTGCGTGTGACGTCACATGGTGTTTCCTCATCAACATCGTGTTTCCCCTTGATGTAACACCTTACAAAAAATCGCTTGAAAACAAAATCGCCCACAACTCATACATAATGAGATTTTCGTAGAGTTTCTCGACCAGTTTATTTGCATTATAGTTGTTTTCAGCATCCAATACGTTCGTCTATCATAGATCAGCATGATGTATACGACTTGAAGCCTCGATTCATGAGAAAAATGTAGGTTATCCGCCAGTTGGCGATAAGGAGGCGCCAAAAGCAATGACTATGAATACAAGTTGATAAATCAACCTTGCATTCAAAAAGCATAGAAATCCACAAAACAAGTAAGTACTCAATGAATTAACAGATGACATGGCAACAATAAAATAAGCCTTAAAGGGCATGACAAGACAAGATTGGAAACTAACATTAAACGCAACCGTCCTTTCGGGATTTAGGTATACGTCATCATAGGGTCCACAATTTGTCCGGTCATTACGAACTGTAAATGGGTCAACCAATAAACATGAAGTGCATATATAATGAACCGTTCTTTCTTTGAATTAAGACAATTACATTTTGTAACAAAGGGGTGAATGGGAAAAATGACTGATCAGCAGCCGGACACTGTAAACCCTGATCAGTCTGCGTGTTACTCGCAGGCTGATCTCGGTTTACAATGGACGCAAAGGCTATTATAGTCGTGCTTAGCGGGTTAAGGGTTAATAAAACCTGTATGAAAGTTGTCATGACCAAGGATCTTATGAAGTTTGTCAATCACGTCACCATAGAAGTTAGGTAAGTCTGTCCGTGCTACTAAGCATAGTGTTATCTTTTACCGTTCGTTTAGTATTTATTGTAATTACAAGGAAATAGAAGCAAGTTAGCGATATTGCAAACATATAAGGGATAACACCTTGGAGCTGTCAGTGGCAATTTTAAACTAGGTTCTAGGGTGCACACAAATGAAATATAGGGTCCTATAGAAACCACAGCAAAACTCAACCTTACCAATTTTGAAAGTAATACAGTCCCTGTGGGAGTAATATGTTACAATGTTTATTGGATGTACGGGGACTTTCTACGGTCGCCACACAACACAAACACCTCTCACGCCTATTTCAAGTAGTGTTCCACTCATCGGGCTCTAGGTCCCTAAAGCAGCAGTAAGTAATAACACAAATTTATTGTTTGCATATTAACACATTTTTAATATTTGATATTCAGTAGATACAAAAGTCGGACGGAAAAAGGAGTTTTCACAGAACGTAGTCAACCTAAAAAAACGCATTCAAAACAAAAAAAACTAAAACTAAAAAAAAGACAAGGATAAACGGAAGCAGCGACATCATAATAATAAAAGAGTTCACATATTCAAACTATTCTTGATCATATTGCTGCATTTAATTTAAGAAAGAAAACCTGCATAAAAATGTCAAATCTTATCAAAATGTAAAACTGAATTTAGACATTTTTATTTAACTGGATTGTATGGAATGCCATGACTGGACCCATGAAGTTGCCGATTAATATATTCAGCGCATTCCACTTTATATCTTTCATGATATATAGTGCATTTTAATTATATGCGGTAAATAAATCTTTATATGATGTAGAAAAGTATTTATATGCAGTAGATTAATCATTATATGCGATAGATAAGCCATTGTATGTAGTAGATAAACCATCATATGCAGTCCAGTTTTCATAATATGTAGTGCATTTATTACTATATGCAGTAGTTCATCTTATATATGAGGCCATTTAAACATTATTTGAAGTAGGTTTGTATTTATATGCAGTGCTTCTGTTGACTTTATATGTGGTACATATTCTAATATACGTGTTGGATACGTCATTATATTCGGTGGTTTCAGTTACATTATATTCGGTACAAACAGCTTTATACGTGATGCATTTCCTATGAAATGCATTGCTTTTTCTATTATAAGCTGTGTTTGTTTCATTATGATGATGAGATCAATCGGAACACTCGTTTTTAAGCTGTTTCGATTTTATCGGAAAAGTTAACGGCGCCGTCTAGTCTAACTTCCCACGCATCGTCTGTAATGTCGTCTGCAAACTAAAATATGCACTGGAAAAAAATGGTCTAGGGACAATTAGTCTTGCAATCTGCAACGAATTCTCGGTAGGCGGGTTCAATACCTGTTTTTTTAAATGAAATGGAAATGTGTCACCCTTCCCCTCTCTAATGTGTCACCCGTTCTCTCTACAATGTGTCACCCTTCCCCTCTGTAATCTGTCGCCCTTCCTCTGTAATGTGTCACGCATTAGCCCTGCACCCTTCCTCTGTAATTTGTCACGCATGAGTCCTCGAAGTGAGGAAACTCAAATAGCTAAAGCATTCGTGAAAATATGTTTTCTCCCTGTCGCCAATGGTTTACTTTGATGTTTTCTTAGGCAAGATATATCCCTTACATTTGTTCGTCTGATGGAGGTGTAAATCGGGCGGCCCCGTGTATCTGAGACAATCCCTTGAGCACGTTAACGAACCATAAGAATCTATTCGATAGTTAGGGTAATGGTCGGTTCCCGGATTCCTATGCATTCATCCTTTCACTCTGGGCGGCTCGAAAGAACCTACACAATATATCGATGAGACGTTAAACAACAAATCAATTCAATACAATCCCGTGGAACGCCATGACTGTCTTGTGATGTTTCCGATTAATATATGCAGTGCATTTCCTTTTATATGTGGTAGACCTTTTATGATATGCAGTGAATTTTTAAGTATATGTGGTAGATAAATAGAGGATATCTGTTGGATTGGAGTGAACATAGGATTTATTTTTATCGAGAAGTGAGGCTCGAACCTGTAATCTCCGAATTTAGAGCAATACGTGTTGGATTTTTGAATCTGAATGATATTTAATTGTAAATTGAGCGAACATTATTTCTAAAAGGTATTATAGACTGTCATGGAGATGCAGAGTTTGAACGATATGTTTGAGTTTGTAGCCTGAGTATTGGTTGGGCTAAATATCCAACGGTATGCAAAACATTTCCCAATATTTCAACATAATTTTATGCAATTTCTGACACCGTTAAATACTTAAGACAGCTTAGTAATATCGAATATGTAATGGATTCAACACAATTTGATACTATTACTGACCATGTTAATTACTATTATACTATTTCTGACCATGTTAATTACTATTATACTATTTCTGACCATGTTAATTACCATTATACTATTTCTGACCATGTTAATTACCATTATACTATTTCTGACCATGGTAATTACCATTATACTATTTCTGACCATGTTAATTACTATTCATACACTTTACACACTATGCAACATAAGTTTGAAAGAATTATATTAATTTGCGAACCCAATTTAAACCCTGATTTACGAACCCAGTGTAAACCCGTTACTTCAGATGATCTAAGACAGTTGTCTATAGTTTTAAATTAAGTTAGCCAAAACTTGTTTCTGTGTGTGTTTATGGTTGACTGTCGTCCTTGAATGCTTTTCTGTTTGTATTGAAATTCACACTAGCGTTTCTTTAGTGCTGTGTGGCGGCCGTAAAAAGTCGCCCTGACTACAAATCAGTAGTGTTATTGTTTACTGGTCATTTGGGATCATCAAACCCATTCTGTGTTGCTTTAAAATAGAATATCGTTTAAAAAGGTGCTAGGAGGCGTGAGAGTTGTTGCATCTTATAATTACCTTTCATGAACAGACTCAATAAAACCGAGTCTGCTACTTTTCTCTCTTGTTTGTGTTTGTTGCTTCCAAGGGATCACCTTTTCAGTATTTTGAGAACTGTGACGCCATCATGGTCATAGTACTAAATTACCATTTGTTTTGATATTGATAAATATGTTTTAATACAAAGAAAAATCATTGCGACTGAATGTTTAAATTCGTGTTTAATTATAAAGTTCTTTACTAATACATATTTTGCATACAGTTACTAAATACGTAATTCTCATGTGTATAACTCTTACTAGTCAGTTATTGGTTAACTACATGTTATCTGTTGTTAGCGAAATTTATTTTGTGTTATCTGTTTTTGAAAATATCTATTTATTATTATCTGTTGTTTATCTGTTACCTGTTATCGAGTGACATGAAAAATATTGTCCCCTCACGTCATGTAATTCGTTTTGTTCTTTATCTTTTATCATCAAATTCAATTACTGTTATCCTGTTATGAGATCCCACCTCCCCCTACAATCACGCTCGTTAAAGAACGAGTATAATGGCACTTTATTTGCGTGTTGTTTTTCTTCAAATTAAAATATTGAGACATATGTGGACATAGGAAGCTTCAAAGTATCATCCTTTATGTTATGTCATTGGCTAAGTCTATTTTTCTGACATCAATTTCTCTATAACACTCTTATGACGTTGTATAAGACACTTGTATTTACCAAAACATTTCGGCAACGTACCATCATGTTCATTAATACACTGAAATATGTATTTTTAAAGTAGCTGTAAAACAAAACTAGTTACCTGCCAAAGACAGAAAAAACACAACCAAAATGGCGGTCAACATATCCTTTGGATTATGAGTATAACACCGGGTATAAAGTTGAAAAATCACAAGAAACTTTATCCAATATTTGTTATCAACAGAAAACAAAATAATGACTGTTCTTCCGGATCCTAAAACCAAATGTGAAAGATAACGGCTGGATCATGTATAAACAAGTATTCTAATATGGTACGTTCCTAACAACCACATTAAGATAACTAAACAAATACTACCTTTCAAAGATACAGGTGTTCCCTGACTGCAAAGGTATGCATACATACTTATTATAATTTAAACATTTATACCAAGTAAAACCTTTAAAGGGACACACGGCAATATTGAAGTATTTAAAAAAGCACTGAAAACGGCGTCTCGATGTATTTATCCCGTATCATTTTTACTTTAAACCTGCTTGGATATAAATAAATCATTTTGTGAGTTTTCATTACTTCGTCTTATTCTACCCTAGGTTTAAACATATTGTTTGTGCACTTGAATCAATAGTTAATAATAGGCAAAAACAATTGGTTTTATACTATTCTTCTAATTAATATTAATGATTGAACAAATGCAATTTATGCAGAAAAAAAAACCGGGACGCCGCGAGTTTTAAAAAATCAAGATTGCCGTGTTTCCCTTTAAAACGGTGAATGCTTTTAAAAAACAGATTACAAACATGTTATTTGAAACAGGAAATTAAGTCATGGTAAATGTCAAACGACACATTTAGAAGAATGTTATCAAAATGCGCTGTTTTCCGACAGTGAATGCTTGATATATGTTTTATATATTTATACGAACCTCTTCTTCTTCTTCTTCTTCCTGCCCCTCACCGCTGTGAGTTCGATCCCTCATGGGCTGAGGAACCTTTATGTGAGGAAGCTTTCCAGATGGCTTGTGGAACGTCGGTGGTCTACCTAGGTGCCCGCCAGTGCACGACAATTGCCCGGAGAGGAACCTGGGGTCTCCTTACACCAATGGAAGCTGGAGAGTCGCCATATGACCTTAGCTGTTGGTTCGACTATAAATTCCAATTCAATTCATTTGATCTTCTTCTCCGTCCTATCAAAATGCAAAACAGTATATGCTCAACACCAGAGCATAAACAATCTACAGCTATTAGTGCTTCCGTTTGAGGATTGTTTTTATGAAAGATAAGCAACTAATATTTCATGATTTAAATTGTTAAATAGATATATCTGAAACAACGAAAACCTGCAAAGCATTGTGTGTAAGACAGACGGGGTTCAGATTGTGCTAAATTGATAATGTATGTTATCTGTTGTTAGCGAAATTGATTTTGTGTTATCTGTTCTTGAGAATATCTATTAATTGTTATCTGTTATCTGTTACCTGTTATCGAGTGACAATTTCAGGAAAATTGGACTTGTAGGTATACAGTGCTTTTGTTTAAAATGGGTGATCAAAATGAACACTTAAAATGGGTGATAAAAATGAAAAGCGAAAATGGGTGATAAAAAATGTACACTTACAACGGGTGATAAACATGAACGCTAAAATTGGGTGATAAAAATGAACATTGAAAATGTAGAATTATATTTTAATTAAGCACATTAAGAAAACATTTCACAAAATTCCTCATCCGCAGACTGAGTACATGTGTAGAATATGATCATGTTTTCGTAGATGACCAAGCAAAATTTTGCAAAAATTTGGGTCATGATATTGATAATATACCCATATTTTTACAAGATATATATATATTTATTTATATTGCACAGTTTAAAGGGACACTCTGCAATCTTGATTTTTATAAAGCTCGCGGTGTCCCGTTAGTTTTTCTACTTGTGTTTTTTAACCGTTAATATTGAACATATATTTACATAATTGTAAAATTAAAACATATCATAGGTAATTTTAAACAGGTTATCACATTTTTTTCAGTTGAAAATATAGTTAAATGTGGTTTTATTGTCGAAATATCCGTTATAAAATCCTCCTTATATAAGCTTTCCCATCGCTTAATGGAATTAAGGCGGGAATACGTAATGAAATTGCCGTGTGTCCCTTTAATAAGAAATATGATAATTGAAATGAACAAATTATATGTTATATATATTACTAAATCATTTTCTTTTTCTGTTTTTTTATAAGAAATAGTTTATGGTTAAATAGTGATAGTGTCCAAAAATTAGTTAACATATTATATGTCTACTCAACATAGTAGATGTCTAATATTTAGGAACATTTGGTCGAAATGTATAACAGTTTAAACATAGAGTTAAATACTAACCCTTATGCTATTGAGGAATAACTTTATTTAGGATAGTCAAACAAATATTTCACAAGAATCCTCAGCACATTTGGTACATGGGCAAAGTATTATCATGTTGACGTAGAAAACAAGCATGATGATTTTGTTTTTAATTTGGATATAACTGATAACATACAATTTACATCATATAAGGTAAAACTATTTCCGGGCGTTTATTGTTTAACCATTCATGGTTCAACAATAACATAGGTTTAAATGGGATGAAAACATTGTCAGTTCTTCAAAATGGATTGCCATTTTAAACCACATCTTGAGTTGATACATGTTATAAGGTACGGTCGTTTAGGAGGGTAGCGTTAGATGTTTTCTTTAAGCTTGTCTTGTCGTACCCTTAATGGTTTATTATTTTGTTGCTATATTTTCTTCCAAGTCATTGAGTACTTACTTTGTGGCTTTCTACATGATCATTTATGTGTTTTACTTATATTGCATATAAGCGATGCTAATTTGTTAGAGAATTTAACCTGGTAGGGATATCTTTATTTACAGTGTCCCTTTTATTGGGATTACAATAGTGTAAGAGTGAGGTTTGGTGCACCCTAGAACATGGTTTAAACCCCAGCGGCCACCTTTTTGGCCACTGACAGTTCCAAGGCGGTAGCCCTATTGTCAACCCGGTTTTGTTTGTGCTGTCTTTTCTTGGCATTTTTTTCATCTTTAAATGTGTTCTTTGTTTCTGTGTGTGTTTGTAGTTGACTGTCGTCCTTGAATGCTGCTTTTCCTTTCGATTTTTGTATTTATATTTGTATTTCGTGTTTTTTTCATTTTACAATATATCATGTTTTTATTAGGTATTACTATTATTGAATATATTGCAAAGTTAATGAAATTCACGTCAAGTTATAAGGTTTTTAATTTTGTTCAACGGGTTGCAAGAACGATAATAAACTGACACTGTAGATGAAACATAGTTTTTTAACCCAAATTATGACAACCCTATCAGTGTACGTACCCTGTGAAATGACAAGGAACGTTTAGATGTGTCTTTCTCTTTGTCGTTACTCTTCGTTATCCTATGTGAGAATGACGTGTATTAATATATAAAGGGTAGGTATGTATGATATACTAAACGTAGTACGTACTCATGTTGCAGGACTGAAATCCTACCTGAAGTGAACTGAACGGCTAACGTGGCTTTAAACTTTCAATATTGAAACCATACATTTGATAAATAAAACTGGAAGTACAACAGTTCTAGAAGGTCATAATATATAAAACGCATTATACTTATTAAATGTTAAACTATCAGTATATTAAGAAGGTTTCGTGTATTTCTAAATAGTTGTATTTTTGCATGCCCATGCAATAGTAAAAGTTTAATAGTTTAAAATAAAACAAATCTACTAGTGAGCAGCCGTTTATGGACACTTTGCACGTACATTTTAATCCAGCATTTCTATGTTGGTGATTAGAAGCAATGCTTAACAGATGTACAAAGGAAAGTAAATCATTCACAATAAAGTAGGAAACAGGAGGAAGGATGAATGAGCACTGTTACACTCATCAGTAAAAGGTGGTTCACTAAAATAATCTTTGCTAGTTTTAGTCCCCCTTTTATTTAATCGAAAATAGAGAACAAAGAAAGATATGCCTGTTGTTTCATTCAACCACATGTATGTTTCTAAATTGTACATAGAAGCGCGTTTTGCCTATAAGAAAAGGTACTTAAACATTCTGTAGACGTGTTTAGACATGCAAACTGCATTTGTCTTACATATACTAAAGCAGATATATATTTTAATGACAACAGACAATAACTTCTGATATAAACTCCGAGAAAGTAATATCAATTATGAAGTGGTGTATTAAAAGTAAGCATAAATATCAGTAACCGTGTTTGTGTTTGTGATGTCGTATCTTGTCTTTTATTCATATTTAAAGCTACAGAAACTCTATATTAACTGGTAATTACTCATGAATATGAATGAGTCACGTGTGAAATAGTTTCAAATCGACGAACACCCCAAAAGTCGGTATATATAAGGCAAAAATCGATGCGTAAAATATCACATTTTTATTTAGGCTTTGTACAGGTAACATCGATAAATATACAGCTTCAGAATATATGTGATAAAAAAAGTACTTGCCCGGAACGGGATTTGAACCACACAGCTGTTGCGCTTTTAAGTTTTGAAGGCCGTACATTTAACCACTAGACCAAGGCTATTTATTGGTTTGTTCTAGCATTATTAACACTAAATAGGCATTACGTAATAACTAGCACACAAACAAACTCATCATGCTCTAAATAACAAGAAATATAAAAAGATCGGACAGGGAAAGTAGCATTGAAGGAGGACAGTCAACCACAAAACACAGAAACAAACACGCAAACAGACAAACAAGAAGGCAAAAGCAATAATAAATGCAAACGACATCACAAACACAAAATGGTTGACAATAGGGCTACCGCCTTGGAACGGTCAATGGCAAAGTAGGCCACTGGGTGTTTAAACCGGTTCTAGGGTGCACCAAACCTCACATCTCGTCTGATCTATGTTCTATAAAAAAATGCGCGCGCGTGACATACATACACAAAGGATATTTGTTGATTTGGAGTGAATAAATAGAGAATATTTGTTTCTTTGGAGTGAATATAAGATTTAACCCACTATTTCGCTGGAATTACAATTACTGAGGAAGTGTACGCGCTAAATACACAATCACTCTTATTCCCAATGATAGTCCCCCATGTTGGTACGTACCATACCAAGTTCTGTACCCGGGGTCCTTATAAGGAAAGAATGGGCTGGTGGCTTCCGGGGTTGGGGTCGTGAACAAAATACATCCACACACCCCGCCCCCAAAAGGGATGGTATTTTCCTGGTTTTGTGAGAATGTGGTAAGGGACGTGTTGTTTTTCTTGCGGGGGCAGCAGTGAGGATGTGGTGGTGGTGTGTGTTGGGGGCGGGGGCTACACAAATTCCATGAGGGAAGTGTCTGTGAGGGGAATGAGTGGGTAAACGAATAAAAACAAACGGGGTATGGTGCCTGGAGATGTTTCCATTCCCCCTCTCCCCATACATTGTTTTATAAGGTGGTGCTAAGCCACGTATTTTAAGGTAATGTATTTTGTTTTTAAATCTTGGGGGTAGTCTTTACATTTTCTTGAGGTGAACGCTTTTAGACTGCTTTATGGGGAGGAGGTAGGAAATAGATTTCCGGTGATCTAGGGTGGTATCCAGGTGGCTCCGTGGCAGGGTCTGAAGATTTTAAACGCTTTACTTTTCTAGTGTATATAATATATAATTTTATACATTTCTTAAAGCGGGGGCATGGATTTTGAGTACGGAGATTATCTGGAATAGCCCATTTCCGCCTTACAGAAATTCGTTTCTGTCTAATCCCCGGGTTATGCCCCACCACACCCTCCCAACATCCACGCACCCACCCTGGAGAATATACAACATTAAACTTTGTATAATTGCAAGTAGCTCAGTACGACTCAAATAGACACGTCAACATCCACATCATATAATAAAAGAAATGCTTAAGAACATTCGTGTAGATAATCTGTATGAGTTTGAAAATGCGTACAAATTGTCTGCAACAACAAAAAAAAAGGTCATACATGCAATAAAACTAGGATGGTATAAGAGAACGTTTTAAAATGTATCTCCCAAAATGCACCACTGAGCAGTGGCGTAGCTGGCCGATTTTAAGTTGTAGGCCCAATCAATGAGGACCACAGATGCGAAGTTTCTAGTGGGTATTGGGACAAGCACTCCTAGATATTATTTTAAAATGAAATCAGGGTTTGTTTATATAAAACCCCTGATAAAATGATGCACTCTAACGAGTTTGAGAAGACCTTTTGGAGGAATAAAGAGAACTCCAAATCGTTCTTCGGACGAATTTCAAAATGTTGATTGCGAAACGTTATTCTGAACATTATTACAAACAGTCCACTCTCGGAATATTTTACAACAAAACCTTCCATCCCCACAGCCACTCAACACCCTTACACCCACTCTTCCCGCCCCCTTCGATTTTAATGCACTTTTACAAATGTCCTATCAAGGAAAAAGTATTATAACGATTATGCACCTATCAATTTTTTCCCCGCCGGGGTAGGGGTAGGGTAGCAACGGGCTCACCCAAGTAGAATCGATTTATTTTTCTATCCCCTCCCTAGGAGATCATTTTCAGGGTAATCCACAGTGTTGGTATTATACCAGTTCTATCTGAAGTCCCTACTCCGGTGTCACGTTATTGGTCTAATTCAACTTTTCCACGCAATATCTGTGGAAGGAACATATGTTGAAGGGGATGGTGGTGGGGAAGCGGGGTTCAGGGGGTGTTTTTGTTTTATCAGGGAGTATTCATAGAGATTCTTGATATAAGTTTAATTATGTAGTCATTGAATGACAAATAATTACAATTATTACAAAGGAAGGGAGCAAACTCTTCCAAATATCTAAACATCAAGTTAAACAGTTGTCTAGAGTTACCTAATCCTGATTTTGGATCTTATTGCAGGTAAAGTGTTTAAATTTGATTATATTGTTTAATAAATTTCAGATTTCTACAAACAAGATTTCATACAAATTTCATATTTCAAACCTTGATGCAATCACGATTTATAAGACAGTGCCTTTATTTCGTTTTGTACTTCAAACGAAAACACGATGTTTATAGACTTAGCAATGCATCTTGCATGTGATGGAAAAAATTAAATGGCTGCCGCACTAGTTCACTACTTCAGATTATAGCAAATATATACTTCATCGCTCTACGACACGGTGTTCGGATAAAGAGGCAGTTAATTGGAATAATTGCAACTTAGTAGGTCGGCTTCCATGAATGCAGCCTATTGAAGGCAGTCGTTATTGATGACAACACGGTGAATATTTATATACAGAATAAATAAATAAATATGTGTGGGGTTGCGCCATCAATGCCGTGAACGTGTGGTTCTTGTCATCCCAATTATCAATTATACACATTTATGGTAATAAAGATTGCCCCTTTTCGGAGCAGAATTTATAAGCCATTTTCTTTCCTTTCATATCATAATGCCGAGCCTAAGTGGATGCACTTGAAGTGTAGACAACATTGACGGCAGCAGCGAGATGACCATTTTAACTACACGTATGCCGCTAGAATGTAGGTTGGTAATCTATATCTAACTATAAGACGCTACTTTAGTCAATATTCAAAATCAGATGTGCAGCCAAAAATTGGTTGACAACTTTTCAATTTGCAAATTGACATTAGTAAAATGTCTCACCTAGAGCATTTGAATACCATTTATCATTTCCGCAGACCTTACTCACAACAAGAGTTTGTTCAGGGGGGTACATCAGTTCATGATGTTTAAATCGTCTTGTTAAAACTTTGAATACACCATATAGCCGGGACGTAATCGGATGTAAAATGCTGAATTAACCCTGGTGCATAACCTCGGTAGCACTTATCACTGTCCAGAATCAATTGCTTTGCAAATAAGGGATCATGTATAGCCTCATTCATTCTGTTTAGGTTCTTCAGAATAGAAAATATCATTATTTGTCAATTTTCAGTTTCCTTTTGTCTTCGAGATATAATATATCTGATATAACATATCTGTTTGACCCAAGTGTACCGGGTTAGTTATGTTTGGGCATGTTTTCTATGTAAATTGTGTATCATTATCTATGCTGGTTAAGCTTTCACAGTGGTAGTTTAGCTGATACGTACGGTTTACACTGCTTTGTAGCATTGCCTATCTGGGTCAGTAGGCTGCTTGGGTTTTAAAGGGATACATGGAAAACTTGAGTTTTACTACAACATTAACATTTGCTCCTCGATTTCTTTATCCTGCGTCATTCTGACTTTAAAACCGCTTGCAGGTAATTAAATAAATATTTTATTTTTCACAACATATTAAAAAAAATAAAAAAAAAAAAAATAATATATATATATATATATATGCACCAATATATCATATTGGTGCAATATTATACAAAGTAAGTGATATGTAAAACTAATATGATATTTAGTTTTATAATCCGCATAATCAACTTGTTTTCATACAGATACCAGATACAAGGCGTCAAGGCGTTGTTGCGGCTGCATTAATAGAGCTTTATTACATATGTTTATTGTTATTTTATTACCGATAACATATTGCGAGTTTTCTTAGCTTTACTATCCAGGACTGCGTTATTAGTCCCCACTTATATATAGCAAGGTCTATTGCAGACTTCTAGTATGCCTCACAATTAATACAGACTGCAGTCCCATGCTGCTTTATGTAAACGTACATCGTTCCCACTAGGTAACATATGCACTTGTCCGGAATATATATTAAGTATAAAAGGCCATATTTCTGTTTATCCAGAATATGCAACTATTAAATATTTCGAGTTGTCCGGAATATATAGTGTATAAGTTTATAGTTATCAACCAGGCCATGTACGGTCAAATGTTTATCCGATATGATTCATGATGGATGATGCAACGTTCTGCCATCAAATTCTTATTCGTCCGTTTATTCAGACAGCTCCAAACAAAAAAACAAACAAAAAAAAACAAAAATAAATAAATAAATAAAATAAAATAAAAATAAATAAATAAAAAAATAAATAAATAAAATAATAATATTAAAATTGGTCATGGCTGAGACCCCAGGTTTTTCGATACGTGCTTGCCCGCCTAAAGCTTCTCTTATGGCGGGACACGTGCATACGTGTTGTCTACACGTCTTTACGTGTCTTGGCATTGCCAGCACGTATCTGCCTAACATTGAATGAAAACGATATATATTACATGATGAATAAACATTAATTTATTATTATGCTTCCGATATCCGGAGTATAAATTAAAGTAAAACATTTCTAATCTCGGCGATCTTCCGATTTTCCGGAGTCTAATATATTCAGCGATCTTCCGATTTTCCGGAGTCTAATATTTTGACCAGCCAAAATGCCGATTGTTTTCATACAGGGCGGCGGTCACCATTGATCTTCCGATTTTCCGGAGTCTAATATTTTGACCAGCCAAAATGCCGATTGTTTTCATACAGGGCGGCGGTCACCATTTTATTTTAAAATATTCCCGATAGTCCGGAATATACATATTCTTGACCTTCCGATTTTCCGGAGGCTAAACTATTCAATGACCAGCCAAAAATGCCGATTGTGTTTATACAAGGCGGCGCATGATGAATAAACATTAAGTTATTATTATGCTTCCGATATCCGGAGTATAAATTAAAGTAAAACATTTTTAATCTCGGCGATCTTCCGATTTTCCTGAGTCTAATATATTCAGCGATCTTCCGATTTTCCGGAGTCTAATATTTTGACCAGCCAACATGCCGATTGTTTTCATACAGGGCGGCGGTCACCATTTATTTTAAAATATTCCCGATAGTCCGGAATATACATATTCTTGTCCTTCCGATTTTCCGGAGGCTAAACTATTCAATGACCAACCAAAAATGCCGATTGTGTTTATACAAGGCGGCGGTCCAATTTATTTGAAAATATTCCCGATTGTCCGGAATATACGTATTGATGCATTGTCCGAAAAAGTTCCTATTGTCCGAAATAAGTGATTATACGTTGAACTGTCAATATTTCCGATTGTCCGGAATAAGTAGTGGTATGTTCAACTGCAGATATTTCCGATTGTCCGGAACAAGTAGTTGTATGTTCAACTGTCAATATTTCCGATTGTCCGGAATATGAAACTATTGAAGTTCATCTGTCGCTCCCTCCGATTGTCCGGAAGATGAAATAAATGTCGAATTGCCAATATGTTCGATTGTCCGGAATAAGTAATTATATGTTCATCTGTTTCTGATTGTCCGGAACATAATGAACATACGTTGAACTGTCACTTTATCTATACATTATTAATTATAATGTCATATTAAATACATAAAATCAGCCATGGCCAATTATGCCAAAAAATAACATTAAAGATGATTCTCAGTCAGGTTTTTCTATGTTTTTGTATGCAAATCCACTTTTGTAATAATAATGTATTCATACTTAGGTAAACAATATGGTGATTCCCGTCAAACGTGGGCGCTTCTTAGTTTATTAAGAGGTTTCACCTCTTCTTCATCTAAAACTAAAGGTGCGAGCACATGGACATCATGATCATGGTCCCCACCAGTATATACAGGGCAGGGTAGAGAAGGGGTGTCATTACCTTTATAAGAAAGCGGAACCCAGAGCAGAATAGCCGGGTATTTCTATTGATACTTGTATAAAATACTAGTAAAAGTATTCATAGTAGCCAGGTGGACCAGACAAAGTAGCAGGGAGAATCCCTGCCTCCCGCTTCTTAAGGTGTAGCACACCCATTGCAACACAGGAAGTGTCGGCCTGGGGTAGTCGCATAATGGCGTCAATAAATAATTCTCATTTCTTTTTGTAAAAAAAGGCATTTTCACTAATTTAAAGTGCTATTTTTGGTTTATATCACATTGTTGATCTATTTGTTACATTTTGCAAGCATTGCCATGTTAAAATTGTGAGTTTTGTATTTATTTTGCTTATATGGAAATGTGTGTATGAATACAATATTATGGCATCTCAGTGTTTATGTTTTTAAAGGGACCATTCATTCATGAGACAAGTTCTTTCTTAGAAGATACATGACCCCCATTTTTCTGTGGATGTTTTGGCAGCATATATGTCATTTGTGATGAGAATGTAAGTTATTCATTTTTAATTTGGGCCAAGATATGAATGACAACATGGCATTTAAATTATTTTAATTCACACACAACTCAATGCAACAATCAATGGGTGTTTTACTCCTTAATGACACCACTGGTGGAGTCGTCATTTGAGGAGTGGAGACTTGCTTTAGTGGCACGGGGATATGGGATAAAGAAACGCGCAATAAAGGGAACACTGTCTGCCTGGAACAACAAGGAACTCCCACCCGTAATTAATGGAACCCAGATAGTAAGAATATGTCTGAAAATTCCTTAAACAGGTCTTAAGACTTAACGTTATATTGATATATTTAAATACATAGATTTAAAACTGAATAAAAAGTAGAAGTTATTTATACATGTGGATTAACCTAGAAAGTGACAGTGAAGTTATTAATAATATGAGTGGATTAACACTGAAAGTCAGTGACGATGAAATCATTTGTACAGACGGAATTACGCTGAAAGAGACAGTGACATGGTTTATCACTGCGACTTGATACTAAAAGAGATGTTGAAATTGTTTATTTAGTGGGATTTACACAAAAAGAGACAGTGAAATTATTTATACGTATGGATTTATCCTGAAATTGACAGTGAAGATTCTAAACATGCGGATTTACGCTGAAAGCGACAGTGACGTTGTTATGTGGATTTACACTGAAGGATCAGCCACGTCATTTATATATGTGGATTTTTTTTATATATTTTAGGAACATAACCCATACCGTCGCAAGCGTGTTTTTTTTAAAATTGAGAAAAAATGCAGTAAAACATTCATTTCATAATTCTATCTTTGATACTGTTTACAGTAACTTATGTCAACCCATGCATTCAAAAGCGTTCTTATATTTTTCTTTTTCATTTTTTTCTTTCTTTTGACTATGTTTTTCTAAAATTGATAAGTGAAGTTACTATATATGCAAATTTATCCTGAAATTAACAGAGAAGTCCCTGAATTCACCTGAAATTAATACTGAAGTTACTATGTATGCACATTTTTACCCTGAAATTAACACTGAAGTTAATATACTGTACTATATATATGCGACGAAGTTATTTATATTATATGCAAATTCAACCTGAAATTAACAGTGAAGTTACTATAATGTGCATTTACATTGGAAGAGACGGTGACATCATTTATATGTTGATTTACGCTGAAAGAAACGGTGATGTCATTTATATACGTGGATTTACGCTGAAAGAGACGGTGACGTCATTTATTACGTTGATTTACGCTGAAAGAGACGGTGACGTCATTTATATACGTGGATTTACGCTGAAAGAGACCCTGACATCATTTATATACGTGGATTTACGCTGAAAGAGACCATTCTGTTTAAATTGTACAAAACAAATAAACGGGACAGTCACTTTTTTTTTTTAATGCTGCCTACAGATACATCGTATGATACTTATCTAGTAGAAGGTTGCAAGCCCTTGTTAAAGCAGAGGAAATTATTTTAGTATTTATAGCAACAGGTTACACATTTTATAAAACCATACCTAGAAGTTACTGGGCCCAAAAAAAATTAAGAAAGATAACATCTGAATCGGGGAGCAGTTCCCTAAATGTTTAATGTGCTGAGAAGGTTGATTCTGATTTACTGCATCCGTGGCTTGGATGGTTTGAAACCTCGCCTCTCTCACTGCGAGTTGGAATAAATAAGAAAGCGTGTCCTTTCAGATGGGCAGAAGGTATACACTACTATTTCTACCCAGAAAAAAGTGGTGTGCCCCCACCATGGATGATATCTATCATCATATATGGCCTAACATGTGCTAAAAATGATATAAATCATTCAAACAACCAGCCAACAGATTTACTGAACCACCAGGTTCATGTTGATGACCCTCATGTTACGGATGTTGCCAGCCATCCGTCAGATGATTCCCATCAGCCAACTCACATCTAAATCATTTCATGCTTAAATGTTATATTAATTGCATATATAAATTTATGTATTTATTAGGCACATATTTTTATTTGCTTTATATTATAAGCACAACAAATAGGTGTCAGGGTTGTCATTAGTAGCCAATTGCCGATCAAAACTATCGGTTAAAATGGTGTTATCATCAGTTATTTTTGCCTTAACTTGTTTTTGCAATATGTGACACTAACTTCCTTGATCCCTCGTCAAATCGTTTGGAATTCAAAATGAATCCCTGTTGCCAGGGCTAAATCTAGTTTAACTACTTTGCTGTGAAATTAGGAACTTCAGTTTAATTTTTTAGTTCATTTGCTCTTCGTACAAACATGTACCACTTCTATGGTGTAATCGGTAAACACGTCTATCCTTTTAGGGTAGAAGACCCAGGTTCAAATCCTGCTGGGAGTAAAAATTTGTTTGGAAAAAGAGCTGGATTAGGCATTTCTTTAAGTATTTCTAACTTTTGAATTTAATTCAATGTAATCAAATTCAATTTAAACAATCGAATATCATAAGTTACAGCATGTCTGGAAACGACTACGAGGGAAAGAAGCTATTACAAGACAATGGCCCATTTAGCAATAAAATCTTTCATGAGGCCCTCTTTTCTTCTTTGAAAGCCGTTTCCCTCTTTTGGATTTGCAATAATGAGCCTCTTATAAAAATATTTTACCTAATATTGTAATGCATTGAATGCTCTTAGAAGACAGTGGCCCAGTTAGTAAAGTTATCTTCCCTGAGCCCCTCTTTTCAATTCATCATCTTTAAGGCCCTATTATATTACCCTTTGGTCTTAAAATGAAAAACAATGTTATTTAGCTACAATAATAGGTCTTTTTTAAATATGTTTACCATATATTTACAAAAATCTTCCCTGAGGCCCTCTTTTGTCCATATTCTTCTCATTTTGCTATGACCATTGCCCTTTAAATCTTGGTAGCCAAAGAGAGACTAACGAGTTGTCGTTTTAGCGCAGGATGAAACCTAACATGTGATGTCGACCAGTTTTCCAGACGTTTACACATCCATAAACTCTTCTAACTACATTCTTTTCTTTCACGACTGTTATTATATTTATTATCTCATTTTAACCGGGTGTGTCTTTAATTGAAATGTTGAAAAATAATAGCTCCGTCGTTTCACTTGGCGCTTCAGAGAGCTGAGATCAATGCCAAGAATGGAAGTTTATAACAATTATGTAAATATATATCCATTTTTAGATATCATACAGTAGCTTTTTTCAGATTTAATCTTCATTATTGTGATCTTTATTTTTTCAAATTGACTACTGTTCGCATTTAGGCAAAATAAAAAAAAAAAGAGACAAAAAATGTGAAATACGGTATATTATGAAGGACTAGTGCTAGGTGATGTGGAAAAAAACAATAATAAATGTATGAATTGAATTGAAACGAATGTTGTTTAACGGCTCATCAACACAGTATAGGTTATTTAGAGCTGCCCCAGAGAGAGGGGAAGGATACATAGGAATCCGGGAACCGTGCCCTACTTTTTATTATCAAACAGATTCCTATGGTTCTTTAACGTGCTCGGAGGATAGACCGATACACGGAACTGCCCGGTTTACGTCCCCATCCGACGGAAGAGGCTAAGGGAAAGTGTCTTGGTCAAGAACACACCGACGAAACTCAGTGTCGCCACGGAGGATTGAACCCGGGGCCTCCGGTTACAAATCCGCCGCGCTACCGACTGCGCAAGCCAGCACTAAAGAATATTTTTTGTTTCGAAACCCAGTGTAAAACCCACATTGTAAATACATACAGACATGCTTTACCCAGATAATTTTAATGTTACAGTATCAAAAATAAACATTGTTTCATGCTACACTGATTTTTTCTCATATTTTGTTTTTGGAAAGAGAAAAAAACAATAACCCGTACTGTGTAATAATCTGTATATAAATCCATTAACAAAGGACAATGTTTTAGGATAGTTTTAAAGGATTAATATACACAACTTCGAAAATTATTATTTTTTCTATAAAAAAACAACAAGAAGGTTGATTAAGGAAGATCAAGACATAAGCAAGGGTAGTGTAAGAATCACTATTTATCAAATTGTTACTTGCTCAACATTTTACAATTCACGCTATTTTATTCATAATAACTAATTCACATAAACTCAAAACAGATTTACTTACATGTGCTTGCTGCTTAATAATTCATAGATGCTAGCTATGTGACATTGTATCTCAATTGTACTAAGAAATCGGAGATCATTTGGTTTTGTGAGTTGCAATTTTGACAGCTGTCCGCCATTTTTGATTCCAGTTTCTGTCACCGGTCAAGGCACGGATGTAAAATTCTACCCCATACATTAATCCCATGTTATTGGCACAGAACAGACAAACTCTTATTATCATGAACTTTCATAGATTTTATATTAAACCATGTTTATTATCTTAACTTTTACGCATTCTTTGAAATAATACTGTCAACCTTGACAAACGCTTACGTCACTGTCATCGTCTGAAATTCCGTCGACTGGAATTGTTTAACTTACTCAAACTATAGTTTTAAAGTCTTTACCTGATAAAGTTGGGTATCAACATGTTCGACTCTGTAGTAGGAATCTATTGATGTATATAGTATTTGTCATAGTTTTATATTTATTGTATATTTGTTGAGAAACTATTGTCCAGTGCTAGGGGAGGACCGGTGAGCAGGTGCTCCCAGCCCGGCTTGACTGGATCACCGGTTGCAATACGATTGGCTACCGGCGATCCTGGTCACAGACGATTGGTTGAGACTGTTCACCGGGCTTTCCTGGCACTGATTCATTGGTTATTCTTGTCATGTGTTACTACGCAGCCTCTATATATAGCTGGAAAACAACTATTAGTGATCTCCATCGTCAGTACGAATATTTGTACCGGTACCAGTCCGGTCAAAGTCTGGTTGCCCGGTAACATATAAACAAATAGGCCTGACATACATAGATCCTTTTCCACAGCTAACTTAAGTAAGCAAACAAGTTTAAGATTTATTGCTTTAATAGTCGTCCTAGTTTAGCTATATGAGAGGCTCGCGCTTAATATAAGAACGGTATTTTCGGTTATTCCAGAAATACCACATAATTTACTTATTAAAATAAGTGTTAAACAAAATCCTTCGGCTTTATCTCTGTTATTTAAAACCTGTGTGAGGGTTGTTACAGTTTTGGTGTCAGAAGTAGGATGTTATTTCTACATAACATCTAGAACCCACCCTAGGAAACTACAAGGAGTTCGCCAAGGAGTAGTTGTAGCACTAAATCTCTTCACACTCAGTACAGTAGATCTATTTTCAAACATGTCTATAAGTGAATATTCGGAAGTCCAATTTCAAGTGATTGACGAGGACAACATGAGCATCTGTTCTGACGATGGAGATCAAAGTATGGCCAATGTTGTTGATCAACTGTCGAGAGACCAGAGCGAAAGGAGAAGCCCAGTTCTCAATTTACAAGATGGATATCAAAACCAAGCCAATGTTGCTGACCAACACAACTTGTCAGTAGACCAGGTTTCCCCACACAGCCAAAGGAGAAGCCCAGTTCCCCATGTACAACAAAGGCCATCCCCTAGCCCAAGTCATAGTTATAACAACCATAGATCACCAAGCCCTAGACATGTTAATTACAGAGACCATGTAAACATGCACAGAGGTCCCTTGAATAATACCAGATACCAAAGTCCAAATAGTCATAGGCAGTATCCTGACCATAACCAGAGCAGTCTATTCCCACCAATGGAGCCATATGATAGGACCTATCAAAGAGACCATATACCGGTAGATAAAGTCCATCAACTCCAAGAACCAAATCTGACTAGAGCCCCACATAGTCAGTTTCCACATATGAAACCAGAGTCTTATTCTGGCAGTATCAACTGGGAAGAATACCAATCCCATTTTGAAGATTGCGCGGAATTATCAAAATGGAGTAGCCGCAGTAAAGTTTTGTTCTTGGCTGCCAGTCTCCGAGGACCTGCGCGTACCTACTATATGAGCCTTGAAAGCGAAGAGCAACGTGATTACCACACGTTAGTTTCCAAAATGAGACAAAGGTTTGGGGGCAGTAGGCACTCAAGCAAGTGGCTTTCCCAACTAGAAAACAGACAACGGCAGTCTGGCGAAAGCATAATTGCCTTAGGGGATGATCTTCGCCAGCTAGCCAAGAAGGCATATCCATCTCTGGATACTGCAGCAAGGGAAACCATTGCCCTGAACCAACTTTACAAGTTGATTCCCTTAGACATGAAATGCCGCTGCGTTGACCATGACTGCAGGAAGGACCATCCACAATGCAGTTGAGGTTATTGACCGGTATGAATCCATCCTTGGAGAGTCAGGAACAGACCGGAAGAGAAACAACCCGCGTTCTATTGAAGTCGATACGAACATACCACCCATGCTCAAAAAGCTTGACTCCCGCCTGGAGAAGTTAGAAAGCATGTCACTTGCCCGCCAAAATTCATTTCAACCACGTGGTCCAATTAATGACCGCAACAAATCCAGAAACTGCTTTCTGTGTAACGCCCCTGACCATTTTTACAGGAATTGCCCACAGAAACAAGCCCATCCAAATAGCCAATGGGGTAATAAGTGCAGACCTCGTCTCAATGACTGCCAAACAATTAACAATCAACATGTTAATCGCCAAGATGTGAACCACCAACCTAACATGCAACAGCATTCGGGAAACGAGAACATGTCGACTCAGTAGGCCATGAGTCGACAAATGCTACTGTTAATGTAGAACGGCCTATTCCACTATTAAAAGATTCAGTAAGAACCGGTCATATAGGTGACACAAACTCTGGTTGGGACAATGGGTTTTATACCAAAGGTGAACTTTTCAATCTCCTTGTAGAATTCTTAGTAGACAATGGGTCCACCACATCTATTCTGTCATACACTATGTACAATAATATTCAGAGTGACATTAAACCCACCCTAATCCCAGTTCAATCTACAGTTCATGACGCAAGTGGTAATAAAATAAAGACTTATGGAAGCATGACAATTAACATTATTTTAGGAGGGCATGAATTTGAACAAAGTGTTATGGTGTGTGATGTGAAGCAAGATGGTATCATTGGGCAAGACTTTCTATTAAAATATGCTGAACACATCAGTTATAAACATGGCAAAATTATAACTAGCTTTAACGAAATAAATTGCTGGGTTGGAAATGAATCCGACATGTCCTGTAGGGTACTCGTAAGGCATACAACAATTATACCTTCAAACTGTGCAGCATGGCTCCCTGTAGAAATACCCGGAGCAGAACATTTGTCCCAAACTTGTTATATTGAGCCAAAAGTCATTTCAGATGATAACTACTCGATGATTCCTGGTATCATGAATACGTCGCAGTCAGAAAAATTAGTAAATGTTTTCAATTGTTCAGATAAACCTGTAACATTGTATGCAGAACAATCACTTGGTACATGCGAGTCCTATCAAGATATGGAAACATCAACACATCGTGTTGCTGTAACAAATGAAGTTTTAAGCCAAAGTTGTCAGAGTGAACTACCAGAACATCTTCATGACCTCTGGAAAAGAAGTTCAGTTCACTTATCTGAGCCCGAGAGCAAGCAACTGGCTGAGCTGTTGACAAAATACAAAAGTATCTTTGCACAATCCTCAGGTGACCTGGGCCATTGCAATAGAGTTCAGCACAGAATACATACTGGTACTGCAATACCAGTTCGACAACCACCACGTAGACTGCCCATCGGCAAACGTGATGTAGAACAACAACACGTTCTGGAAATGCTTGATAAAGGTGTCATAGAGCCATCAAATAGTGCCTGGAGCTCACCTGTTGTCATGGTCACAAAAAAGGATGGCTCCATCCGATTCTGTGTAGACTACAGAGTTTTGAATGACTTAACTGTCAAAGATGCCTATCCAATTCCAAGGGTAGATGAATGCCTCGACGCACTTTCCGGTTCGAAGTGGTATAGCTCAATGGACCTTAATTCTGGATTCTGGCAGGTCGGAATGGCACCCGAGGACCGTCAAAAGACCAGTTTTGCAACAAATTTGGGTCTTTTCCAATGGACTGTTATGCCATTTGGCTTAGCAAACAGCCCATCTACATTTGAGCGCCTAATGGAAAATGTGTTGCGAGGACTTCAGTGGATCGAGTTACTCCTATATATGGATGAAATAATTTCTCCAAGTAAATCTGTCGATGAAGGTCTGCAACGGCTTACACGAATCTTCGACAGGTTGCTTGAAGCCAATTTGAGACTGAAGCCATCGAAATGTGCCTTCTTCCAAGTAGAAGCCAAGTTCTTGGGACATGTTGTTTCTGAGCAAGGTGTTGCCACCGATCCCGAAAAGATTTCCTCCGTAAGAGATTGGCCAATCCCTCACACAGCCAAGCAAACAAGAAGTTTCCTTGGTCTTTGCTCCTATTACCGACGCTTTGTCAAAGGTTTTGCTAAGATTGCAAAACCACTCCATAAGCTTTGCGACAAAGGTGCCAAGTTTGTGTGGACCGATGAGTGTCAACTGGCCTTTGACCAATTAAAGACTGCACTGACAACCTCCCCCATTCTGGCCTACCCATTACCAGGGATCCCATTCGTACTGGATACCGATGCTAGCGATAAAGCAGTTGGTGCTGTCCTCTCTCAAGTCCAAGATGACCAAGAGAGAGTTATTGCTTATATGAGCAAAACTCTCAACAAACACGAGACATCATACTGCACTACCAGGAAAGAACTACTTGAAGTGATCCTTGCCCTGAGAACATTCCACTCTTACCTGTATGGCCAGTCCACTCTTGTCAGGACAGACAATGCGGCAGTCACCTGGTTAAAACAATTAAAGAAACCATCAGGACAAATCGCTCGCTGGATCCAAGAGATTGAGACATATAGTTTGACTGTTGTACATCGCCCAGGTCTGAAACACTCCAATGCTGATGCTCTCTCTAGGGCGACCATTCTGCTGATGCTCTCTCTAGGTGACCATGCCGAGTGTGCGAAAGACAAGAGAGACTCAACGATGAAATCGGGAGCGATTCAGATGATGAGGATGGTCGACCTCAACCGGGTAAACTTCTGCCTATAGTATCTGAAAATGTTTCATCACTACCAGGTGGAAAAGAAGACACTGTTCGAGTAACTAAGTCTTCTAACTCGACACAAGATTTGTTTCTCATTGACGGTTGGGATAAGGCTGGTATACAGAAGGATCAGAGACAGGATCCAACTATGAACCCTTTGCTCAGTGCCATAGAGTCTGAAACCGGTAGACCTGACTGGGATAAAATCTCAGATGGATCTTCATTACGAAAACACTCTGGAGACAGTTGGACCGTCTTAAACTTGTAGATGATGTACTCCACTGCACATTCTTTGACACCGACGCAAACAAGGATCACCTTTTGCTTGTGGTTCCAGCCAATAGAAGGTCTGAGATATTTCATCACTTCCATGATATACCGAGTGCAGGGCATCTTGGTAGTGAAAAGATGCTTTTCAGGATAAAGAGGTCCTTCTACTGGCCAGGTATGAAGGACGATGTAGGTCGATACTGCAAGAGTTGCGACCAGTGCACAGCCCGCAAGTCCTCTTCTGCCCAAGGTCGAGCCCCGTTATGTCAATTCCTTGTAGGCGAACCTATGGAAAAGATTGCCCTAGACATCCTTGGTTCATTACCACTTTCCAACAAAGGCAACAAGTATATCCTTGTTCTAATGGATTTATTTACCAAGTGGACAGAGGCATATGCTTTACCAAACCAGGAGTCCCAAACAATTGTGGAAATTGTTGTCAATGAGTTTATTTGTCGCTTTGGAACACCATTACAAATTCTGAGTGACCAAGGTACCAATTTCTTGTCCAAGCTATTTTTGGAAGTATGTGACTTCCTGAAAATAGACAAAATACGTACCAGCCGCATGAGACCCCAGGCTAATGGTGCAGTGGAACGATTCAATAGAACTCTACAGGCCATGCTCACCATGTATTGTGAAGAGGACCAAAGGAATTGGGACAAGTATCTTCCCCAAGTAATGATGGCATACCGAGCTTCCGTACATTCAGCTACTGGTAAATCTCCTAACAAGATGATGCTTGGCCGAGATGTTTTGCTACCAATGGAGGCAGTAATTGGGTGTCCTGACCTTGGTGATCAACAAGTCGATGCGGACCAGTATATTGATGATCTTCGCGACACGATGCAAAAAGTCCATGAAACTGCACGTAAAAGTCTAAAGGTCAATTCTAACTACCAGAAAAGACACTACGAATTGAAGGCTAAGAAAAGGTACCTCGTTCCAGGTCAATCTGTTTGGTTGTACAATCCCAGTCGTCGTGTTGGAGTTTGTTCCAAACTTACCTCGAAATGGAAAGGGCCTTAGGTAATCATCAGGAAACTGGATGACGTCACCTACATTGTGAAGAATTCCCCCAAAATGCCAGCAAAGGTCTACCACATTGACAGATTGCTACCATACCTTGGTAGGAATCCACCAACATGGTTCAATGCCAGTAGAGTGAAGGGATTATAAAAACTTTTTAAAAAAACAGAAAAAAATTAAATATATATATTTGTTTGACTTTTGACAAATTATTGTCTTGCGTGAAAGTATCTGAAACTGTTGATTGATTTTATAAGGCGGCTTATAATATAATGACATAGTTTACCATGGGAGTTGGATAAAATATGTTCGTCAATGTGACGGTGGCGGTTCACTGGACGCACCAAAGATCCATGTGACGAAAAGTATTTATGACCAGGATAGTGTAGAATGCAGTTCCTGTTGATGTGGCCTGATCATCCACTGATCACAAGAAGCTGTAGATGTTGCATAGAAGCTTGAATCCGGATAAAGAGCTAGAATGCTGTAAAATAATTCCTGAGCCCAAGATGGAATCCAGAAGATGTTTCTCCCATGATCATCCTGATTATGGATTTACGTTAACCGTCGTGTCGCCGCGTTTTTTCAACATCGCGTCCGTTTTCAACTGTCGCGAATTACTTGCGTCGAAGCAATAAAGCCTCACAATCATTTGATGACTTTGATTTTTACATTTTGTTAAAATATATATATAGCAAGAGTATGCATAAACAGTTTGAACAGTAGGACAACATGATTACAGAGCATTTATTATTGGAAAGTGCATAAACAAACTGATGAATATAGTTTAAGTGCATTTAATTGCATTTTAATATTAAGTACATGTGTTACTAATAAGACATAATAAATAAATTTTGAGCGCGTCCATGAACATAAAGAAATAATTCGGATATTCAATGAATGAGGAAAAAGGTAATACATTGTTTATCAAAATTTAAGCGGAATGAACAATTGCTTTGATATGGCAAATTCTATCTTGCAAAATGGTCCAGTGTTGGTTGTGCCACGCCGATTTTCCAAAGAAAAGGCTGCTAAATAATCATGCAGGGAAGGTCCATGTTATTTTAACGGTAGTGTGTCCTTTTTGCACGAACAAAGAAAAGACATTCAAGCGAGTATCCGACTTAAAGGTCCATGCCAGGGAGTTACAAGCGGGTCTGCTTCCTTCAGACATGCCCTCCGACCTATTCAGTGATGGTAACGGCTTCTGGTGGGCTATCCAGCCCAAGGAATACATGAGGATTCACCAAAAGACTGCTAGACTGTCCAAAGCTGCCGTCAAAATAAGGACATTAGTACTGCAGTGGTGCCGTACCATGGAGGGAAAATCAACGTCCAAGTCGAGACAAGAATTCTTGAGTGGTTGGGAGTCAGCGGAATTACTCGGACCGCTGACTGATGATGAGTGCGAGCTGGACTACAGTGACATGGATGAGTTCAAGCTGTTGTACCTAACGCTAAACCCAGAACTGGTATTTGTTGATGTTCAACATGTGTTCACAACATTTCGAGTCTACCTTACGAGTGATGTGTTTCATGACAACCAAGCAATGAGGACAGTATCTCGTCGTCTTGAAGATATTCCTGCTGGTTCTAAGGCAGTTCCCTTTACAGGAGAGGAGGTTACAGACAAGGACCTGAAGTCATCCTTGTCTGGCTTTATTAATATCCACCAGTCCCTCTTTTGTAAAGTTGAGATGCAAACCGCCGGCTACAAAAGAGCTCATCCACAGGAGTCACGCGGGAGTAAGATGCCGAGGACATGTAGCCCAGATCCTAATCCACAGGTGTCTCCAAGCCATGTACCATCTGTATCTTCGTCTGCATCTAAAACGACCCTGATGGTGTCAATCCCCATAGAGTTGCTCTCGTCTCCCGCGACAGACCAATCTCCAGCTGGAGCCACATTTACTTCTATGCCTACCAAACCCTCCGTGTTATCTTCACCTATCAGCAAAGAGCATGACCCTGCAAAAACAGTAGTTCCGTTATCTACAAGTATCAGTACCATGCCTGACCGTACCCTACCTGACCTGCCAATCTCCACTGCCACACGACTTCTAGGCGATGTCCTATCCATGCCGGACCTTACCTCTATACCTGCTTCACCGGATGAACCTCTACAAACCAATGATGAACCCCTACAGATTTTGAATGAACCCCTGCAGACCCTTAATGAACCCCTACACACCCCTGATGAACCCCTACAGATCCTGGAAGAACACATAGATACCCCTGATGAACCCCTACAGATGCTGGATGAGCCCCTACAGTCCCTTAATAAACCCCTACACACCCCTGATGAACCCCTACAGATTCTGGAAGAACCCATCGATACCCCTGATGAACCCCTACAGATGCTGGATGAACCCCTACAGACCCTTAATAAACCCCTTCACACCCCTGATGTACCCCTACAGATTCTGGAAGAACCCATAGATACCCCTGATGAACCCCTACAGATGCTGGATGAACCCCTACAAACCCATGATGAGCCCCTAAGGAACCCCGACGTTGCATTACAGACTCCTGATGAATCCCTGAAAGCCCCTTATGTTTCCGTACCCGAGCCACACAGCCGAAACAGTACCTTTCATTTTAAAAAACCAGGAAAGAGAGCGAGCGACATAATCCCACTCCCAGCACCACCCACCCTAGAATACAGAGCCTCAAAGTTGTTGAGACGAGGAGGTATGCCACAGTGGCAGGCTGCCAGGCGTTGCTGGGACACAGCTGAGTCTGTTAGTCTGGTGGAAGGTCCCCTCACCATCTTGTGGCCTCCTAAGGGATGGAAGACCCTTCTGCAGATCAAAAGCTTCTACAATGGGAGTTTGTAGCCATGCAAATTCTTAAGTCTCGTGGCCAAGATTTAGTGAATACAGAACGATGTGACATTTTAAACCATTTCAATTTCCTGGCCTTACCAGGCACTGCCCCTCACAGAATAACTTGCAGTCCTATTATCAAGGCGAGGTATTATACTTACGAAACATAAAGAAAAATATCAGTCAACAAATTACAGGCATCTTCATGGCTATCAATGATTGAGTGTGGAGCCATGATGAGGGATACCGCCAACGACCATCTGTTGAAGTCATGTGACCCCATCCCATTAAGACTTTCAAAATAATATATAGGTTTACATATCAAAAGATAACTGAATTTGCATTGTTGACAAAAATTAGTGAGAATTTGATGGTTGATATATTGTGATTCTTATCGCATGTGGTAGTCATAGATCTGCATAATAATTATAAATTATTTACAAAATTCAGGTGATTTTTTTTTAATACGGGTGGGGAGAGTGTAAGAATCACTATTTATCAAATTGTTACTTGCTCAACATTTTACAATTCACGCTATTTTATTCATAAAAACTAATTCACATAAACTCAAAACAGATTTACTTACATGTGCTTGCTGCTTAATAATTCATAGATGCTAGCTATGTGACATTGTATCTCAATTGTACTAAGAAATCGGAGATCATTTGGTTTTGTGAGTTGCAATTTTGACAGCTGTCCGCCATTTTTGATTCCAGTTTCTGTCACCGGTCAAGGCACGGATGTAAAATTCTACCCCATAAATTAATCCCATGTTATTGGCACAGAACAGACAAACTCTTATTATCATGAACTTTCATAGATTTTATATTAAACCATGTTTATTATCTTAACTTTTACGCATTCTTTGAAATAATACTGTCAACCTTGACAAACGCTTACGTCACTGTCATCGTCTGAAATTCCGTCGACTGGAATTGTTTAACTTACTCAAACTATAGTTTTAAAGTCTTAACCTTATAAAGTTGGGTATCAGCATGTTCGACTCTGTAGTAGGAATCTATTGATGTATATAGTATTTGTCATAGTTTTATATTTATTGTATATTTGTTGAGAAACTATTGTCCAGTGCTAGGGGAGGACCGGTACGCAGGTGCTCCCAGCCCGGCTTGACTGGATCACCGGTTGCAATACGATTGGCTACCGGCGATCCTGGTCACAGACGATTGGTTGAGACTGTTCACCGGGCTTTCCTGGCACTGATTCATTGGTTATTCTTGTCACGTGTTACTACGCAGCCTCTATATATAGCTGGAAAACAACTATTAGTGATCTCCATCGTCAGTACGAATATTTGTACCGGTACCAGTCCGGTTAAAGTCTGGTTGCCCGGTAACATATAAACAAATAGGCCTGACATACATAGATCCGTTTCCACAGCTAACTTAAGTAAGCAAACAAGTTTAAGATTTATTGCTTTAATAGTCGTCCTAGTTTAGCTATATGAGAGGCTCGCGCTTAATATAAGAACGGTATTTTCGGTTATTCCAGAAATATCACATAATTTACTTATTAAAATAAGTGTTAAACAAAATCCTTCGGCTTTATCTCTGTTATTTAAAACCTGTGTGAGGGTTGTTACAGTATGTTATTTCTGATTAGTAAGCTAAGCTTTGCATGTCCCAGAATGAAAACATTAAGTTTATTTGCTACAGTTTGATACTGGAAAAATCAACTAAGTAAATTATCTCTATACTCCAGTTCCACAGATAGCAAGGTATTGACTCCACATGGTTTCAAACTTATTCATTTTTAAGTTTTTATATGTGATTAGTTCTCAACTTTGTACAAAGATATTATCTCTGTTTTAAAAAGGCTAAGCTGTGGAATTTGACGTTGCATCTTGTTTCGATAAATGTAAAGTTTTGCTTGCATGATGATTTTGCTCTAAACAGTATTAAAGTTACTATTTCCAAATAGAAATATCTGTTTTTGTTAAAGTTACGAATGCTGTATTGCCATTTTCTGTAAGATAAGTTTGAAGTTTTGACCAGAATTCTTTTACTGTTCCACAGTTCCAAAACAGATGTTGGATAGTTTCAGGTGTATTTTTGCAAAAGCTGAACAAATCGTTATTAATAATATTCATTTTAGATAAAAGGTAATTTGTTCCAAGTATCCTATGGTTGATTCTAAATTGAACCAAGGTAACTTAGGATCTTTTGTTATTTTATAAGGTAAGGCATATAATCATTCAAATTCAAAGTTTGGAACACTAACTACTTCATTTTTCCATTTACCTAATGCTTTGGGATATACATTATTTCTAATCATGATGTCATATATGTTTCGACAGCTTTTCTCATTTTGTAGAATTAAGGAAAGTATTAGTGGACGAATAGGGTTTGGCTGTTACAGGCTAAATGCACAATATTCAGGTTTGCCAAATAATTCCTGACAGCAGTTATAATACCTTCATATTCCAGAAAATTGGACTGTATATTATAGTGTTCATTCGATTCTATGTATGAATAAAGATTTCCATTTTTGTTTAAAATGTCATTGATAAAAGTTATTCCTCTTGTAAACCACCTTTTGTAAAACACATTAGAGCCTCCGATTGAAATTTAAACATTTTAAAAATGTTTGATGCTTCTAGAAGCCCTTATAAAATAAATACATTTGATGTACTCATTGATCACATAGTAATAGTGTTAAATAAACTATTTACATATTGTTTATATTAAATATATGATATATGGAATGTTTTCACTAGATGATATATGTATAAGATCTATATCTTGCAATAAACTAACCCTCATGTCAAAGGTGTACCCTAATGTCTGTGGATTGGAGAACAAATATATACTTGCAGACCATATAAGCGTAATTTAACAATATATCAAGTACCATGGACGTCAGTATGGACTTCATGATTCATATCTTTCTTTGTTTAGAGTTGTATTAATTGATTTACTGATACAATATCAAGTTTATATATGCATGCAGCTGACATATCACTCTCGACTGACAAAACGGTAAACAATCACTCCCATAATATGATATAAGCATAATTACAATGTCTCTTCCTCCTTTCCCTTCAATTCAACCGTAATATTAAAGTATACTCAGAGTATATTTGGAAAACTCAACAAATGCTTCCGAACGAATGGGACCGAACGAACTGTTTGGTGCCGAAACGTCTTGATTTCAACTACACATATTTGGGGATTTATTTTGTTAAAAAATATAATTTATCGGTCATAGCAATAAAATATCAAGAAATTGATAAAAATCACTCATAAATCTGCAATATTTTCATCAATACAACATTATATAAAAGAGCACTATTTTGCGGAGAGCTACAATCGAAAACAGAACCAAATTCATCATTTTGCTTCCAAAAACCATTGAGCGGCACCTAGTAATCTCCGAGCCACTATTACCGAGTACGGAAATTGGCGAAGAGTTCCGATTGCTAGTACTCTCCGAGCCACTATTACCGAGTACGGAAATTGGCGAAGAGTTCCGAATGTGTGTAGCCGTCTAAATCGTAACCAATCGTGAACGTTCGGCCAATCCCGTCATTCTTCGGCGGCGAAGTAGTGTACGAGATGTTGCGAATGAATCGTAACATTTTTAAAAACGAGTGTTCCAATTGATCTCATCATAATGAAAAAAGCACCGCATATAATAGAAAATGCACTGCATATCATACGAAATGCACCACGTATAAAGCCGTTTGTACCGAATATAATGTAATTGAAACCACCGAATATAAAGACGTATCCACCACGTATATTAGAATATGTACCACATATAAAGTCAACAGAAGCACTGCATATAAATACAAAAGTACTTCATATAATGTTCAAAGGACATCATATATTAGATAAACTACTGCATATAGTAACAAATGCACTACATATGACGATAACTGGACCGCATATAATGGTTTATCTACTGCATACAATGACTTATCTATCGCATATAATGATTAATCTAATGCATATAAATACTTTTCTACCACATATAAAGATTTATTTACCACATATAATTAACAAGAGCTGTCGGAGAAAAGCGCAGCACGACTATTCAATTTTTCGGAGAAGAATAAATTTATAGATAGTATATACCATTAGAAAACAAGGCTACAAAAATGTGGGGTGGGGTTGGGAGCACAACTATGTGTAAGAAGTGACCAAAACTAAACAGAAATATGTAAAAAAAATAAATAAAAAAAAATCGAGTTTTGAGTGGGATGCGGGGTGGGGGTGGGGTAGAGGCGGGGATGGATGGTGGGGGAGTGGGGGTGTTGAGGGCAACATATATGTGTAAGAAGCTATGTCATAATTCACCAAAACAACACAAAAATATGAAGATTTTGTTTTATTAAAAATCGAGTTTGAGTGGGGATGGGGTAGAGGCGTCGGGTGGGGAGGGCAACATGTGTAAGAATTGACTAAAACAACAAAGAAATATGTAAAAAAAAAACTCAAGTGGGGCGGGGTGAGAGGCGGGGTGGTGGGGGGGGGGGGTGGGGAGCGGGGGAGCGGGCAACATATATGTGTAAGAATTGACAAAAGCAACACAGACATATGTAAAAAAAAGGAAGAATAGTTTCAAGTGGGGGTGGGGTGGGGGAGTGGGGGGGAGAGGCGGGAGTGAGTTGGGGGCGGGGGGGGGGGTGCAACATAATTGTGTAAAAATTGACTAAAACAACAAAGAAATATGTAAAAAAAAAAGGTGGGGGAGGGGGTGGCGGGCGGTGAGGGGGCAACATATATGTGTAAGAATTGACAAAAGCAACACAAAAATATGTAAAAAAAAGTTTCAAGTGCGTGTGGGGGAGAGCGGGGGGATAGGCGGGAGTGGGTTTGGGGCGGGTGAGGGGGCAACATAATTATATGTGTAAGAATTGAGTAAAACAACAAAGAAATATGTAAAAAAGAAAAGAAAAAAAGTTTCAAGTGCGGGGGGGAGGGGGTGAGAGGCGGGGTGGGGGTGGGGCGGGGTGGGGAAGGTTGCAACATATATGTGTAGGAATGACTAAAACAACACACAAATATGTAAAAAAAACAACAACAAAATTAGATTTCCAAGTGGGGGTTGTGGGGTGGGAGCGGGGGTGAGAGGCGGGAGTGGGATGGGGGGGGGGGCGGGGGGTGCGGGGGCAACATATGTGTGTAAGAATTGACAAAAACAACAAAGAAATATGTAAAATAAAAATAAAGTTCCAAGTGTGGGGCGGGGTGGGGGTGATGGGCTGAGAGGGTGGGGGGGGGGGGAGGGGGGTTGCAACATATATGTGTAAGAATTGACAAAAGCTACACAGAAATAGGTAAAAAAAATGTAATATTTTCAAGTGGGTGTGGGGTGGGGTGGGGTAGTGTGGAGCGGGGGTGAGGGTGAGAGGCAGGAGTGGGTTGGCGGGGGTGTTTGGATGGGGCAACATATATGTGTAAAAATTTACTAAAACAACAAAGAAATATATAAAGAAAAAAAAAGTTTCAAGTCTGGGGCGGGGTGTGGGTGATGGGTTGAGAGGCGGGAGTGCGTTGGGGGTTTGGGGGTGGGGGGGCCAACATATGTGTGTAAGAATTGACTTAATCAACAAAGAAATATGCAAAAAAAAAAAGTTTTGGCATGCTGGGTGGGGTGATGGGGTGAGAGGGGGGCGGGGGGGGGGGGCGGGCAGGGTTGCAACATATATTACACATATATGTTGCCACCCTGCCCTGACAAAAGCAACACAGAAATAAGTAAAAAAAAAAAAGTTTCAAGTCTGGGGCGGGGTGGGGGGGGGGGGGGGGGGGGTTGGGGGGTGATGGGGTGAGAGGCGGGGGTGGGGTGGTGGGGGCAGGGAGGTTTGCAACATATATGTTTAAGAATTGACTAAAACAACACAGAAATATTTTTAAAAAAAAAATCAAGTGTGGGGCGTGATGGGTGGGGTGATAGGGTGAGAGGCGGGGGGGGGGGATGGCGGGGAGTGTTGCAACATATATGTGTAAGAATTGACAAAAGCAACACAGAAATATGTAAACAAAAAAGAAAAAATGTTCAAAGTCTGGGGCGAGTTGGGGATGGTGGGGGGGGGGTGGGTGGGTGATGGGGTGAGAGGCTGGGGGGGGGGGGTAGGGGTGGTGGGGCGGGAAGGGTTGCAACATATATGTGTAAGAATTGACTAAAACAACACAGAAATATGTAACAAAATAATAAAGGTGTGGTGGGGAATTGGGGCGGGGTATAGAGGGGGAGGAGGGAGCCCATGCCCAAATATGGGTGAAGTAATAAGATGCATAATGCTTTAACAAATCCCAAACCAAAATTATAGATATATACATGCTTACATTCAAACCTAGATCTGCCTTTATTGCATATTTTATTGGCCATCACAATTTGGGTTCCATGGGAGCCCAGAATTTGCAGAAGACAAAATTACCTATCCAACCCTTTACAACATACTATAAGGGAACCAATTCCAAAATTTAGTTCAGCTTGGACAAAACATATAAGAGATATAGACCTGTAAACACAGCTTACACGCAAAATTTGATGTGAAACAGACATATTTTAAGGGCTATTAGAATTTGGGTTCCATGGGAGCCCAGGGGTTACAGGAACCAAAATTACTTGAGCAGCCCTTACGATAATGCTATAAGGAAGCTAATAGCCAAATTTTGTTGTGCTAGGGTAAGAATTCTAAGAGATATAGACTTGTAAACACAGCTTACACGCAAAATTTGATGTGAAATGGGGCACATTTTATGGGCTATCATAATTTGGGTTCCATGGGAGCCCATGGGTTACAGGAACCAAAATTGCTTATGCAGCCCTTCAGATAATGCTACAAGGAAGCCCATGAACACATTTGGCTGTGGTAGGATAAGAAATGTAAGAGATATAGACTTGTAAACACAGCTTACACGCAAACCTATATGTGGGACGCCGACGCCGACGCCGACGCCGACGCCGACACCAACGCCGACGCCGACCCCGGGGTGATTACATAAGCCCTCTTATTCTTCGAATAGTCGAGCTAAAAATGCACTGCATATCATGAAAGATATACCACATATAAAGGGAAATGCACTGCATATATTAATCGGCAATATCATAAGACAGTCGTGGCGGTCGGTCATGTCATTACTGGTAATTTTGATATTATAGTTAAACGTATTTGGCATTTGTTTTTTAAAGGTCCGAAGTATAGATTACCTTCTGTGATTGATTTTAATGCATGTCGTGGTCAGATATCCCAATCCATTAAAGGTTTTAGTATTAAATGGTATCGTCCATAACAGCTAATAATATAATTATTGTTTGACGCCTCCATGACGTCAATGTTTTATCTCAGGAACTCGGAAGTACTAATTCGTATACTCCAGTGCAATCTACTGAAGAAAGATACAAATATCGGACAGAGAAAGCAGCATTCAAGGATGATAGTCAACCACAAAACACAAAAACAAACACGCAAACAGACAATCGAAAAGGCAAAAGTAATAAAAAATGCAAACGACATCACAAACACAAAAGGGTTGACAATAGGTCTACCGCCTTGGACCGGTCAGTGGCATCAAAGGCCACTGGGGGTTTAAAACCGGTTCTAAGGGTGCCCCAAACCTCACACTTTCGACGCATATCACTCAGTGCAAGATGTTCAAGGCTGGAGTAGACGAAAAGCAAAACAGACTTCCAACGATGTATTGGATTCCCAAATTACACAGACAACCATAGAAAGTACGTTTTATTTACAATTTTAGTTCTTGCACCACAACAAATATCTCCAAACTTTTAACATCTTGTCTTTCTGTCGTTAAAGATCACGTTAAACAATATTGCTCTAAAGCTTATGGAAACTCTGGTATTAATTTATTTTGGTCTATTAAAAATTCAGGCGACTTTCTTGATACAATTTGCAATAAACGTCAAGCTTCATCTTTTAAGTACTTTTTTTTTTTTACACTAATTACAACTTTACCTCACAACCTTATCAAAGACAAGCTGATTGTTCTCTATCAAAAATCTTTTGTTAGGGAAAATACTACATTTCTGGACTGTACTAATATTAAAGCGTTTTTTACTAGTAGCAATATTGTCAACCCTTTTTATATGTTTGTGACGTCATATGCCTTTATTATTACTATTGTCATTCTTGTCTGTCTTTTACCTTGTTTTGGGTTTTACTGTGTTCTGTGAAAGCTGCATTTTCTGTTCGATTTTTATACTTACTTTTATTGTTGTAGATTCGTTTTGATGGAATGTACTTTTACTTACACTGTCTTTGAGCGCTGAAGACAGGATAACAGCAAGGCTGCGTACACCCAAACTCGATTTAAGCTAACCAGTAGGTCTTATGTATTGCCTACCGACCGTTCCAAGTCAATAACCCTGTCTTCACCACTTGTTGTATTGTTTATTATCCTTTTTATTGTATATTTAAATAGCTCTTTGTTGTACAGTGTGGACCTAAGCTGCTATTGCGTTTGTGCGATCTGATTTCTATAGGGCCATGTTTTTCATTTTAGAGTCTCAGCTCTCAGGCTTGACAACATGCCTTCAAAAGCACGGACGTATCCGTAATGCCACCCACTCGAAGATGGAATTCACTTTATTTTATAATGTTCTCTGTAACATGCATCAGGAAATGTTTGTAAAATATAATAACGGTAACGATCAAACTTTCCAAATTGCATATAATGTTAGAAATCTAGCATCATTTGTTTTTTAAATTGAATATAATTGAATTGGGTTTTAAGGCGCACCAACACATGAAAGGTTATATGGCGCCTTACAGGCATGAACATGCCAGGCTCATCCTCCATGTACATCGAGATAACATATGGAGAATGGGTCTAGAACCTTCTCACTCTGAACTGCAGAGTTGCTGCAAATTCTATTGTAGACACTCCATTTACGTTGGAGCCACGTTGATTGTTTTTCTGCCACTGCTCTTAGTGATGTTAGCGAGATGGCACATGAAACAATGCAGGTGTCATGATGAAGACACTTAACGAGCATGAACAAAAAATGACAAAATGAATATGAATGGGGACGGGGACAGTCCTACGCCTCTGCATGTGACGGTGTGTTTGCAGTGGTTGTATACTACCCCGGCAACCATACGGGTTTTTTTTTAAAGCAGAAATGAAACATATGACTTTAAAATGAATGCAGGTATCCCCTGTGTACATGAAGCGTGATATATAACGTATGTTGAAGTATTATACAAAAGAGTATGAAAGTGGACCTTTGGAAACGGCCGAACACGATAAATACGAAATATTGCAGTCTCGGTTTGATTGAGACTGTTCATGAACGGTAGTGAAATATGCTTGCTACCGTTCACACACCCCTAGCCCCGGGTTGACACAATGGCATTTGTTAATAAAGAGGATCTTACATGAGTGCTCATTCATTATTGAATTATTAGACGAGTTGGCAAAATGATATAATGCGAGGCTCTTGCCGAGCCGAGCATTATATCATTTAGGATAACGAGTTTAATAAATTCAATAATGAATGAGAACGAATGTTAGATTTTATTGATCACATAACTTATAACGTCACAATACGTCAGAAAACGTACATAAACGTGACGTCCATGACGTCATTAACTTTATGTTATACCACTAGTGGAATATCGAAAATATTGAATGGTGTTATTACACTCCCACACCGCATGTTATGTGATAAATTAACCATATTAATAAGTGTGTACTGAAGGGACTTTTGGCTTTTTGTGCCTATCTTAAAGTAAAGATATACATCAATAATATCAAGCAATTACGCAAATCTATTTCAAATTATACTCAGAACATTTAAACAGGCACACATTTTGATTTTTGATTTTCGATGAATTTTAGTCCGTTGTTGTTGTTCGTTTCAGATTCAAGATCATATTTGATGTAAGTAAACATCTGTTAACATATGGCGATAAAGAGATTTCTCAGTTAACATATGGCGATAAAGAGTTTTTTCAGTTAACATATGGCGATAAAGAGTTTTTTCAGTTAACATATGGCGATAAAGAGTTCTTTCAGTTAAAACACATTTTAACTTTAACTTTAACATCTTTAACATCTCTAGAAATTGAGGGAGTTGTGTTGCTTTTTCAAATGTACTGAGTGTAGTATACAGGAAAATGATACTGGTTATAAGTAAGCACACGCAATTGTCAAAAGAAGAAACTTTGAAATGATATTATTGTGGCAGCTATGCTGGATGCTTCGCACTGACTGGAGGAGCTGGGTGACTATGGCTACCAGACGGATATTGTGGTCCAGGGTACTGTGGAGGTGGGATACCATAGCTATCAGTAGCTGGCTGTGCCCCCAGGGTACTGTGGTGGTGGGTAACCATAGTTAACAGGTGGGTACTGTGCACCTCGGTTTTGCGATTCTGATTCACGGGGAGACGTTTTACCGCCGCCACATTGCACAGGCAACGCTACTGTGAACCCATATAATACTGCAATAATCTAAGTAAGGCGCGGTATAAGCATTCGAAGTAAAGGTGTAACACGCCCTTGAGTTGTGTGTGAATTAAAATTTAAATGCCATGTTGTCATTTATATCTAGACCCATATTAAAAATGAATAACTTACATTCTCATCACAAATGACACACAGTTGCCAAAAAATCCACAGAAAAATGGGGGTCATGTATCTTCTAAGAAAGAACTTGTCTCATGAATAAATGCTCCTTTAAAAACATAAACACAGAGATGCCATACTATTGTATTCATACACTCATTTCCATATAAGCAAAAGAAATTAAAAACTCACAATTTTAACATTGTTGATTACAAGTTGAGCTCCCAGTGGGATTTGAACCGTAGCATGAACACGTTGTTGATGCGTGTGTTGCCCCTGTGACTATTGTGATGACCCGTGACTATGTTTATTTATGATGTTGCATTTACACGTTTATTATTATATTTGTCATTCAAGATCATTTAAATTAGTAGCATGTACATATGTATGGATAATTTTGAAATGATGTTTTTGACTGATCGTTTTATTGGGATAACAATAGGTTAAGTTTGAGGTTTTGTGCATCCTAAAACATGGGTTAAACCCCCAGCGGTAGCCTATTGGCAACCCCTTTGTGTTTGTGATGTCACTTGCCTTGTTTTTTAGTAACATTGTAATTGTTGTTTGTATTAGTACGTGGTTGTGATTGAATGTGTTCTGTGAAAGTAGATATAAAAATCGAAAGGAAAAGTAGCATTCAAGGACGACAGTCAACCACAAACACACACAGAAACAAAGAACAACTTTAAAGATGAATAAAAGGCAAGATAAGACATCACAAACACAAAAGGGTTGACAATAGGGCTACCGCATTGAAACGGTCAGCGGCAAAAAAGCCGCTGGGGCTTAAACCAGGTTCTAGGGTGCACTCAACATCACGTTTACCCTATTGTCATCCCAGTAAACAAAATAAAGATATCCCCGCCAGGTTATAATCTCTAACAAACAAGACAGCATTAATAGGCAGTATAAGTAAAGCACATACATGATCATGTGTGGCTTTAAATTAGAAAAACCCTTTAAACCGGCGCTAGGGTTCTTGAGAGTTGTTGCACTTTATATTACCTCTCATGAACAGATTCAATAAAACCGAGTCGGCTGCTTTCTCTTTTTTTTTGTGTGTTTGTGGCTACCAAGGGATATATTTATCAGTATTTATACACGAGTAAAGTAAAGTACCAACAGGTAAGGTAGGTGCCACAATGAACCTATAGAGACCGCCGCAGATATATTATCAAAGTCAGAGGGAGAGAAATTATTTATCCACCTCCATTTAAGTAACGGCTATTGGAGAAAATACAGGCACGTTACTGCGTTATTAACACCATCAGGTAGATAACAATTTCGAATAAAAGTAGATAAAAAATCGAACAGGAAAAGTAGAATTCAAGGACGACAGTCAACCACAAACAAACCTCTCAGGATGATGCACATTTCAACACAATGAGAAGAAAAGTATATTCAGGTTGTTAATATGCAGATGTATATGCAGACGATATATATGAAGGTATAGTGAAACCCAGGAGCAACACATTGGATTGTTAAGTGATCTATATTCTAGTAAATATCTCACAATCATGCTAAACCAGCAAAATGTATCATTTTTAGAAGAAATGGCATTGATTGGTGATGTAGTTCAGAATGATAGGCCTGAAAAAACATTATGAATATCTCAAATAACAAAACCTGGTCAACGCGTTTTTTCGGATAGGGAAGTTTATTCCGAAGTAGCATTAACAATCAAGGAGGTTTGAGAAATTGAACTTGAGCAGGCATTGAAACAGCCGTTTTTATCTGTGTCCAATCTGATATTTGTCAAACATTACTCGTTCCTTCGTCCTGCAAAGTGATGCTTGGATAGCGAGATTGGAGCTGTTTTGTTACAGATGAATATAATTGAATTGAATGTTGTTTAACGGCTCATCAAAACAGTATAGGTTATTTAGAGCCGCCCCAGAGGGAGGGGAAGTATACGGGAATCCGGGAACCGTGCCCTACTCTTATTATCAAATAGATTCCTATGGTTCTTTAACGTGCTCGGAGGATAGACCGATACACGGGATCGCCCGGTTTACGTCCCCATCCGACGGAAGTGTCTTAACCAAGAACACACCCACGAAACTTAGTGGCATCACGGAGGACTGAACCCGGGGCTTCCGGTTACAAATCCTTCGCGCTACCGTCTACGCCACCCCAGCCCTCATTTGTTAACAGATGAAAGCAGCTAGATATTAGTATAGAGATTCTCTGTTGAATGGTCTTTCACGTCATTTTCCAGCATCTGTTAGGCTATGTATGACGTTGAATTTTAGTGGTGAAACAGACCATTGACTTATTCCTGAATACCTCCCACCATCCGTAACCGTCTACATTTTCTAATCTTACATGTCGAACTTCCAGTGGGATTTTAACCCGCAGCGGTGACAGGCGAGACTGTTTCAAATTGAAGAAACTAATGACTATTAAGTTATTGAACGTGAATGTTTAGGAGTTTATTCTAGAATTAAAATATTTGAAAAGTATGTAGGGAAGAATTCAACAACGACTCATTATCCTACATACATAAGTGTTAGGTAGACCGTACGAAGGGCATTAAAAAGAGAAAAAAAAGAGAATGAACCTAGAACCTTCTCACTTGCAGAACTGCAAATTCCATTGTAGACACTCCATTTACGCTGAGCAACGTTTATTGTCTTGCTGGCACTGCTCTAGTAATTTGAACGAACTGGCACCTGAAACAATGCAGGGGTCATGATGAAGACCTTTACTGAGTTTGAACAAAAAACGATAAAATGAACATGAATTTTGGGTTGGGGTGGTGGGTGGGTGGGTGTTTTCTACCCGACTGCCTACCCATCTAACAGGATCTGCAGTAGCCCTATCATTTGCCTGGGAACCACAAGGGGATATAAATCGTCGTGGTTCTGTGATTGCTACGTTTGCTGGCCGACTGTCATATCCATTCTTACCAATATGTTGCTGTAACTGGTTGCTGCTATGTGAAATGGCACTTAACAGTGACGTTGTTTCATAAATAAATACATTTGCTGCTCAATAATAATTATTGATGCACAGTTGTTTGCTAAGCTCAACACATTACTTTAATAAAAACGAAATTGTTAAATAGCCATATACCATAAAATATAGTACGTTAAATATTTGCTGAGAGAACCAGACAGACACCAATTGCCACAGTCATTAAACAACGGAAATGGCGGTGGATTGGCCACACACTCCGAAAGATCCCCAGAGCATTGACCGACAGGCCCTTGACTGGAACCCGCAAGGGAAGAGGAAGAGAGGGAGACCAGTCAGGACATGGAGACGAACTCTTGACACCGAGCTCCAAACCATCTCCATGTCTTGGAAGGAGGCAAAGGCGGTAGCACAGGACAGGTCCAGATGGCGAACTGTAGTGAAGGCCCTATGCCCCTCACAGGGGTGAAGAGAATTAAGTAAGTAGGTAAATATTTGCTACATCAATATAAGCATTTTAATAATTAATTACCATCTTACGAAGAAAGAAATCTATTATTTAGTGTTTGTATTATATAGAGCATTTTCCATGCACATCAAACAGTCTTTCTATAGAGCATCGTAGTATACAGCAGGTTATGTACATACAACATATTTCCAGATATTAAAACCAGTTTGCTATGTTTTCAATATTTATTCATTTAGTTTGTTGAATAGCAAATAGTTTCGTATTTTTAAAACAACACAAGCATAGATTATCATACTTGTTATAATTTATATCATAAAATCATTATTTAAAACTATCTTGTATGCTGCAGTATAATAAAACAGTTTGTGATCTAAACACAATTAGCACAAACTTAACAACATTTTGATATAGAGCAAACAAACACGCCCAGAGTTCAGCCTCTTGTCAGATATGCATTTATTGATTTGCAAAGCCCTTTCCTGACATTATCGTTTTATAATAGTTACAATGTAACAATGTTCGCCAAACAACCGCCAAAAGCATGCATATATAAACATTAAATTATGATTCACACGAATTTGAAATGTTTAAAACAAAATCAGTTACCTTTTAGAGAAAGGAGTAGAACGAAAAAAAAGAGTTCCACATATCCTTTGGCGTATGTAACTGACTATATCAACGGGTTGAGCGTTATAAAAATTCACGTGAAACGATTTCCAATATTTGTTTTCAGCTGGATACGAAAATGGATAAGTGTTCTTTCTTAACTAACACCGATTGGTTATAAGAACTTCCGTAAATGAGGAAGGGATGTACTGTTTATTTAAATAATGTATTCGTAAACCCACCTTAAAGCTGAAGTGGCAGATGAGAATAATGGTCCTATTAAAACCACAGCAACCAAACGCAATGGCTCCGCACATGAAACGATCAAATTAAATAGTCAATGAACAGGACAAAACACAACATAAACCGAGATAAAGACAGGGTCACCAACATGGAACGGTAAGTAGCTTCAATCAGTTGTATGTGTACACAGCAAGTAGATATGAAAGTCGAACAAGAAATGTAGCATTCATAATCCACAGCCAACAAAAAAAAGGCACAGAATAAAGAACAACTACGCAGATGAATCAAAGGCAAGCTATGACATAATAAAAATTAAAGGATTGACTTTTATTCATCTTTATAACTGTTGTTTCTTTCTATGCGTGCTTTTGTTAAATGTGGTCCTTGATTACTACATTTGCTGCAGCCCTTTGTTTATCGTAAATAAATAATTAGGACAAAATGCATAGTCAAGTCACGCGCTGCCAACAATTATGTAAATAGCATCAACAATTGCATGACGTCATTGATTCCTCGTCATTGTATAAAAACATACAAAGCGTAGATTTATTTTGTGAATTGTCCAGTTCATTGACTATTTAATGTTCTAATTTGATTTAACTTTTATAATGGTAACCCCCTATTTCTCTTTAATTTTTTCAGGAATTGAAGAATTTAATAATACAATTGCTTTAGTTCCTGTTGATGACGCAGCTAATAATGTAAAGTAATTATTGTGCCAAGCCTACATTACGTCAATGTTTATCTGGAAGAACTCATTAGATTACTCCACTTCAATCTACTGAGGATGATATTGTTTTCACGCCTATCACTCGGTGCACTACATTCAAGGCTGGGGTAGACGAAGAGCAAAACAAATTTCCAACTATTTTCTGGATTCCTATATCACATAAATAGCCTCTATATCACATAAATAGCCTTATAAAATCCGCTTTAGTTTTAATTCTAATGCCTGCACCACTACAAACATCCACTGCATGTTTAGTGGTTGACCCATTTACAGTTACTAAGCTTTCCTCTTTGATTGTACGATGGCCGGACATATTGTGGACCCTATGATGACGTCTGCCTTAATCCTTTTTAAGTATATACGATTTTTCACTACATACCACCTTACCACATCACCTCATCAAACTTATTGGTGGACCCATTTACAGTTCGCCACTATGCATTCCTCTTTAATTGTGCGATGACCGCACAGGCTGTGAACCCTATGATAACGTCTACCTAAAGCCCAAAAGGACGGTGACGTTTGATGTTTGTCTGCAATCTTGTCTTGTCTTGTCGTGCCCTCAATGCTTTGTTTTCTTGTTGCTCTGGCGTCTGCGAAGTCATTAAGTACCTTCTTTGTGGCTTTCTAGGCTATTTCTTTTTGTATTTATATACACACGAGCATCTTTGTGTTTTACTTATATTGCCTATTAATGCTGCCTTGTTGGTTAGAAAATAGTTCATGGCGGGGATTTCTTTATTTACAATGTCCCGTTTTATTGGGATGACAGTAGGGTGAGTGTGAGGTTTGGTGCACCCTAGAACCTGGTTTAAACCCTCAGCGGCCTTGTTTGCCACTGACCGTTCCAAGTCGGTAGCCCTATTGTCAACCCTTATGTGTTTGTGATGTCTTATTTGGCATTTCATTCATCTTTGTTTCTGTGTGTGTTTGTGGTTGACTGTCGTCCTTGGATGCTACTTTTCCTGTTCGAATTTAATATCTATATGTATTGCTCTCATTAAAAACTTTCGCTAGAGAAAAACTACATTTTTGGCCTGTAACAATATTAAAGCGTTTGTTGTACTAACGGCAATTTAGAAAAGTACACTAGGTGGCCACCACGAAGTTTGTGAAGTACTCATTTTTCTATTAGATAATATTTTCCTCTGGTATGGAACTAACATTTATAGACATATATGTACGAACTGTGAACCTCTTTTCGCAGATTCGTTCTTGTATTGCTATGAACGAGATTTCATATTGAGTCTTTTACCAAGTAGTCAGGCTGATGTAATTTAAGTCTTTAAATAAGACACATATCGGTATCTGGATGACATATTGAATATTGACGATCCTTTCTTTTCTACTATGGTTAAACTATATATCTTAAAGGACTTCAACTCAACAAAGCTTACATTTCTGATAGTGTCGCTTCTTTTCTTGATTTACATCTCTCTATTGAACATGGTGAAATAATTAGTGAAATCTATAGTAAGAGAGATGATGAAACAATTAGTAAATTCTATAGCAAGAGAGATGATTTTATTTTTGATATTGTTACGTATCCCCACTTAGAAGTATTCCCACTTAAATGGGGATGTCTTACTTCTTATGGAGTCTATTTTTCTCAATTTATTCGTTTTTCTAGAGGTTGTAGCCGTGTTGAGGGTAATATTTGTATAACGAAGAAGCTACTGTAGCAGGGCTACAGTTACCATAAAATTCGACAAAAACTTTACTAAATTTTACTATCATAACCCTGATCGCCTTTTAAAATATAAAACAATACGAATGGAGATAGTTGGAAATCGTCGAACACGTTAAATACAGAGAAATATTGAAGTCTCGGTTTGATTGAGACATTTTATGAATGGTAGTGAAAAGTATTTGATACCGTTTACGCCCTCTAGCTCCGGGTTGAGCAGAAAATCAATATTTATAGGGTCAATAGTACAGAAATTTGAGTCATCCCGAAGATGGTATACATATGACGGTGAACATAGAATCTTCAATGCGGTATTTTTACACCATTCAATGGCCAGCGGCGTATGGTCAAACAAAACGCTTTGCCCTAAACGAGAAAACAATGGGCGAAATAAACAAAATGAAATTTATTTAGGAGCAGAGGTTATGAAGCCTGCGTATCATAGGTAACAGTCAAAATAATAAATTAAAAGCAACTTAAGCAATATCCTACGACAAGGACTATCACAATCTAACTTCTATGATGATGTGATTTACAAACTTCGTAATATCCTTGGTCATAATCACTTTCATACAGTCTTTATTTAACTAAAATAGTTTATCGAAAGAGGTTATGATCCTATCATTTTGCAACTCTCTGCATGTTTAGTGGCTGACCCATTTACAGATCGCATGCCGACTGTGCGATGACAGGACAGAGTGTGGACCCTATGATGACGTCTACCTAAATCGTCAAAGGACGTTAACATTTGATGTTTGTCCTAAATCGTGTCATGTCGTACCCTTAACGGTTTGTTAGTTTGTTGTTCTGACTTCTTTCATTCAGTACCTGATGGGTGGCTGTTGGTTCTTTATATTCATATATACCTGATCATGTATGTGTTATACGTATATTTCCTATTAATACTACCTAGTTAGTTAGCGAATATAACCTAGCGGGAATATCTTTATTTACACTTTTACTGTTCGAGTGTGATGACAATACGGTAAGAGTGAAATTTGGTGCACCCTAGAACGTGGATTAAAACCACAGCGGTCTTTTTTGCCGATGACTATCAAGAGCGGTAACCCTATTGTTAACCATATGTTTGTGATGTCGTATCTTGCCTTTTATTTATTTTTGTATTTTTGTGCCTGTTTTTGGTTGATTTTGGTCATTGAACGCTACATTTCCTGTCCGACCTTTATTTCTACTTTTAGTTTGTGATAGGGTGTGGACTTGCGGTGTCATTGTGTTTGGATGCTGTAAATTCTACTAGAGACATTCTGAAGAATTCTGATATACCGACCGGAAATTAACTAATTCATCTCTTTATCAAGGGCAATATACCTTTTAAGTTTCCTCATGGTGGATGTAGTCCGGCAGTAGTAAAAAAAAAATATCTTCCACACAATATATTTTGATGGTTTTCATATATTTAAGGTATGCTGATACTGATTCTGAATGATGCCACATTGACATCGTTGAGGAAATTGTAATATCCAAGATGGCCGCAAAGATGGCTGCCTGACATTAAAATGACAATATATTGGTTTCTGTATTAGCTAGGACATTCATTTTGGTGTCTATGGATAGGTTTCTTTGGTCAAGGAATCCATTTCTAACTTCACCTTACTTATAAGTTGAACACAAATATTCAAGATGGCTGCCAAGATGGCTGACGTGAGATTACAATGACGATATCTTGGCTTCTCTATTAGCTAGGACAATCATTTTGGAGTTTATGATTAGGTTTTTGGGGTCAAAGAATCCATTTATGACTTATACCAAAGCTTATTAACTTATGATGGCTGCCAAGAAAGATGGCTTTGTTGGTTGTGTAGGTGTATTAATGGTTAGTAGTGGGTAACAAGAGGTTATAAATGCTGTTTTTGGAGGCGTATCACGTATGCTCTCCGGAAAGTACTATCCACAGAACACCAGGGCTCTTAAGATAGTCACTGAGGAAGTCTTGCACTGTGTGTTAGAATGTATCGAAAGTCATAAGGATTTATTGGTACAATTAGAGGCTAGAACTGCTCGTAGTAGAATATCTAAACTGTAGTAAGACATATTAAGCCTGGGCTATGGAATGCTGTGTGGTCAGATATGTTTATCGAAAAAACGTATATGCGGTATGGTCGGGGGGCTTTTGGTATTACACCCAATCCATCTGCTCTGAAAGATGGGCATTGAGTCTTTATGTATGCAAGCGACCCATCGAAGATGTAGCCGATATGAGAGAAATCGCTACAGGTTACAACAATGAGAAAATGGTCCCCACAACACCCAAACGAAATGGCATCGTAGGTCCGCACTGTACCACAAACAAAGAGCAAATTAACTATACAGCGAAAAGGACAATACATAACACAATGAGTGGTGAAGACAGAGTTACCGACTTGGAACGGTCAGTAGGCAATATGGCCCATTGGTTAGCTTAAATCGATTTTAAATGTATACAACCTCGCTATTATCCTGTCTTCGGCACTTAAATTGACAAGACACTGTAAATAAAAGTACATCCAATCAATAAAAAATCTCTAACAATAAAGTCCATATCCAGAGAAATTAGGAAACGATACATGTTATGTTATTGTAAAACTATATAAAACATAATTAGAAACATAGCAGTTGCAACCAAAGATAAAACCAATCTAGCGTATGACCACAATAACCAAGGGACGGCAGTTCATGCACCAGCTTTCCCTTTTAGGATTTCAGAAGGGGCAATCATGGAGTCCCATGAGGTTGTCCGGTCATCGCACAAGTGAAGCGCAGTAACTGACTTTAAAGGGGTCAATCACCAAGCATGAAGTGCATTGTAATACTAAAGGGTCGTATTTCTTTTTTGACGAATGTCCTGATTAAATTGTGTAAAGTGGCAGGAATTCATTACGCCTTTTTAATTTCTGAAGTTTATGTATCACATCTCTATAGAATAAAGGTTATGATATTCCTAGTCGCAGAAAAGTTTTTAGGTTGTGTTTTACTTCTCCGTCAGGTTTTCGTTGCGGCGATAGAATATTGATAAAGATCTGCCAAGTTTGTGATAACGGAAACCTTGTTGAAGGGGTTTACTTGTAATAACTTAATTTTGATAATTGAAATCCTTAACATCGTTACATGCCAGTTCAAGTCAACAATAAAGAAGAAAAGAAGCTCGTATGAAATACCATGTATAGGATAGAGAGAACCTTAGCAAAGAATGAAGTCAGTATTATTGATAGTAACGACGTCCTATGGTTAATTAATTGACCGTCAAATGGTAAAGTTCAAGACTTGACCAATTCTAGAGCTATATTTCTAGGACGCTGGCAAACGTGAAGCCTCTCTCTCGCTCCCATGACAATGCGATCAGATATACCGTCAGAGCTATCATGAAGAAGCTCAGATGCGGTTGTGCATCTGAGCAACCTTGTTCAACTGCGAGATGTGGTTGTTATACTGCAACTGTTTTCTGTCACGCAACATGCCAAGGAATTGCCAAAATAGATGGATAAAAGATGATCTGAGTAGCGATGAAGTGAAGATCTCGGCGATAATATTCAGATCACTAGTCTCTTTAACTGACGTCCGTTAGAAGTTGATATAAAACTTGTAGGCATTTCGGCAGCATATTTTACCAAAGGAGGTTGTAAACATTATGTTTACTCCGTGTTAAGTAATGGTTTTGGCTTTCATCGCCCATTTTGCATTGATGGTAGCAATCTCGGCAGCATACATCAATATTTTAAGATATGATACATGTGCACGTAGAAGTCAAATGAAGTAAGAAAATGGTTCCTTTTCCCTATAACCATAGCAGTAGACACCAAACGTATTATGTATAATATAGATATGAATATAGATATGAAAATCGAACAGGTAAATAAATACTGATAAAGGTGATCCTTTGGGAGCAACACACACAATTAAGAGAATAAAGCAGCAGACTCGGTTTTGTAGCATTCAAGGACGACAAACACACACAGAGACAAAGTTTAATGAGATAAGACATCACAAACACAAAAGGGTTGACAATAGGGCTACCGCCTTTGAACGGTCAGTGGCAACAAAGGCCGTAGCGGGGGGTGCGGGCGTTTAAACCGGGTTCTAGGATGCACCAAACCTCACACTTACCCTACTTTCATCCCAATAAAACGAGACAGTGTAAATAAAGGAATCCCCGAAATGAACTATTCTCTAACCAACAAGGCAGCATTAATAGGCAATATCAGTAAAACACAAAGATGCTCTTATATATATAAGTACAAAACGCAATAGACTAGAAAGCCACAAAGAATGTACTCAATAACTTGGCAGAAGCCAAAGCAACAAGAGAACAAACCATTGAAGGCACGACAAGACCAGATTGCAGACAAACATCAAACGTCCCCGTCCTTTTGGGCTTTAGGTAGACGTCATCACATGGTCCACAGCCTGTCCGGTCATCGCACAATGAAAGAGAAAAACATAGTGACGATCTGTAAATGGGTCCACCACCAAGCATGTAATGCGTTGAAAAATGATAGGGTCATAACCTCTTTTGATAAATCGTTTAACAAGTTTAACAAAGATAGAATGAACGTGATCATGACCAAGGATCTTACGAAGTTTGTAAATCACGTCACCATTGAAGTCAGGTTGTGATAGCCATTGTCAAAGAAGAGTTCTTAAATTATTTTTATATTTGACAAAACTTATGGTAACAGTAGCCCTGATGGAGTAGCTTTTTAGTTATTAAAGTTCTCAACTCGAGTACAAGCTCTAGAAAAACGAATAAGTTGAGATACATAGACCCCATAAGAAGTGGCTCGGAGAACATTCCCATCTAAATGGGGAAAATTAATAATATTAAAATTATAATCACCTCTCTTGTCATACAATTTGCTATTATTTCACAGTTTTCAATGGAGAGATGCAAATCGAGAAAAGAAGCGTTATTATCGGAAATATTAGCTTTGTTAAGTTGAAGTTCTTCAGGGTATATAGTATTAACCATAATAGAAACGAAATGGTTGGCAATGTTCAATATGTCATCCATATACCGAGAGGTGTCGTTAAAGGCTTCAATAACATCTGCCTGGGCATCTGGTGAAAGACTCAACAGAAATTTCTTTCAGAGCAATGTAAATTAAATCTGCGACAAGGGGTGCACAGTTCGTATCCATATGGATACCAACAATTTGTCTGTAAACGGTGGTTCCATACCTGACGAAAATATTATATAATAGGAAGATTAGTGCTTCACAAACGTCTTGGCATGTCCACATTGTGTAATTGTCTAAACTGCTATTAGTAAAACAGGCCAATCATGTAGTATTTTCCCTAGCGAATGTTTTTTTAATAAGACCAATAAGCTGGTCTTTGATAAGGTGATGTGGTAAAGTTTTATATAGTGTAGATAAGTCATAAGTGCTTATAGATGAAACTAAATGTGTATTGCAAATTTTATCAACAACGTCTCCTGAATTTTTAATAGACCAAAACAAATTAATGCCAAAGTTTTCATAAGTTTTAGCACAATATTGTTTAACGTGATCTTTAACGGTAGTAAGACAAGAAGTTAAAAGTTTGGAGATGTTTATGGTGGTGCAGCAATAGAATTGGAAATAAAGCGGGCCGTATACGGATTTTTATGTAATTTAGGAATGCAGTACATAGTTGTCAGTTTGTTCTGCTTTTCGTCTACGCCAGCCTTGAAAGTAGTGCACCAAGTGATATGTGTGGAAACAACATCATCCTTAGTAGATTGAACTGGAGTATACGAATGAGTGCTACCGAGTTCCAGAGATAAAACATTGACAGGCGTAATGTAGGCGTAAAACAATAATTACATTATTAGCTGCTTTATCAGCAGGCAGGAACTAAAACAAGTTTAGTATGAACTTTTTTAATTCCCGATTTTAAATTACGAAAGGAAAACATAGGTCTCGAAGGAAGTGAAGAGGGTCAGCATTATTAAAGTTAATAGTTGTATCTATAATTTTAAAAATTGTTGTTTTTTTTCCAAGTAGAAAGAGAGTTTGGGTCCGTATTGTCATTTTAATGTCACGTCAGACATCTTGCATATTTGTATTCAACTCCTAGTAAGTGGAAGCTAGAAATGTATTCCTAGACCCAAAAAACTTAGTCATAGACACCATTTGAAGTGATTGTCCTAGAATCCAAGATATTGGCATGTTAGTGTCATGGCAGCCATCTTGGCAGTCGTCTTGGATATTTGTCTTTAACTTATAAGTAAGGTGGAGTCAGAAAAGGATTCCTTGACCCCAAAAACTAAGTGATAGACACCAAAACGATTTTCCTAGCAAATGCAGAAGCCAATATATTGTCATTTAATGTCACGGCAGCCATATTGGCGGCCATCTTGGATATTTTTATATAACTTATAAGTAGTAAGGTGAAGTTTGAAATGTATTTTTTGACCCAAGAAACCTATCCATAGAGACCAAAATGAATGACCTAGCTAATACAGTAGCCAAGATATTGTCATTTTAATATCACGGCAGCCATCTTGGTGGCCATCGTGGATATTTCAATTTCCTCAAGGATGCCAATGTGGCATCAGTAAGATTCAGAATCAGCATAAATTAAATATATTAAAACCATCAAAAAAATTGTGTGAACGATAATTTTTGGTCATGGCTAAAAACGGTGTTTGTCAACCGGACTAATGTAATTGGTTTAAACTTATTTTATTTCCAATATTTATACAATCTGTGAAAATGTACATAATACAAAATGTGAAAAAGGATTGGAACGAAAGCAGTTGCTTATAGAGTTCCTTTCCTAGGTATCATATAAATTACATATAACAATGGCGTATAAAACTGCACAGTGGAAATTGTTTATAAGTGTACAATGTAATATAGCTATACATCTAATAGTGATTAGTTATAGGGACCAAAACAAGTTTGAAAAAGAAATAATAAAGCAAAGCATTTGAATATAGTTGGATTATCTTAAAATAAACGAAAATTCAATTTAGCGGAATATTATAATAACAAATGTATAACAGACACGATAGTGGGGCAACAGTGGGGGTGACCGGCGGACATAGGACAACAGCATCATACCCAGGAAACATATATTGTTCTCGGTAAGCGGTGTAGCAGCTTCTCTTAAGCTGAAACATGTTAAAAACGTTTGCTTGACAAAATAAACTTCTGAACAATTTCAAATATAGTGACATTAATATCGTGTGATACCAAGGAATCACCAAATAATATTATGTTTAGTGAAGCTGTGCACAGTGGTTGAAGTCTAGCCAGCATTTCCGCACGAGCATTGTCGTACAATGGACAGCTAAATATATAATGTTGAGTAGTTTCTATTCCGCCATATCGACATAAAGGAGAGTCGATGATGTTTTTTATGAACAAATGGTGGTTAAGCGAGCTACACTTGGTGCGGAGCCGAGTATGAAGTAGCTGTGCACGTCTTTTGCCTGTGTAATAATGCTTAGGCGTGTAATTAAGGTTACGGTTAAGGTGATGCTTTAGTGCATTTATAGACTCAGAGTTTCTTACTTCCAAAGGAAGTTTGTTCCACTCACGAGTAACCGAAGGAAGGAAGGAGTTGGTGTAGAGACTAGTTCGGGAATTAATAGCCTGAAGATCGTTTGCATTTCGCAAGCTGTAGTCTGATGCTGCACTAACTGTTGTAGGTACTAGCGATGCAAGATATGGGGGTGTTAAGGAATTAACCATTTTATAAAAAAAGGTAAGTTTGTGTTTATATCTTCGTGATTCCAAAGATTCCCATCTAATCTCTTTGTTTAATTCATTTAAAGATACTAATTTGGTCGCGCCTGTTGCTATTCTGGCAGCTTCATTTTGTATTTTGTCGAGATCGGCCTTTTCGTAGTTAGTGCAATTGTCCCATAAGACGTCAGCATATTCGAGGAGAGGGCGTATAAATGATATATATATAATTTCTAGTGATTTCCTGTCAAGCTGGAAAGGAGAAGACTAATGTAATTAAGAAGTTATCCCACGAAAATATCAATATTTTTATGTAAACTGATGATATGTGCGACTCCTTATTTGCTTTGAAAGCTAACAAGAATGATAATTGTAAAATGAAGTCTTGTTTACCACTGTATTGTAACAATCTACAACAATAAGCGTTTTAAATTTGCTAATTTAACGAAAGAGATATCAATAATGTTTGATGGATTGAAGTTTAATAAAGGCTGTATGAAAGTGATTATGACCAAGGATCTTACGAAATATGTAAATCACATCACCATAGAAGTTAGTTTGTGATAGTCAGGCGACGTTCTTGATACATTTGCAATACACGTCAAGCTTCATCTATAAGTACTTATGACTTTTAGGCGTATGTCCTACCAAGGCCTATTGCTATCATACTCATTTTCAAAATGGCGACACCCCATGATAGTTGAGCCCCATCTTGCGACAAGTTTGAGATTCCATTGTGCAGAACTAGTCTAGATCATATGCGATTCTTGCTTATAATCAAGCGTCGCAGATGATCAAGACTAGTGCAGTACATGTCGCGGTTATTTCTATGCTGGTTTCCCGCAATACATAATCGTCATAAAGCAGCGTATTGTACAAGACAACCAATCAGCTGCTGGCGTTGACTGACTGACTTTGACATACCGATATAACAATCCGCCGTGGTCAAGGGGTAAGTAGAGCTGCCCTAAGTGCACGTTTTGATTTCAATGCACGATATCAAGGGTTCGATTCCCGGTGCAAGGGAAAACATATTACTTTCCCTTTTTATTTAATAAATTAATAAATCAATAAAATTAAAGTAGGTCGGTAGAAATTTGTTATAAATCAGTAATTTTCAATAATAGGAAATTTGTTCCTTAGAGGTTTTGTTCGTATTAAAGAAATTTCATATAAATGAGCATTTGTCTTTTTTTATTGCAAAAAACAGTTTTGGGTCGGGGAGATGTGTGTGTGTGTGTGTGTGTGTGTGTGTGTGTGTGTGTGTGTTATGTGTGTATGTGTGTGTTGTGTGTGTGTGTGTGTGGAGCTCAACATGTCGAACATTAATTTTGTATATGTTTCCACGTTTCTCAAATTATTAGGATTATTTTTTCTCTTTACCAGGGCTGGCGTGGCTCAGTGAATAGTGCTTTGGACTTGTAATTTCAATAGAGTGGTAATATGTACGATATAATTAAACAAATACTGTACAACACATGTTCTTGGTTGTTTGTTAAATGTTAAGCATAATCTCTCTTTTTTCCATTAAATTAATGTTTATAGTCCCTCCACCAATTAAACCAAAATTATTCCATGTCCAGCGGTATCTAACAAAATGATATGCCCCGTGAAAGTAGAACACATGTAAGAGGTGCCGAATAAATGCAGTTTGTTCACGGTGTCAAAAAATATCAGAATTTTATTTTGTTAAATGCCACAAGACCCCTACTTTTCTCAGCAGTTTTCTAGAGGAGAAGGTCTAATGACTAAGGATTTGCAAGATAATCTTAGTTTGAAATTCATTTGGACAAATGGAAAACTAGAAAGCTTGGACAATATTGTACAGGACTTAATTGTATTTGATTTACTCCCGGTACGCCTATACCTCATTGCATTTTCTACGACAGGGAGAAATGACTGGTTGCCACCAGTGTCAATACCTCATAATAGTAGTTCATATGGGTTTTATATTGTTTTGTAACAGTAACACACACCAATTATGTCCACAAAGACGGAATTAAAACTTGTTGTACCTGGTTATTATGGTATTTTGATGGATGGGGTTACTGGAAATCGCTTTAAATATTGCCTTTCACGGCATTTCAGATCGAATTCATTGAAGATTTTTGTTTTCTCAGTTTTTATTCTGTTTTGCCTTTCATTTTTGTTTATACTTAAAGGTTTCATGACACCCTTTAAAATGTATTATGTTTGTATTTTAATCAGTTATATATGAACAGAATGGTCGATCAAAAAGTATTTTTTAAAAGAAATATTCGTGAAAACAATAGATATATTTCGCTTCTGTATGGAGTTACCTCCCCTTTACGAATAAGCCGGTAGGCGGGTGATGTATGACTAGATAAACATGAAGTGTAAATTACAAAATGTTGGTGCGGCTCACTCAATACCATGCATAGTTATTAACCTTGATCTTACTAAAACTATGTTTGTTGGATGGGTTGGGGTGGGGTGTGAGGGGTGGGGGTGGGGGTATTTATCACCTTCAGTGATACATCCAGTTATATAAATAGTATAAAGTAACTTCCTTGTGTAGAGTATTAACTGTTGATTACATTGCAACAATAATATATTTACAGATATTGTTGAAGACGTCAAAAAAGGAAAAATCAACAAACAAAATATTTATATGAAAGCAGGTTCCATTTCTACATGATACTGGATAAATAATTATTTCAATGCTTGGAAACCATTTCACGAGTGCCATTTGCCTCTTTAAAACTTTGTATGTAGAGCTACAGATAAGCAGCTTAAATACCCAATTAAAATGTCAAAATACCCAATTAAAACCAAATGCATGGGCACCAATAAAATAATCTAAATTGTCATATACTATATCAACCACTTCAAATTGAGCAATGTATGGGTTGTTGAAGGACCACCCAGTGACCTTGTATAAAGCTTATTATAAAACAAGTTTATTTGATGAGTTACATTGTGTGTAATGCTATACAATATTAGTGGAATGCAACCCCAAAACAATGTCATACAATGTTATATTTTCATTTTACCCCATTGAAGTCATGAAATACCCATTTAAATATGTACCAATGGGTAAATACCCAAGTGATAACAAATCTGTAGCTCTGTTGTATGTTCTTGTACCTCGCACACTATTTGTTATATTTAATTTTCTCCTTCAGTTTAGTTCACCAATAAAGCGACTAGACCTTGAAAGTCGCGCTTCTGCACTAAAAAGGATTGCTTCCAGTTTAAAATACATTCCACATTTGATAATATATCGGAATAAAACTGTTGGCACGCTTCTTCACATAAATCGCATAACTTTGTTTCAATAAAAATATAACAAAACTAATGCAACGCATTCTGCTTCTTTCAAGCCCCTTCAACATGACAAAGGATGTAGGCAGTAAATCCTCTTCGACCAACCTACGCCGCTCAGTACTTTCAGTACTTTGATTATACATTATATACTACTTTACAACCTTATCAAAGACAAGCTAGATGCTCTCATTCAAATACCGTTTGCTATGGAAAATACTACATTTTTGGCCTGTAACAATATTAAAGCGTTTTCTACTAACAGCAGTTTGGACAATTATGTGGACTTGCCATGATGTTTGTGAATCGTTATTAGATACTATTTTCATCATGTATGGAGCCACCGTTTACAGAAAAAGTGTTGGTATCCCTATGGTTAAGCAAAATGAAGGCCTTATCATAATAATCTGGTAAAGATTGGTAAAGATCGGATGAAAAATGAATGTGCTAGAGTGTTAATTTTTTTTCTCAATAATTCAAGGGCCATAACTTTCTTGGTACTATTCCGATCTGGCTGGTTTTCAAACTTGACCGAGCTTTCATCAATATCAACAAACTGGCAAAGGTTGGTAAAGGTAGGATGCAAAATGTAGGAGCTAGAGTGTTGACAATAAAAACTATAGCAATTTTCGTTAATTCAATGGCAATAACTCCGGTGTTACTGGTCAATCTGATTTTCGAACTAGTCCGAGCTTTCATTGATATTAATAATCTGGTAATGTTTGGTAAAGATCGGATGGAAAATGGCGGCGTTAGAGGGTTGACAAGACAAAATACATGTACAGCAATTTTTATTATTTCAATAACTCCTGAGTTACTGCTCCGATCTAGCTGGTTTTCAAACACGTCTGCACTTTTAGTGATAATAATACTCTGGTAACGTTTGGTAAAGATCAGATGAAAAATGGAGGCGCTAGAGAGTTGACAAGACAAAATAGGGCAATTTTCTTTAATTCAAGGGAAATAACTCCGGTGTTACCAATCCGATCTGGCTGGTTTTCGAACTCGTCCGAGCTTTCATTGATATTAATAATCTTTTAAAGTTTGGTAACAATCATATGAAAAATGGAGGTGATGACATCAAAACGTTAACACATTTTTCAATAATTCAAGGGCCATAACTTTGTTGTTACTAGTCCAATATGGCTGGTTTTCAAACTCTTTTGAGCGTTCATTTATAGTAATAATCTGGTCAAGTGTGGTTAACATCGGATGAAAATTGGAGGCGTTAGAGTGTTGACAAGACAAAATATAGCAATTTTCGTTAATTCAAGGAAAATAACTCCGGTGTTACTGGTTCGATCTGGCTGGTTTTCAAACACCTCCGAGCTTTTATTTGTAATAATAACCTGGTAAAGTTTCGTAAAGATCGGATGAAAACTGAAGGTGTTAACATCAAAAACGAACTACGGACGCTCGAGGGACTTACGACGGACTAAAAGTCAAAAATGTACGCAGGATACTCCAGTTTGACGAGTCGTAATGGTTAAAAGTGTACGTAGACTTCAACACTGCTAAACGGACTGCTGGTAAAAATACTTTTGAAAAATATTTCTTCAAGCTTATGAATAATTCAGTATTTGATAAAACCATGGAGAACTTGAGAAAAATATATTTTCTATCAATAGGAAAAAAGAAAGACTGTTCTTAAATCGCCCCTGTTATGCTGGCATGTGTATTCTGGACTTGTCAAAATACTTAATCTATGATTTCCAGTACAATTATTATAAAACCAAATACAAAAAAAAAGCTAAGCTATTGTTTACTGACACTGATTCACTCTGTTATGAAATTAAAACAGAAGATCTGTATGCTGATATTTACAAAGACAGGGAACTTTTTGATAACAGTGATTATGATCCAAAAGGTAAATTTAAATTTGATAATAACGAAAAGTTTATTGGTAAAATGAAAGACGAAGCTTGTGGTGCAATAATCGTAGAGTTTGTTGGATTGAGAAGCAAATCATACCCTTACATTTTGGCTAATAATAATGAAAGAAAAAAATGCAAAGGTGTCAAAAGATGTGTTGTTAAAAATCAAATAACACATGATAACTACAAAAACATTTTAATCACAGCAAAGGAAGCTCACCAAAAAGGAAAGTTATCAGATCTAACAAACACGAGCTAAACAGCTATACAATTAATAAAAAACATTTGTCTACATATGATGACAAAAGTTACATTTTAGACAATGGCCATGATACGCTAGCATATAAATAGTAGCTGGGGGATAAATCTGGTTTGTCACGAGGAGGATGATTGCCCTGTTCATTCAGACGTTGTTTGATCGCTTTAACAATATGTTGAAGGTGTCCGATAAGTCCTTTGACGCTCCAAAGATATTTGACCTTGTTTTGCAATCATTTTGGAACGTTGCCCTTCGGGCTTGGAACATGAGTAGCAGTTTTTGGAATTTATTATCCACTTCCGTATTATGGTTCCTACACTAGAAAGGATTTACAACATCATTTCACCAAGGTTTGGAAATAATCTTGGTTTGCTAATTTTGTTTACTGATTAAAAAACTAGCTACGAGTAGTATAGAAACTGAGCGTATCAGCAAAGTTTTTCCCCAGTGACCTTTTCACAGCAATCGACAATTTATTTTGGGGCTGGAACGCACAAGATTGAAATCAGTTAAGATGGATTTTCCAAACAATTACAGCCGAGACTAACAAATACACCAGTTGCTGCAGGCACTTGAACGAGGGGAAAACTGTGCTGGTACGCTCAGTTTCTATACTACTAATAATGTTTTGACCGTTTAATTTAACACTAACTTTCCGGGACCGTTTGTTGCAACCATCCGATCACAGTGATTATATCTTATATTTATCAATCTAGGATGGTATAGCAAACATAACTAAGCATTTGTTTAATACATATAAACACGGAACTGTGTACGTGACAGCAGGAACGATACTTTTGCTAATATGATTGTTCGTTTGGAAGTCAATAATTTTGATTTTGTATCTAATATCATTTAAAATAGTTATGTAACATATCAAGTGAATGGTAATACGTTAATAGTTTAGAACTATATCTACACCATATGAAATATAATAGACAAGAAAGGAAGTAACACATATACACGTTTTTGATAGTTCATATGTCATTAGCTCGACATTTTCGAAGAAAAAAAGTTCAAAAGTCATCACTTGATCGTCGTCGGCGTCCGGTTAAAGTTTGTATGTAAGCTTGTATCTCCGAAACTAATTTACATAATGGATTGAAACATTTAACATGAGCATAAAGTTGATTCCTGGTTCCCAGTTTCCAGTTCCCGGTTCCCAGCTCCCGGTTCCCTGTTCCTTATTCGAGTCGAATTGGGAACCAGGAACTGGAAACTAGAACTGGTTCCTAGTTCCCTGTTCCTCGTTCCCGATTCGAACTCAGTAAGAAATTGAATTACCTTGAAATTGAATCACCTTGATTTTTATATTGCACATATCCCTAATTCATGGAAATTGACATGCGATGTTATTTTTTTGTTTTTTTGTTTTGTATAGAAGTGTTTTACGTCATTTTCAACACATGTACGGTTATATATGACGGTCGAATTTTGTTTGTGATGGAGGCAGAACACCCACATTTGCTGTGTAGAACCAGTACTGTACACTTACCGCCATCCGTAAGAATCGACACTTCATCCCTTACTTTAATTGAAATCGACAATCTGGTAAAGTTTGAAAAGAATCGGATGAAAAACGAAAGTCATATCGTGTTAACGAAGCAAAAATTAACGGACGACGGACGGACGGACGGACGGACGACGGACAACTCGCCAAATATTCTTCTTATAAAGCAGTGTTAGTTTACTGGTCCTTTGGGACCAACGAGCCCAATATAGGTGGCTTTGAAGTAGAATACCGCTTAAGCCGGTGCTAGGGGGCGTGAGAAGTGTTGCTTCTTTCATTACTTCTCATGAACAGACTCAATAAAACCGAGTCTGCTGCTTTATTCTCTTAATTGTGTTTGTTGCTCTCAAAGGATCACCTTTATCAGTATTTATTAACATTCATACTAGCGTTCGTTTTGTGCAGTGTGGCGGCTGTAAAAAGTCTCCCCGTGCTACGAATCAGTAGTGTTATTTTTTACTGGTCCTTTGGGACCAACGAGCCCAATATAGGTGGCTTTGAAGTAGAATACCGCTTAAGCCGGTGCTAGGGGGCGTGATAAGTGTTGCTTCTTTCATTACTTCTCATGAACAGACTCAATACAACCGAGTCTGCTGCTTTATTCTCTTAATTGTGTTTGTTGCTCTCAAAGGATCACCTTTATCAGTATTTATTAGTAGTACACATAATATAGCTGTTGTGTTTGTAGTTTACTTAAATGCAAATAGTAATAGTCTTTCCAACGCGATTCCGTGGCCGGGATGGTAAAGACGCTGCGTTCGAAACCTTCTCGCCTCTAACACCTTCGGGTTCGAATCCCACTGTTGGTTTGACATGCAAGAGAAAGTGTTGATTCTTATGAATGATGGGAGGTACACAGTACTGGTTCTACCCAGGTAAAAGTGGATGGTCTGCCTCGACCACAAATAAACCGACCGTGATATATAGCCTAAAATGTACTGAAAATTACTTAAAACACCATTCAACCAGCCAAAAGTATTGGTATACACAAGATAGACCACTAGTTTAATCATAAGCAATTCCTGTAGCGAGTTGTCTAACTTTTGAAATAAATGAAAATATCCAATTACGGTTATAATGTGACTGCATTGTTATTCACGTGGGCCCTGTTTTATTAAACATCTTACGCAAAGTCTTAAATTTTAAAATCGTTCACTTTGTTCACCAAAGCATTCAATGTAGACACGTATGCAGAAATATCACCTGTATAAGAAAATGAAATAAAATCACGTTTATTTGAAAAGTGTAATTGATAGTGAAGCATTTAAGAAGTCGATTTACGATAAAAAATGGTCGTAAATTGTTTCCTAAAACTGGGTATTGTACTGCGTAGTATAGGTGTAACCCTGTTTACGCTTCCCTTTGTTGTTATGTACCGTGACGTAATTGCGAATTCGTAAACAGTTTGTTAAGAACGCGGTATATAGGCAAAATGATATTATTTTACAGATTTGAAGTAAATATACAATGAAAAGTGTAAGGTTGTTTTTTTTTTGTTTTTTTTGTTTTTTTTAATACATGATTAATGTATTGTCCGTTTTTTGTTGTTGTTTTTAAACAATTTCTTTTAATAATTAATGTATTGTCAATTATTGTTTGTTTGTCTCTGAAGAAGACGTTTTTATTTCCTCGTCATCGGCCAACTGGTGTAAAGGCCATCCCCAATCGCTCCCATGCCAAATTATCGGAACCAATCAGATTGCAGATCGTGGCATTTGTTATATACTTTTTAATACCGCAACAAACCTACTCCGCCTGCATTTTGGCGTCGTCTACTATGTGTCTACGGAACCGAAGGTTCAGGGTTCGAGGCTTATATAAGGCAAACATTTTTAAACCATACAATGTTAAGATGTTTCAAAAAATATTATACGAAACTACTACGGAATAAATCTGATCGACAATTTGGCATTTGAGTACTCTGAACCGTACATAGTTACATAACTTACAAAAAGTCATAAATGACCCTTGAGCAGAATAAGTATTTAATATATAGTTACTAACAAATATCTACGCTCAATGGCGAGAACAATGATGTGGCATAAATATTATACAACATATTGTTACCAATTAACATGTATATGGTTACAACTTCAGCACTTTAACTTAATCAAATTATAATACACTAGCGAACGGGATTATTATATTTTTCAGTTGTTTCTACTATATTACTTAAATTGTTAACACACATTTTTCTTGTACCATTCTATATTTAGCAGTCAATTTTGCAGAAGTAAAACAGCTAATGTATTTTGACAACAGGCGAGCCAATATTACTCGTCAAATAATTCGTTCCCCTATATTAAACACTTTGTGAACGTAGGTTGCTAGATTCTTAATATTTTTTTACAATCCGATTATTGCAATAGAGTAATTGTTTTATACTTGCTAACCTTTTTAGTGAATTAAGTTTTGAAGTGTTCTTCTATTTTCAGGTATTTAACTATATTTTATCGTGTCATCGATGTTTGCATGTTTTGTGTTAATTTGTTTGTTTTTTGTGTTATTTTGTTTGAGTATTTAGAAATCTGTATATGGGGTGTATGAGTGTGTGTACATGAGAGGAATGGGAGGTAGCTCCGTGCAAGGGTGTGTGAGACTGACTGCTGGGATGTGGCTGCGTGCAAGGTGTGTGAGGCTGGCTGTTGGGAGGTGGATGCGTGCAAGGGTGTGTGAGACTGGCTGTTGGGAGGTGACTGCGTGCAAGGGTGTGTGAGACTGACTGCTGGGAGGTGGCTGCATAAAAGGTGTGTGAGGCTGTTTGGAGGTTGCTGCGTGCAAGGCTGTGTGAGACTGGCTTCTGGGTGGTGGCTGGGTGCAAGGTGTGTGGATGCGTGAAAGGGTGTATGAGACTGGGTGTTGGCAGGTGGCAGCATGCAAGGATGTGTGAGGCTGACTGCTAGGAGGTAGCTGCGTGCAAGGGTGTGTGCGGATGATTGCTGGACGTTGGCTGCGTGTACGGGTGTGAGGCTTGGTGCTGGGAGGTGGCTGCATGAGGCTGACTGCTGGGAGGTAGCTGCGTGCAAGGGTGTGCGATACTTGCTGCTAGGAGGAAGCTGCGTACAAGGGTGGGTGAGGCTGATTGCTGTAAGGGGACTGCGTGCAAGGTTGTGTGAGTCTTGCTGTTGGGAGTTAGCTGCGTGCTGCATGCTGGAAGGTCGCTGCCTGAAAGGGCGTGTGAGACTGACTGCTGGAAGGTGGCTGCGTGAAAAAGTGTGTGAGGCTGGTTTCTGGGAGGTGGCTGCGTGCAAGGGTTTGCGAGGGTGACTGCTGAAAGGTGGCTGCGTGCAAGGGTGTGTGAGGCTGGCTGCTGGGAGGTGGCTGCGTGCAAGGGTTTGCGAGGCTGACTGCTGAAAGGTGGCTGCGTGCAAGGGTGTGTGAGGCTGGCTGCTGGGAGGTGGCTGAGTGCAAGGGGTGTATGGCTGGCTGCTGGGAGGTGGTTGCGTGCAAGGGTGTGTGAGGCTAACTGCTGGAAGGTGGCTGCGTGAAAGGGTGTGTGAGGCTGACTGCTGGGAGTTTGCTGCGTGCATGGGTGTGGGAGACTGGCTGCTGGAAAGTGGCTGCATGAGGCTGATTGCTGGAAGGTGGCTGCGTGCAAGGGTGTGTGAGGTTGGGTGCTGGGAGAGTGGCTGCGTGCAAGGGTGTGTGTGGCTGTCTGATGGGAGGTGGCTGCATGAAAGGGTGTGTATGGCTGACTGCTGGGAGCAGGCTGCGTGCATGGGTGTGTGAGGCTGACTGCTGGGACGTGGCTGCGTGCAAGGATGTGTGAGGCTGGCTGCTTGGAGATGGCTGTGTGCAATGGTTTGCGAGGCTGACTGCTGGAAGGTGGCTGCATGCAAGGTGTGTGAGGCTGACTGCTGGGAGGTGGCTGCATGAGGGTGACTTCTGGAAGGTGGCTGGTGAGGCTGACTGCTGGAAGGTGTTTGCATGAGGCTGAATGCTGGAAGGTGTCTACATGAAGCTGACTGCTGGGAAGTGGCTGCATGAGGCTAACTGCTGGAAGGTGGCTGCGTCAAAGGGTGTGTGAGGCTGACTGCTGGGAGGTAGCTGCGTGCAAGGGTGTATGAGACTGGCTGCTGGGAGGTGGATGCATGAGGCTGACTGCTGGGAGGTGACTGCATGAGGCTGACTGCTGTAAGGTGGCTGCATGAGGCTGACTGCTGGGAGGTGGCTGCATGAGTTTGACTGCTGGAAGGTGGCTGCGTAAAAGGATGTGTGAGGCTGACTGCTGGGAGGTTGCTGCGTGAAAGGGTGTATGAGACTGGCTGCTGGAAGGTGACTGCATGAGGCTGACTGCTGGAAGGTGGCTGCGTGCAAGGGTGTGTGAGGTTTGGTGCTGGGAGAGTGGCTGCGTGCAAGGGTGTGTGTGGCTGTCTGATGGGAAGTGGCTGCATAAAAGGATGTGTATGGCTGACTGCTGGGAGCAGGCTGCGTGCATGGGTGTGTGAGGCTGACTGCTGGGACGTGGCTGCGTGCAAGGGTGTGTGAGGCTGGCTGCTTGGAGATGGCTGTGTGCAATGGTTTCCGAGGCTGACTGCTGGAAGGTGGCTGCATGCAAGGTGTGTGAGGCTGACTGCTGGGAGGTGGCTGCATGAGGCTGACTTCTGGAAGGTGGCTTGTGAGGTTGACTGCTGGAAGGTGACTGCATGATGCTGACTGCTTGAAATTGGCAAAAGTGTGTGAGGCTGACTGCCGGAAGGTGGGTGCATGAGACTGGCTGTTGGGAGGTGGTTGTGTGCACGGGTGTGTGAGGCTGACTGCTGGAACGTAGCTGCATGAGGCTGACTGCTGGAAAGTGGCTGCGTGAAAGGGTGTGTGAGGCTGACTGCTGGGAGGTGGCTGCATGAGGCTGACTGCTGGAAGGTGGCTGCATGAGGCTGACTGCTGGAAAGTGGCTGCGTGAAATGGTGTGTAAGGCTGACTGCTGGGAGGTGGCTGCATGAGGCTGACTGCTGGAAGGTGGCTGCATGAGGCTGACTGCTGGGAGATGGTAGCATAGGCTGACTGCCTGAAGGTGTTTGCATGAGGCTGACTGCTGGAAGGTCTTTGCTTGAAGCTGACTGCTGGGAAGTGGCTGCATGAGGCTAACTGCTGGAAGGTGGCTGCGTCAAAGGGTGTGTGAGGCTGACTGCTGGGCGTAGCTGCGTGCAAGGGTGTATGAGACTGGCTGCTGGGAGGTGGCTGCATGAGGCTAACTGCTGGGAGGTGACTGCATGAGGCTGACTGCTGGAAGGTGGCTGCATGAGGCTGACTGCTGGGAGGTGGCTGCATGAGTTTGACTGCTGGAGGAAGGTGGCTGCGTAAAAGGATGTGTGAGGCTGACTTCTGGGAGGTTGCTGCGTGCAAGGGTCTGTGAGACTGGCTGCTGGAAGGTGGCTGCATGAGGCTGAATTCTAGGAGGTGGCTGTGTGCAAGAGTGTGTGAGGTTGGATGCTGGGAGATGGTTTCGTGCAAGGGTGTGTGATGCTGACTGCTGGGAGGTGGCTGCGTGCAAGGATGTGTGAGGCTGGCTGGCTGCTGGGACGTGGCTGCGTGCAAGGGTGTGTGAGGCTGGCTGCTGGGGGGTGACTGCGTGCAAGTGTGTGTGAGGCTGACTGCTGGGAGGTGACTGCGTGCAAGGGTGTGTGCGGCTGGCTGCTGGGAGGTGGCTGCGTGCAAGGGTCTGTGAGGCTGTCTGATGATGTATCTTATTTTCTTATTCATTGGGTTTTACCAACAATTTGCCAGTAATTATTGTAAATTTGTACAAAATAGAGGGACACATGGAAGATTAGTTGTGTAACTAAATGTGTATTATTATTATTAGTAGTAGTAGTAGTATTATCATAATTATTATCGCAGTCAATCTGATATCCTAGTTTAATACTTAAGGTATATTAATTGTGTGATATGTTTGCATATAACACATACTAACTGAATATAAATATGTTTTAACCATGAAGAGATGCATGTTTCGGCAACACTACGAAAATTACAAGTTATTTTCTTTATAAACGTTTAAATATTACAAGAAAAATGCGCATGCACGGAGCAGGGGACAGAAGCAGCAGACCATTACCATCGCCCAACACATTTGACGGGTGTTTTTATAAAGCCCCTACCCACCCCACCATCCAAAAACAAATCTTCGGGAAAGAAAACATATTGTTCACATAATTTAATGTCGCTTTATTGTTTACTATGGAAATCACACCGGTAATAAATAGTTTGTAACGAACTTTTGTCGTGAGACTAAACTCGTATTACAATCCCTTTTACCATTTCAATCATGTTAACTGAAGTATAAAACCACAATAAAATTACAATTCAACGTTTTAATGTATTATGTAAACGCCTTTGTATCGCATGTTTCGTTATTCGCAACAGGTAGAGCCGAGTGTAGTCGTCACACACACATACATTTCAATACAGAAGGAAGTTTCTGTTTAAAAATCATAGGAAGATAATATAACCTAGACAGAACTTCCTGGTGGTATCATCTATCTATTATACGTCTTTATCAATATCGCTTCTAAATTTTAGCATTCCTTTAAATCTTTGATTTATTAAAAAAATCGCGGCGTCCCGTTAGACTTTGATTTTCTACATATTTATATTACATTTGTTCAATAATTAATTGATTATAAGAACAGTATAAAGTTGATTAGGCTTGAATATTACTAACTGTATATTTAACCAAAAATATATGTAAACCTATGGTAGAAAAAGAAAAAAAAGAAAACTTAAATAAACATTTTATTTAATTATATGCAAGCAGGTTTAAAGTCAGAATGATTCTGGATAATAAATCGAGGCCCTAATTCTAATGTTTAATAAACACTTGGAGATTGCCGTGTGTTACTTGAAGAGGATGTTCATCTAAGACATGGGATGATTTAATATGTGATATGCATGCGTGTGTGTGATATAAACATTCCAAATCAACAGCACGAATTGAGTAAGCCTGTATCTACCATTTGGCAGGACAATAACTTCTAATACAGGGTGTCAGATATGGCTATTTTCTGAACATTTAAATGATTAATTTAAATGGCCGTATCTCTGCGGTTTCTTGTTGAAATTATCCACGCTTTCTTCTATGACAAAAGTAACTACATTAAATAAAATACATTAAAAAAAATAAGATTTTTTAAGTTTTCCTTATAATAATATCGCTATTAAAAAAAATTGTCCCCGTGAGCGGGCCTACGTTTGACCTCCGAGTCACTATTTGTATATTTTTGAAGTTTTCCTTTATATATATCTCTATATAAAATCTGGTTTCCTCCAGGACATGGCAGGTTTTATTTTATTTGTCATAATTTTATTTCTGACAACTAAAAAAATGTCGGGTTTTATAGTTTCAGAGAAATAGATTAAAATATAAAAGCTTCATGCTTCATAGTTTCAGATAAGAATATTTATTACGTTTCTGTGGGTGAAAGATTTGGATTTCATTGTGAAAGAATACTCATAATCGCTAAATATTAATAACTAACTCCGAACACAAAAATAACTAACTGTTACGTTGAATTATGACGTCAATTACGTGTTGTTGACGTCGATGTCATCCATCGATAATGTGCAATAAAGCGAATAATGTTGGTTAAAATCATATATAAACTGATTTAAAATGTAATAAATAGATTATTTAACTGCTTCGTTCAATTATATGGAAATCCTTCACTCGATGGTAGGCGTGTTTTCTTTTTTCACTCACTCGCATACGCTCGCTCACGTCTATCATCTCGTGAAGGATTTCCTTATAATCGATCCCAGGAGTTAAATAATCTCTATATACTCGTATTTCCTTCATAGTTTTGACCCCAGGGTCACTATTTGTAAAATGGTTGTCATCACTATTTGTAAAATTGTGTCATTAATCATTATAGTATGAAGCTGCATGCCAAATATCTAAGCTCCAGTCTTTATCGTTTTAGAGGACTAAATTCTGTTATGTTTTCCATATATATCGTTATATAAATACACTTTACCCCAGGGTCACTATTTGTAGAACCTCCGGAAAAACCCAGGGTCACTATTTGTAGAACTTCGGGGAAAATGCAGGGTCACTATTTGTATAACCGTGTGAAAGCACCATAGTATAATGATGCGCGCAAAATATCAAAGGTTCAGTCTTCATAATTTCAAAGAAGAAGAATTTACATTATATATGTGTATAAAAAATCGGGTGACCCTTTGATGGTCCCAAGGGGCGGGGCCATTTTTTAACTCAGGGACTTTATTTGTACAGACTTTATATATACATTGAAATTCACTTAACATGACACTTTCGCGATTTGGCTGTCCCCTCAATTTATCTTTCGTTCTGTAAACCAGAAATATTTCAAAACGGCTTCCAAATGACACAAGTTATATATATTTAACATATTTTAAAACGTCTTAGGCACATATTTGGCTGATCATATGAAGTCTGAGCATCAGGTACTCAGAAATTGATGTTTTTTTGCCTGCCCCCACGGCTTATGCGTGGGGGGGGGGGGGGGGGGGGCGGGGAGGCGTCGGATCCACCGGTGTTCACCATTCGATTTAACGACTAAAATATTCTGAAAATGCACCAGATTTCTCTAAATGTCATATAGGAGACAAAACATCTAGGGAGGCATGCCGCTCGACCCCGTCGCTCCAAATTTCACATCCTCCCTAATTAAATACTCGAGCTGTCATCGACATTCCTGTTTGCCGAATGTTCCGCCATTTTTGTTATTACGGCGATGCGTGTGGGAAGGGGAACCAGTTACGTGTATCATTGTCAAAGTTAGTTAGATTCTTTTCTTGTGAAACCCATGTGAAAGAGGCCATTGTGTCCGCATCGGCCATTGTGTCCGCGGATATAATGGCCTAGGTGTAGGGTGCCATTGTGTCCGCAACGCCACTGAGTCCGCATTCCTGGTCGTCTCAAAGTTATAACTTAATCACCTTTGCAGGATACGTCTGTTTCTAACGCAATTGACACAAATCCTGCAATCCGATTGGTTGAAGTTCAAAAAATGGCGACTAGTAAATTGTGCATAACCCATCGCAAATCCATTCAGGTGACGTTAAACCGTCAAAAACGTGAGTCATCTAGTTTTATTTGAACGCGTTTGTGAGAAAAAGAAAGGTCAAGAACACTGAAATGCGTTCGAAACGGGTTAACCAGTATCAAAATATTGACTTGGGTTAACCAGTATCGAAATGTTGACTTTTCTGACAGTTTATCAGTCGTTTAATGGTCGCAATTTTTTAAATTATTTTTTAATTGCAAAATTTAAGCGCAAAATTCAAAATTTCAATACATTTAACCCTATAGTCAACGTCTGAGTCCTGAGGGTACATACATAACGTATGGATTGCGAAAGTGTGATGTCTAAGCGAATTACTCAATAATGCGAAATATAATCCAGCCATGCATGTACACTGTTTAAAATGTTCAAGGTGATAAATGTATACATTTCAAATATTACGGTAGCAATATAGTATTTGTCAAATCACGGAAATTTCGGGGCTTTGATACAACGAAATAGGAAAAGTAAGTTAAGATGCACATATCTGGCGACTACATGTATGTAACAAGGCTAAAGGTAACAACCACCGCTAAAGGTAACAATTCCGCTAAAGGTAACAACCGCCGCTAAAGGTAACAATTCCGCTAAAGGTAACAACCGACGCTAAAGGTAACAATTCCGCTAAAGGTAACAACCTCCGCTAAAGGTAACAATGCTTACGCTAAAGGTAACACATTTTTTCAACATCTACTGTTTCAATGAAAATTGAGTAAACGTTTTTTTTTTAGTTACTGTGGCACATGTGGCGTAATCGCTGTTACCTTCAGCAGTAGATGTAATTATTACCCTTATCGGAGGTTGTTACCTTTAGCGTTCAAATTGTTACGTTTAGCGACAGTTGTTACCTTTAGCGGAATGTTACCTTTAGCGTTGAAATTGTTACGTTTAGAGACAGTTGTTACCTTTAGCGGAATTGTTACCTTTAGCGTTGAAATTGTTACGTTTAGCGACAGTTGTTACCTTTAGCGTTGAAATTGTTACGTTTAGCGACAGTTGTTACCTTTAGCGGAATTGTTACCTTTAGCGTTGAAATTGTTATGTTTAGCGACAGTTGTTACCTTTAGCGGAATTGGTACCTTTAGCGTTGAAATTGTTACGTTTAGCGACAGTTGTTACCTTTAGCGGAATTGGTACCTTTAGCGTTGAAATTGTTACGTTTAGCGACAGTTGTTACCTTTAGCATTCAAAGTGTTACGTTTAGCGACAGTTGTTACCTTTAGCGGAATGTTACCTTCAGCGTTGAAATTGTTACGTTTAGCGACAGTTGTTACCTTTAGCGGAATTGTTACCTTCAGCGATAAAATTGTTACAATAAGTGACAGTTGTTACCTTTAGTGGAATTGTTACCTTTAGCGTTGAAATTGTTACGTTTAGCGACAGTTGTTACCTTTAGCGGAATTGGAACCTTTAGCGTTGAAATTGTTACGTTTAGCGACAGTTGTTACCTTTAGCAGAATTGTTACCTTTAGCGTTGAAATTGTTACGTTTAGCGACAGTTGTTACCTTTAGCGTTCAAATTGTTACGTTTAGCGACAGTTGTTACCTTTAGCGGAATGTTACCTTCAGCGTTGAAATTTTTACGTTTAGAGACAGTTGTTACCTTTAGCGGAATTGTTACCTTTAGCGTTGAAATTGTTACGTTTAGCGACAGTTGTTACCCTTAGCGTTGAAATTGTTACGTTGAGACCAGACTTTGTATATTAATTTCAAAATCATGTCCATTTGTATTATTTTCTTTGATTATATTCAAGGAGTAAAGTTTGTTCTATAATACAATGTAGATACAATGAGTGTGACAATGTCATGACAATTATCTTTACGATGTGAAGCGGGCATACGGCCTCCTTTCTTGTGTTTTAAAGGGGAAAACGACAATCTTGATTTTTTTAAAACCTGCGGCGTCCCGTTAGTTTGCATTTTGTTTAATTATAAAAATTGAATTGGATTTTATAGTCGCAGCAACATTAATTGTAAGGAAAGTATGAAGCAATTTATTATTGCACATTCCGGAGTTGTTCATATTCTCACATTGCTCAGAACATATACATGTAAATCACTTACTATATGTCAGTGTCTATTAATTAGAATTTATTAGGTACAGGCCATTTGACTTTAAAGGGGAGGATGATGGGGTTACGGAGGAAATCTCGTACTTTATATTACGTCCGGACCATTTAAAAAAAAGGGGGGCTTCCTTCCAAATTGATTTTGCTTCTCCTTTAAAACAGTAGGATTTATAACTTCATAAATTCAGATTATTTTTTTTAAAGATCCTTTATCTTTTAATAATTTAATTCCTTGCAAACTAATACTATAACGCATATGCGCATTTTCAATAATGGGAGTGGATAAGGGATAATTATGTTTGTTATCACTATTGTCTTCAAATGAACTAGGGCATTACGCATTTTAAACATTGTATAACAAACTATGATCTACTTTACTATAATGCTTATAACAAGATTACTTAAATAGCCCGGATGATTATTGATTTGACGAAATATTTGGTATCCTATATGTTTTTGTTAAAAATCTATGTACGTATTTATTTGAGGAGATGAATACGTGTTCTTTTTATGTCTTTACATGAAAAGGATTTACATGATTATAATTTATATAACATGACCTTTCACATGGCCATTATTTAAGAACTAGAACATCATTTACGGTGAATTATCGTTTAATATATCACGGTTTGGAGTTGGATACAATCTGACAATATTATCTGTCCATACATGAGCCAGTACTCTATGGAAAACAAAGCGTTAGTTAAAACTCCATGACAGTGACAATGGTTATTTCAGCGATGTTTAACATGATGGTTAACGTATCTGACGTTTGACGAACACAGTTTGACGAACACAGTTAATTTACCGGTTAAATGGCAGCAGACATGGAATTTCTTTCAATACAATTCAATTTAAGTTGAATCTAGATTAGCATAGATAAATGCAAAGGGTTACCTATTCCATTACAGTTACTTTTGTTAATTTGTAGTTGTTAATACTTCTGATAAGAATGTAACTTTTTTCTGAAAAAAAGAGCAAGTTTGCCTTAAAATGAAACCAAAATATCAAGTTAATACAAATGGTATGCAATTTGCCTTTTAAAACTTACGGAATTGATTGTTTATTGTTCATCAATGCAATAATTTATGTTAACATTCCTTTTCAACATATCAACAATTAAGTTCGTCACAATCATCCGATACGTTAACTTTAAATGCCGTAATAAGTTGAATATTTAAAATACATGTATACTTTTTATTATACGTTTATTACCAATTTTATGTAGAAGAATATATTTTCCGGTATTAAATAAAAATTAGTTAGAGAGAAAAAATCCGAATTTTTGTCGATTTCAATAAAAAAACATATTTCTAACCAACATTTAAACAAAAATGTGAAAAACAATTATTGTATTTTTCAGCTTAAAATGTAATAAATATCAATATATTGCTTCTTAAAAGAAAAGCATTATATAGTTGAACACTTTTTCTTCATTTCCAAATATGAAATGGTAATTTTAAATGAATTTGAATGTATAGATTATTTCTAAAAAATAATTTACTCATCTCGTACAGTAGTGTGCATTCCGAATAAAAAAGGATAAGTGTGTACCAATTTTCATAAAGTGTTCCAGGAAATTTCCAGGAAACTTAGATGTTTGAAAAGACTTATCAAAACCTGTATTGTGCTTCTGGGCCCCGTTTTAGCAAACATCTTACATCTTTCTCTGGTCTTAAATCAAATATCTAATTCGTCCATTTTTCTACTTACTTAAGTCAAAGTAGACAATTCTGTTTGCACTTCAGTAGTGCAGACATATTACAGGTGTAAGAAAATGAAATGAAAAAATGCCGTTTATTTGTAACTTGTAATTCATTGTAATGCATTTAAGAAATTGACGTATGGTAGATGTGTTATGCTTTTGAATATTTTAAGTAACGGCGGCCACCTTGAATGTCCGATTGACCTTTTTTGTGTATTTTCCTCTCAATATCAAACTTGTGAAATTTATGCAAAATTGCCCAAGCGGTGTCAGAGAAAGTGCTGCTGCCATATACGTCAAAGTCGACGGACGCTGATGTACAACGAAAGGGCCATGAAGGAACTGGGATTTAAAAAGGGTTTCATAACCTATATAGAAAACAAGACAACTGTAAGAGCATATTCTATTAAAGGCACTCAAACACATGCAAGAACAGCGAAAGTTAAAGTAACAAACAAGTCCAGAGATGAGCAAGTAAAACACGGCACCACTTACAGAGATGAGCAAGTAAAACACGGCACCACTTACAGAGATGAGCAAGTAAAACACGGCAACACTTCCAGAGATGAGCAAGTAATACACGGCACCACTTACAGAGATGAGCAAGTAAAACACGGCAACACTTACAGAGATGAGCAAGTAAAACACGGCAACACTTCCAGAGATGAGCAAGTAAAACACGGCACCACTTACAGAGATGAGCAAGTAAAACACGGCAACACTTACAGAGATGAGCAAGTAAAACACGGCACCACTTACAGAGATGAGCATGTAAAACACGGCACCACTTACAGAGATGATCAAGTAAAACACGGCACCACTTACAGAGATGAGCAAGTAAAACACGGCAACACTTACAGAGATGAGCAAGTAAAACACGGCAACACTTCCAGAGATGAGCAAGTAAAACACGGCACCACTTACAGAGATGAGCAAGTAAAACACGGCAACACTTACAGAGATGAGCAAGTAAAACACGGCACCACTTACAGAGATGAGCATGTAAAACACGGCAACACTTACAGAGATGAGCAAGTAAAACACGGCAACACTTACAGAGATGAGCAAGTAAAACACGACAACACTTACAGAGATGAGCAAGTAAAACACGGCAACACTTACAGAGATGAGCAAGTAAAACACGGCACCACTTACAGAGATGAGCATGTAAAACACGGCAACACTTACAGAGATGAGCAAGTAAAACACGGCAACACTTACAGAGATGAGCAAGTAAAACACGGCAACACTTACAGAGATGAGCAAGTAAAACACGGCAACACTTACAGAGATGAGCAAGTAAAACACGGCAACACTTACAGAGATGAGCAAGTAAAACACGGCACCACTTACAGAGGAGATGAGCAAGTAAAACACGGCAACACTTCCAGAGATGAGCAAGTAAAACACGGCACCACTTACAGAGATGAGCAAGTAAAACACGGCAACACTTCCAGAGATGAGCAAGTAAAACACGGCACCACTTACAGAGGAGATGAGCAAGTAAAACACGGCAACACTTCCAGAGATGAGCAAGTAAAACACGGCAACACTTACAGAGATGAGCAAGTAAAACACGGCAACACTTCTTAAACGAACCTACGTGTTCATCGATAAACATCAACACATTTTACACCAATAAACTGTTAAAGCGACACACGGCAATCTTGATTTTTTAAAAATCGTTTTACTAACTTGCATTTGGTTCAATCATTAATATGAAGTATTAGAATAGTATAAAGCAAATAGTTTGCACATATTATATAAGTAACTACTGAATATACTTCGACAATAATAAAAAATAAAAAAAAAATAAAAAAAGATACTTTATTAAATTATATGCAAGCATGTTTAAAGTCATAATGATACTGATTAAAATAAATAAATCGAGACGCTAATTTTAATGCTTGATAAAAAGTTCAAGATTGCCGTGTGTCCGTTTAAGTCCCTAGTCAAAGGAAGAACAAATTAAAGAAAGAGTACACTATGACGTTAACACTCGTGTTATATTTTGGCGTATTAATTTTTACTCACTGAGTTAATAATTGAGACAGATATTAAGATAGCTATGTCGGTGATAAATTGATGGTAGCTTTGTCCACCAGACACTCATACTACTCATCAAAGATATATCAAACAGAGTGTGCCAAATGGAATTTTATTATCTTATATCATCCACTTGCTAACAAATATGAACGTTTTGCATGTACAATACATCATAGGTTTCACTTCTCATATCAGCCCTAGGACTGATATGACTTAATACATAGTTTTTAATAAATGTCTTAAAAGGTTACGGGACAGGCCCTTTTTTCTCATCGTGAAAATTATTTTCTTCTTTTTTTAGAAAGGTTTTACTTCTTTTTTTATACAGGTTTTAAAAGGCTTTAAACGCATATCAATAGAAGAGGAAATATCTGTTTAGGTGCCGGCCCCTAAATGTAAAAGCCTAAAAAAAGATATAAACGTATAAAAATAGATGAGGCCTAACCCTTTTTTATTTTATTTTTTAATAAAATTCTTAAAAGGCTCTAAACGAATTAAATACGAAGAAAACACTTTATAGGAGTTGGCCCCTTTTTGATTTGTTTAGTAAGTCTTTAAAGGTTCTAAAACTCAAACAAATAAAAAAAAAGCTGGCCCCTTTTTTGAAATATATATGATAAATATAATAAGCAATGGGCATTTTCATATCGAGGCTGGCGTTGCGCAGTTGGTAGCGCTGCGGATTTGTAACCGGAGGCCCCGGGCTCAGTCCTCCGTGGTGCCACTGAGTTTCGTCGGTATGTTCTTGGGCAAGACACTTTCCCTTAGCCTCGTCCGTCGGATGCGGACGTAAACCGGGCGGTCCCGTATATCGGTCTATCCTCCGAGCACGCTAAAGAACCACGGGAATCTATTCGATAATAAGAGCAGGGCACAGTTCCCGGATTCATATGTATCTTTCCCCTGTCTCTTGGGCGGCTCTAAATAACCTATACTGTGTTGATGAGCCTTTAAACAACATTCAGTTTATTTTCATATCACACCCTGCATCGGCCCTCGACTCATATTAGCCATTGAGCTAAAGCTCTCGGGCTGATATGGATGTATTTTGCCGATACACGGTGTGATATGAAAATGTCCTTTCATTATTCTCTATATATTTATCACTTTGAATTAGTTTAGGAATGTCATTTACAGTTAAAAGAAATTGTTTTTAAACAGTGTATTATAGATGAAAAAAAAGAGTTACCTGCAGCAGTTAGGCAAAGAGCGAATAAAACAGTGTTCAACATAGCCATTTGTAAACTTGTACTCTAATTATACACAGGGTACAACACCGTCTGTCGAAATAATGCTAAAACGCAGGGTAAAACACTGTGTAAAAACCTGCTGAGGCATGATGATGACACGATAACATAAAGGTTATTTTATTCCTAGTAAGCCAATCCCTAGTAGGTAACTAAACACCGAGGTCACACAATGCGCGGGTGTGCACAATATGTCAGTTAAAGGTTGTACCCTGTGTATAATTAAAGTACACCAGTATTTTCGTGGGGCTCTAGTAGTCCGACTTTAATTTGAAAAATAATGATAGGTTCTATTTAAAAATGTCAAATGAATATAATGTTTTTTCATATTATTTTATTTCATCATGATTTCTGTTTCAGGGGCTACTTGAGGGTTGGCAGAAAACAGTGCTCGTAGCTCCAGCGAAAACATGGAGTTTTTACTATTGAATATGCAGCAACTCTGCAGTTCTGCAGTGGAGAGGTTTTAGGCCTATTCTGCATATTTTTATCTCGATATAAATGGAGGTGAGCGTGGAATATACATTCCTGTTGGCGCCATATAACATTTTCGTTTTCAATTAAATTCAAGTTTTTAGACATAGAAAAAACGATGTTAACAAAATAGTGAGATTGCCATGACACTTTGTTTGTTATGAAGAACTGGAACATATTAAAAAATGTAAGATTCTGTCAGAAACAGTCGGTGATGTATGTTCACGTGTGTGGTTGTATTCAAAATAATTTTGTTTTAAAATATGCGTTTTCTTGTAAGACATTTACATAATCAGAAATTTACCGGTACATCAATTTATTGTATGGTGCACCGTTTTATCAAATGTCAGTATAAATCACCGGTACATCAAATTATCATACGGTACATCGTTTTATCAAATGTCAGTATAATTCACCGGTACATCAAATTATCATACGGTGCATCGTTTTATCAAATGTCAGTATAAATAATTCACCGGTACATCAAATTATCATACGGTACATCGTTTTATCAAATGTCAGTATAATTAACCGGTACATCAAATTATCATACGGTGCATCGTTAAATTATCATACGGTACATCGTTTTATCAAATGTCAGTATAATTCACCGGTATATCAAATTATCATACGGTGCATCGTTTTATCAAATGTCAGTATAAATAATTCACCGGTACATCAAATTATCATACGGTACATCGTTTTATCAAATGTCAGTATAATTCACCGGTACATCAAATTATCATACGGTACATCGTTTTATCAAATGTCAGTATAAATAATTCACCGGTACATCAAATTATCATACGGAACATCGTTTTATCAAATGTCAGTATAAATAATTCACCGGTACATCAAATTATCATACGGTACATCGTTTTATCAAATGTCAGTATAAATAATTCACCGGTACATCAAATTATCATACGGAACATCGTTTTATCAAATGTCAGTATAAATAATTCACCGGTACATCAAATTATCATACGGTACATCGTTTTATCAAATATCAGTATAATTCACCGCAACATCAGTTGTTCGTATGGCACACTGATACAAAATATGTTTCTGTTTATTCTTTCTGATTTTCTATTGGCTTACCCGGTACTGCGTTTTCTGTTTGTGTATTCTGTCCAATTGGCTGATATTCTGGCGGTGGGTATTGTACCATTGGCTGTGGTCCTGGATGTTGGTGGTGTCCCATGGGCTGTGGTCGTGGATGTGGGTGGTGTCCCATGGGCTGGGGTCCTGGCTGCGGATACTGTCCCATTGGCTGAGGTCCATAGCCGTAACCATAACTACCTGCAGCCTGTTGTGTAGAGTTCATCGTCACAATATCTGCAAGCATTCAGACAATACATATATCCAAACAAGTTTCAATCCCTCATCTATATTGAAACGTGAATGACAGACAATTTAGCTTTATTTGTTCATTAACCGTGAGCACGTGGCTCCATCATAAATGGAGTGTCAACAAAAGAATTTGCAGCAACTCTGCAGGTTAAAATGTTCAATGTCCATTCTCCATATGTTTTGATGTAAATTGAGGATGAACATTGCATGTTCATTTCGGGTTGGCCCCATATAACATTGTTTCGTGTTGGTTCGCCATAAAATCCAATTCGTCATCATCATTTACAGCAAGTAAACATACATACGATATCCTTTATCACAAATGTGTCGAACATATTGCAAAATATCCCATTGTGTCCAGTATCGAAACATTGAGCGTTGAAATAGAAAAGGCTCAAATATAGTGAATTTTGCTGACGAGGAAGGCTTAAGGTACAATACTGGGAACTGCACCAACGGCGAAGGCACGCGTATTGGGGAAGTATGTCGACGACAAATGTTTCAGGTACAAAACTGGAATTAAGGCCGACGACGAATGCTGAAGTATGAGGACGAAGGCTGAAGTGTGGTTGAATTAGCAAAACAAATGAACAAACGTGTGCTGTAATAGGCTTTAGTTTCATTGTATTCGTTGATAAGAGAATAAACAAGATACACATATTTCACGTATAATTTTGTTTTCCCTTTGTAAACAAGTAAGACATTAACGTAAACAAAGCAACGCAACTTGATATGCTATCCAAAAGCAGGTGTACTATTCGTAACTAATACTTTTCAAATTGATTAAAATAAAAATGAATTATTGTAGACAAATAAAATCTCACGCTTTTGTATCTTCAAGTAAAATCAGTATTGCTTGAGTCAGATATTTTAATAATGTCAAATAACTCATCGCGATCAAGGTATTTCCAATATATTTATTATTTTCCTCACAAGAGAAGTATTTTTCTCCCGGTATGTAATTTATGTTTGTTCCCCATTGTATAATTTGTTTAATGTTCCCATTATGTAACTTTTTTACTGTTTTCCCATAGATATAACTGTAGCATTAAAACACTTACATATGCCATGTCGCCCACTAACCTTATATACAGCTATGGTCGCTTTAATTATCTAATTAATTGATTTTAATTAATAAAACGAGTTCCTTTTAAAGCAGACCCGTGCGTATATGCGTTTATTAACTTTTGTTTTACTACTGTACCTGATGGTTTTCCGATAATACAAAACTCGGTCCTGCATGATCAGACTATCTATAGTTGCTATGATAAATGTCAGATCGACCTTACGATTAGCAAAACAGTAGTTCGGTAGCAAGGTTCGATATTGGAAGATATGAGTAGTCACTGTTTTTGCAAGCATGTTTTATTATTGTTAAACTATGCGTGCACGTGTGACGTATTGGTACATTTGATTTCGGCGTAACGTTGTTTCTAAATAGAAACGAAAGTAGTGAAGTCAGTTTTGACTTAACATTTTTTGAAAATGGAAACGAAAGTAATGAAATCGACATGCGCCATGCTTTTATATCGCTATGGTTATATGCTCATGCATACATTATACGCAAGATTAAACGGACACATGACAATCAAAGTTTTTAAAAACATTCAAATAAACGTCTCGATTTATTTAATATACAGTATCATTTTAAACCGGCTTACATATAATTAAATAACCTTTTTGAGTTTTCATTTCTTCTAATTCTACCATATATTATATAGATAATGTATTATTGGTGCAATATAAAACAACAGTTAGTAAAATGCGATCAACTTGCTGTATACGATTCTTTACATTAATAATAAAGATTGAACAAATGCAAGTTAAAAACTAACAGGACGCAGAGAGTTTTTAAAAAAGTAAAGATTGCCGTGTGATCCTTTAATTTAACATATAATGCAGAATTCAATTTATCAAAGCGTGATAAGACCTGAATGCGTACGACAGGGGCGTAGCTAGCCTAGAATGGGCACATAGGCTAAGTTAATTGAGCACACGCTTTGCGAATTTTATTGGGATCTGAGGGTGAGTCCTCAAAATTGTTAATGAATTAGACGGCCAATGGTACATTCTCCTGCATTTTCGAGGTGATTCTCTCGTCTAAAACTAAGCAATGTTTAAGATGAAATGTCTACTTAAATCCAATAGAACAACAACTTTCACTTTTTTCTAATATTTTACTCTTAATCCTACCCCTTATCCGCCACCCGTGGAACGTTTATTGTATTTTTCACGTTAAAATCTTGATTTTCTCGGGGGAAAAAGTAATAGATCTGTATCTATACGGCGAAGTGTAGCTACGCTCCCGTTTGTTCATTTCTAGATTTTAATATAACGTATATAAGTAAGTAATGGTCATAGTTCGGCACTATGTAATGTGCATCATACTCTGGTTGTGGTGGCGAGTCCCGGTCACTTGAGCATGTCTTTGTGGTGACGTGTGTGTGTGCAATTTTTTTTATATAGAAGAAGAAGCACTTTATTTCAGAATCAGTAAGCCATAGGCCCATGTGATCATACAATATTATACATATACATTTTAACAGACGTAGCAAGATCCATACATATATGTATTAACAAATATCAGATGCAAAAATAAACACAGTTATACTGTTTACTTCTTTTTAGAGAACACAAACAGAAAACAAAAATAGAAACAAACACATGAACATGTCCGAATTTCCTTTTAAAATTTCACGGAGAAGGTGACTAAACATATATAAATATATCAATGTTATGGTTGATGTATTATACTTAATCGTATCCATGTCATGAACATATAAGCACATACACATACGTTTCAAACACAATAAAAAAATGCTCTATTTGCATTTTCAAGCGTGACAAAACCAACACACAAATATACATGACTATGAGAAAATAAAATATTACAATATTAAAATAACACAAAACATTACAATGGAGAAGGAAAATATGAGAAAATGAGAAAATGAGACATGGAATTACAATTACATCAAATCAATTCACATTTCAAATGCCTTAAAAATATACACACTTAATTTTTTTTTCTTTTTTAATTTTTGCTGTAAAAAAGTTCTTTTAATTTGAACATGCTCGGTCGATTCCAAAAATATTTTTCGATATATATTTTTCGGATGTCTTTAAAGAGATCGCAATCTAAAATGAAATGAAATTCGTCTTCAAGTTTGTTGCAAATTATACATATTCTATCTGCTAATGGTATACTTCTAGGTCTATGCCACCTACCAGTCTCTATAGCAAGGCTATGGGACGAGACAATTAACCTGATGATCGATATTCTAAATTTTTATATCATCTGTAATATGAATTAAGTAATTTGATATGTATCTGCAACTGTTTGGATGCATATATTCTGTTCTTATACATATATATTATCACCATCTCCAGCGTGATTATCACAATTTTGAGAGTGATTATCATAACAGTAGTGTTACTGGTCCGATCTGATGGTGATAGAGTGTTCACAAGGCAGACTATCGCTATTCCAAAATGGCTGGTTTTCGAACTTATCCGAGCTTTCATAGATATAAAAAAACTGGTAAAGTTTGGTAAAGATCCAAAAAATATTGAAGGCCCTATCGTGTTCACAAGGTAAAAGTTAACGGACGACAACGGACGACGGACAACTCGCCATCCCATAAGCTCTGCTGGCCTTCCTCTTTGTGGCTTTAAAACAGAATACCGCAGAGGCCAACACTAGGGGACGTAGATGTGTTGCAAAAAATATTACCTCTCATGAACAGACTCAATAAAACCTAGTCACCTACTCTTCTCTCATTTTTAGCTCTACTGGGCAAGGGCCAGCAGAGCTTATGGGATGGTGTGTTGTCTGTCGTCCGTCGTCTGTCTGTCTGTCTGTCTGTCTGTCGTCCGTTAACTTTTCTTCAAACGACTTCTCCTCAGAAACCGCTTGGCTAATTTTGACCAAACTTCACATGGATGATCCTTAAATAAATGCTTTTCAGATTTGTTAAAATTAGATCAGCGCTACATCGAAGATGGCTGCCATTACCATATATGATCGAAATCTTAAAAAATCTTCTTCTCCAGAACCGCTGGACAGATTTCAACAGTTTTTCTTTTAAAATGATTGCCAACGCCTGGACTATTAAGTTTGTTCAATTAAGTCCCCGGGGTCAAACATGGCCTTGCCCCAGGGGTCCAATTTTTGTATATTGAGGTTTTGAATGTTTTTCATATAGACATATAGGAAAAAACTTTAAAAAATCTTCTTCTCTGAAACCACAAGGCACAGAGCTCTCATGTATTACATGTAGCATCAGCTTATAGTCTTCTACTAAGTTTGTTCAAATGGTGACCCTGGGGTCAAATTTGTCCGCGCCCCGGGGGTCACAGTTTTACAAAGACTTATATAAAAAAAATAATATAAAAATCTTCTTCTCGGAAACTACAACAGCCAGAGGTTTGATATTTTGCATTTACTATAAGCTTATGGTCCTTTACCAAGGTTGTTCAAATGGTGACCCTCGGGTCACATTTGGCCCCGCCCCAAGGGTCACATGTTTTACATAGACATGTATAGGTCAAACTTAAAAAAAATTCTTCTCTGAAACTGCAAGAGCCAGAGGTTTAATATTTTGCATTTGCTATAAGCTTGTATTCCTCTACCAAGTTTGTTCAAATGGTGAGCCAGGGGTCACATTTGGCCCCATCCCGGGGGTCACAGTTTTACATAGGCTTGAATAGGAAAAAACTGAAAAAAATCTTCTTCTCTGGAACCACATGGCACAGAGCTTTCATGTATTACATTAATTGAAACTTCACAGGAAGCATCCTTGGGTCAGGGGAAAGCAAAGTTATTCAAATTTTGGCATTGTGCCAAGGGATTTGGTTTCCATGGCAACCATGGTGAAAAACCTTAAAAAATCTTCTTCTCTGAAATCGCTGGTCTGATTTTGAAAATTCTTTCACAAAAATATTCCTTTAGGGATTGCCTTTCATAGTTGTTCAAATTATTTGGATTGGTAAAAAAAACATGGCCGCCACAGGGGCGGGGCTTTTTCTCCTTATATGTATATTATATAAAAAGTTCTAAAATTCTTGTCTTCTGAAACTGCTGGTTGGATTTCAAAATAATATCACACAAATGTTCCTTGGGTGACTCTCTACCAAGATTGTTCAAATTATTTGGATTCGTCAAAAAACATGGCTGCCAAAGGGCGTGGTCACTTTTCCCTATATGTATTTAGAGAAAACTTTGAATTTTAAAAATGACATATTCTCTGAAACCGTTTGATGGACTTTGACGAAACTTAATCACAATGATATTTGGGATAGTCCCTCTCAGATTTGTGTTTTTCGTGGCCGCCAGTCATCGAAGATGGCCACCATGGCTAAAACTAGGTCAAATTTAAGGAAATTTCAAACGAAATCTCCTCCGACACCACTTAATCCATTCAACTGAAATATCATATACATGTTCCCTGGGTTTTTTTTATTTATTTTTTTTAAAAATTTAATATTTTTTTTATTTATTTTTTTTTTATTTATTTATTTATTTATTATTATTATTTTTTTAAAAATTTGTTCAATTTTTTTTTTTTTTTTTTAATTTTTTTAATTTTTTTTTTTGTTAGATCTATGTTGCACCAGTCGGACCAGTAACAGAGGAGTTATGGCTCTTGATTTAGTTAAACATGCTATATTTTGCCTAATTAATATGATAGGGCCTTCATTTTTCATCTGATCTTTACCAAACTTTACCAGATTCTTTAGTTATGGCCCTTGATTTAGTTAAAAAGCTGTTTTTTGCCCAAAACTTTCAAAAAAAACGTAAATGTGAGTCACTCACTTCATTGATGTTATAAGAGCCGTGTTAGCCAGTAGAGCGTCCACAGGCCCTCTTGGGCCTCTTGTTCTCTCTTGTATGTGTTGGCTGCTACCAAGGGATCCCCTTTTCAGTACTTATATACTGTTAGTCTGGATATTCTGTAATTTTGAATGGTACTTTCAAAAAAACTCGTTTCAGAGGCCAAAACTACAGACAAAAATCGTATGCAATGATACAATTTATATTTGTTGTATATATGTATGCTGCATTTTACAAAGACACAGATACAGAAAAGGGGATCCCTAGGAAGCCAATACACAAACAAGAGAGAAAGTCAGACTAGATTGTGTCGGTTCATGAGAGGTAATGTGGGAAGCAACACAGCTAAAGCTTCCTAGTACCAGCTAAATCGGTATTCTAATTTAAATCCACAAATATTGTGCTTGATGATCCCAAAGACGAAAATTATAACCGATCGTATATTATACAATAGTGCACAAATATTGATTATACATAAAATAATATTGTGATATTTCACACATCATTGATCTGAGATACAATCATCAATCAATTATACCTATTGCATAACAGATCTAGTTTTGAACCAGTTTGATAAATGTCAAAGAGCTTTACAATCTTAATGAGATTTAAAGGTACACACGGCAATCTTCAAGTGTTTATCGGGACACACGGCAATCTTCGAGTGTTTATCGGGACACACGGCAATCTTCTTCAAGGAGGGGCGACTTATGCCCAGAAAACACATATTTGGACATTTTACATTTTTTCATGAAACCACCAAAAACGTTCATTACGTGGTCCCGCCTTAATTCCATTAAGCGATTGGTAATATTATAACGGTAACTGCGACAATAAAATATGTTTAAAAGTATTTTTAAAACTATCTCAATCGTGTTTGATTACTAAGAGCTAACGTTAGAGATACTGCAATCTACCGGTACATAACTCTTTTAAATTTAAGTGTAGTGTTTATATGTAATTATCTCCCATATTATGTATTTTTATGAATTAAAATAAAAACACATTGTGTAGGTTATTTCGAGACAATCACCCCACCCCTTCACCCAATGCCCCACTCGCTGGGTGAAACAACCTGACTTTTCTCAAAGAACTATCTTTGATACAAGCAACACTGACCAGCAAATTGGGGGTCATATATTGATAATCGCCGCTAATACTGCACTGAAGGTGGGCACCCCAAGAGTGGCAGTAAATAAATTTGATTCTTTCCAAATATACCCTCAGTACAATTTTATTAATAACATTTAAATTTTTAGTTTTAGTCATAATATCTTAAATCAACATGTTTTATAATTTTGGTGTTTTATGGGGATTTGATATGATCCAATTAGAAACTATATATACAATCTGATAATATGCCCAAAATAACAGTGATATCTGGCTACCACTGCGATACTCTCCAGGGAAAGAAGTTGATAACAATATTTGAGAACACTACTGGAATATTTTTATGAGAAACACACGGCACATACGAAACAACATTTCAACACGTTATTATACAGATAGGCTCGAATCCCACTGGGGCTCGACTTGTAAGTGAGGAAGTGTCGATTCTTACGGATGGTGGGAGGTTTAGTACTGGTTCTATCCAGGAAAAATGGGTGGTCTTCCTCCACCACAAGAAAATGACGTCCAACAAAGGAAAAAGAAAGCTATATACAGTATTATTCAGCTTACCACCGAGATGCATGTAACTAGATTTTTTTACGAGGATCACACTGCATTTATACGAAACAACACTTCAAGGCGTTATTATACTGGTAGTTAATTTGCATTATTCTGTGCAAGCTACTGAAGCCCAAAAATGTTCAGCGAACAGTGCTCATGAGAAACTATATATCCAGCATACCTCCGAGATCTATGACCATGTATTTGGACTGTGGGATGGCAAGTATTTACAGTAGACTGACGCTGCCTCTGGTTCCAGTGCGATACTCAAATTGTTGCTCTCTATTCCAGCCTGAAACATGAGCATTGTCACTTTAATAACTGTCTATTCTAACGCACTTGGCAAAACTCCTGCAATCCCATTGGTTGACGTTCATAATTTGGGACTATTACATAGCGCATAACCTGTCGCAAATTCAGTCATGTGAAGTTAAACCGTCATAAACGTGACGTCAGTTAGTTTTATTTCAATGCGTGTGTGAGTAAAACTGTCAGAAACAATGAAATTCATTAGAAATGGCTTAACAGTATTGAACTTTTGAAAATTGCGACCTTATATATCAGTCGTTTAACGGGGTCAGTCGTGTTTAACGGTTTCGCTAACGCGTCGCCATTAAACATAATTTTGCGATCATTAAACGACTGATATACCGTCGAAAAATTTCAAATTTCAATACAGTTAACCCTATATTAACTGCACTATAATTTAAAGACTATAATGCTGTGTATTCCACGTCTAAGAACCTGATAATAAGGAGAAAAGTATCAAAGAATTAAATATACAATATTCTATATCATTTCTTAACTGATCTCATTTGTGTGGTACAGAAACAATGTTGAATGCATGTATGACGGATGAAATAAAGCAATGCCGTAACCAGTAAATACAAAACAAAAAGAAGGTATCATTTAAAAACCTGCGTTTGTATCAATGCATCTTAAAGAAACTACCTCGCCAAATAACGGGAAAATGTCACGACCAAACCGTTTATTAAAACTCTATCCAGGTGTTCAGGTCATATAATAAGTATGTGCCGTATAAAAGTATAGATTTCTTCACAGTTCTTTAAATACCTGCGTTTGAATATACGTAAAACGAATTATGAGTTGGTAATTCTTAATTCGATACTCCAGTTTTGGGGTTTGATCTGGCTGGTTAAAGCCGTTTATATTGTGTCCATATAGAGTTTGGAAACTCAAAATATGTAAGTTATATATGTCTACCTCGTTATCAGTAGGTTTAGAAACGACGTACACATGTTGTAACATTTGTTTGTTGTTGGCGGAACAGCTACTCTAAAACATTCTGCTCAACTCTTGCATCTGCCTTAGTTACAAGGTCTTACGAAAAACGTTTCCACAATTTAAAAAAACACACACATGTTCTTGTCAAAACCTTACTTTTTGCGCGGCTTCCCTCATAAACTGCTCCATCCGCCCATATTGCTGGCACGGTGAGAACCCAGTGGATGTCCATCTCATCAATGGTCTTGCATTGGTTGTTTATTGTCGACAAGGCATGCTGCATTAGATACCGGCTACTGAGCACGAACACATCCATGGCAGCCATCGCCTTGCCCGTCTCGTCTTCGATTGTTGTCTCACGTCGAAGATACTGCAAGCAATACAAGAGTGTGTGTGTGTCCATGCCATACTTGGCGTTATGCTCCTACATATGCTTTATTGTTAAACATATACTTTAGCACTGGTAAACATGTAACAATTGGAAATGTATTCCTGAAAACTTACAATGGTGCTGGCTGTTTGTAATTAAAAAATCCGATATTTTTAATTGCAAAAATAGGCCTTTCTATACCAGATAATTGATGATTCATTTATATTATTTGTTTAGTTATTAGTACTTATTTACGCGATTACTTTGCCATATACCAGAATGAATCTGTAAACATTATAGAATACCCAGCATAGGCAGTGCCATTGATCAAAAGCCCAAAAACATTAATAAACTGATACTGGCTAGGTCACAATGAAATGTATTTAAATACATTAATAATGTTAGTCTCCCCTTACTGTTAAATACTAATGTTAGTCTCCCCTTGCTGTTAAATATTAATGTTAGTCTCCCTTTGCTGTTAAATACTAATGTTAGTCTCCCCTTACTGATACTAGTAATGTTAATCTCCCCCTACTGTTAATTACTAATGTAAGTCTCCCCTTAATGTAAAATACTAATGTTAGTCTTCCCTTACTGTTAAATACTAATGTTAGTCTCCACTTACTGTTAAATACTAATGTTAGTCTCCCCTTACTGATAAATACTAATGTTAGTCTCCCCTTATTGTTAAATATTAATGATAGTCTCCCCTTATTGTTAAATACTAATGTTAGTCTCCCCTTGCTGTTAAATACTAATGTTAGTCTCCCCTTACTGTTAAATATTAATGTTAATCTCCCCCTACTTTTAATTACTAATGTCAGTCTCCCCTTACTGTTAAATACCAAAGTTAGTCTCCAGTTACTGTTAAATACTAATGTTAGTCTCCCCTTACTGTTAAATACTAATGTTAGTCTCCCCTTACTGTTAAATACTAATGTAAGTCTCCCCTTAATGTTAAATATTAATGTTAGTCTCCGTTACTGTTAAATATTAATGTTAGTCTACTTTTACTGTTAAATACTAATGTTAGTCTCCCCTTACTGTTAATTACTAATGTTAGTCTCCCCTTACTGTTAAATATTAATGTTAGTCTACCCTTACTGTTAAATACTAATGTTAGTCTCCAGTTACTGTTAAATACTAATGTTAGTCTCCCCTTACTGTTAAATATTAATGTTAGTCTACCCTTACTGTTAAATACTAAAGTTAGTCTCCAGTTACTGTTAAATACTAATGTTAGTCTCCCCTTACTGTTAAATATTAATGTTAGTCTCCCCTTACTGTTAAATACTAATGTTAGTCTCCCCTTACTGTTACATATTAATGTTAGTCTCCCTTTACTGTTAAATACTAATTTTAGTTTCCCCTTACTGTTAAATATTAATGTTACTCTCCCCTTACTGTTAAATATTAATGTTAGTCTCCCCTTACCGTTAAATATTATTGTTAGTCTCCCCTTACTGTTAATTACTAATGTTAGTCTCCCCTTACTGTTAAATATTAATGTTACTCTCCCGTTACTGTTAAATATTAATGTTAGTCTCCCCTTACCGTTAAATATTAATGTTAGTCTCCCCTTACTGTTAAATATTAATGATAGTCTCCCCTTACTGTTAAATACTAATCCCTTATGTTGCCAACCAAACCATGTTTCTTGATAGCTTAGTGGTCAGGGCGCTGGTACGGAATCACAGTTCAGGCAAGATGATGCTACTCATGTTAGAGTTTTCAATCAAACTTACCAGCCTAGAATGCAGAATTATTTTGAATCGTTTGAAATAGTAGTAACTTTTATGGTCCTTTGTATCATCCTGGGCAAGATCGTTATACATATCTTCAGCTTTGTATCCAAACTTATAGAACGACTTGTCTGGTTTAAGCAAGACGCGTGAAGGCGTTTTGTATGATACTGAAACAAAAACGTTAAAAAAGTAGTGAAAAATATAAGATATATCGGCGGTAGAATGGTCAAATGAATTTCTCACAAAAAGCGTGAAATAGTTGATCACACTGAGCGCGTTAATTGATACGCGTCGAAACAGTTATCAAAAGGAAGACGGTAGATACACAGATGGAACCAATTAAGGACTAACACACTACCCAGTGTATAAACACCAGCAGCGAGATAGTTCGTCAGTCGCTGTCCCTACATCGACTGAGTCACACGCATGTTTTCAGCTATGAAAACATCGTATAATTCATTTATGTTAGCAATCTATATACAGTACAGATTTACACACTTCTGGAGATACTCCAGAACTTGTCTCGTGTAAACTGTTTAGCTATATACAGTACAGATTTACACACTACTGGAGATACTCCAGCATTTGTCTCGGTACCAACCCGACATGTAAACTGCATATTCCTCGGAATATATTCGGGTCTTATTTTGCTAATACATTTTTTATGGGAACATATTTACTCACATTTGGAGATACTCTAAATTTTGTCTCGGTACCAACCCGACGAATACATTATAAATATTGTATTCTTCGGAATACATGCTACCTATGAGCAGGATAAGACACATTTAAGACAGTACCAACCCAGTCGTGTCTGAACATCTTGCTGCATGTTCATTGAAAGACAATACATTCGGTACCAACCCGACATGTCTTACAGTACTATTGTACTTTGAAATATCATTTTTCAATAAGAACCACGCATATATAAAGTATTGAATCTGTGTTACAAACAAACTGGGACAGATTGAATACACTATATATAATTAATTGGTTAATCACAGTGTACCGTCATAAACCTCATTACATCAGTAAATGAGAGAATTTATGTATTAAATAGAAATCGTTTAGGATTTCATGTTGCAACTGAAGAAGGTCCCTAGACCGAAAGCGCTCCGGCAGTTCGGATTATTGTCTATCCGAGTGAAATCAGAGACGATTTCTGTGCTTGGGCTATTAACACACGTGACACAAACATAGTGTTTTAATAACATACGTAATGTGTATACATAACATACGCATACAAACATTTAAAAACTGTTAAATCAATTGACGGTTTACCCACACAAAAGCAATCATACAGGGTTATATAATAACCATACTATACTGTCCATAATTATACAGGGTGATAAGTAACTGTAATCAACTGTTTTAATGATATAAGCAATCAAAAACACATTGTACCACCTTTGTGTATAATATGCATAAGAACAGTAGCAATCGCAAGTCCCTGTGGGTGAGAAAATCCCCGTGAGTAGTGGGCTAACTGGGAAAGCCGCTAACACGAGGCAAATGTAGAATCTCTTCTTTGGTCAGACACTCGTAAAACCACCCCCCCCTATATAAATTTTACAGGTGAATGTTAAACGTGGATGGCATTTGGTTGCTGATATATACTGAAAGGAAAAAGAAACGCAGGGTGCGTATTTCCGCTATATATTGTATGTTTAATATGCTACTGCTAATCGAATGGTACAGGGCGACATTAGGCCTGTCCTTTTACAAAGAAGGTCTAAACTGCACTGAACACACCAATGGTTACCCCTTTAAAGTTTCATTATCGTCAGAATGCGCATTTGGCTCAAGCAGGTGAGCAAACTTAGGCTTTAAATGTTGCAATTACTTAACATTAAATACAGTACTGAACTGGCTCATTTTTTCAAAGAGGAACTTCAGCATTTATGAATTTCTTGTTACAACGTGTACTGTGATTAAAAAGTCTACAACATCACAGTTGTGTCCTTTCTCTAACTAGCTGCACTTTTTGTTTTACAAAACATCATGGGATTTCCTTGGAATATATATGGAATTATGTGTGCAGTATATGCAATATATAGCGGAATTACGCACCCTGCGTTTCTTTTTCCTTTCAGTATATTTAAATTGAAGTTTTTGTAATTAATCGAACCATTGACAAATATCTAAATGTACCTTACACGTGATTATCTTCACCGATTATCACATACAATATAATAGAACATGTTATGCGCAGGATGTTCCTGTTTAATGAACACGTGTTTATAAGATATATTACGTTAGCTGAAACGCACATATAGAAACAATTTTTTTAGTTTTTAGAGATCCATGAAAATTAAAACAGCCTACTTTTCAACAAATTGCTCTGAAAATTGGGTCAAAGGATGCATTTGCAAGTTGACAATATTTTCTATTTATTTGCGCATTAGATTATTATAATGATTGCAAACATATAATAGTGTGTTCATTGCGAATAATATGTGTGTAGTCTTAAAACCTATGTTTCTGATCACCCGTTAAGTTTTATAGTGATTTACCACATACATCCGAGATCCGTACCTAGTCCATGAGAGGCAATCCACGGGGAGTTGAATGATATCTTTGTGGGATCCGACTCGAACTCTACGCCCAATGAAAATGCATATCTGGAGTAGGTCGTCCCGAAGTCAATAGCAACCACCATGAGATGGTCACTCTGTAAAGTCGTCATTGTGAAGGTTGTCTGACACCTAAACATAGGAATTATATAAATGTCAGTCACAAACATAATTTTAAATATAGTACAACACAGTATTTAGACATTTTTCTCAATGACATATTCCTAATAGATTTTTACACAACATGATATCGAATGTAACGCTAATTCATTGTTCCTTTTTACTTATAACAGTTATAAATTGCGTATATAATGCATACGTATATCTATAATGTAAAATATATGGAAAACGAAAGTTGCCACGTTAACATCATTTCTTCTAACACTAATTAAATTAATAGTAGTATACTATTTTATAGTAACTATACTCATTATATTGTTTGTGATATTGCATAAATTTGATATCATGTAAAAAATAATAATTAGTGTAACATTAAATATACACAAATAATGTACCTACCCTTACTCTCAGTATGCTCAATGTCGAACTAAAACAGGTCAAATCAACAGTACGTTTCGGAAACAAAGGAAATTTAGACGTAAACGTAAATAATAAACAACTCACCTTAATGCTTCACAGTGGTTATATTCGGTTTAAGTTTATAAAACTTAACTTAAGTTTGTAAAACCACGTTATTAATTATATTTCTCTTTCGTTTTCGTCTTATAGTCTTATCTAATATCAAGGTCGCCCAGGGTTTGTACAATGTGCATCTTACTGTCAACTTAAAGGGACACACACCAATTTTGATTTTTCAAAAATCGCGTTCCAGATGCAATAAAACTTGCATATTTCAAAGCCACTGTCATGAATAATATAGTTAAAGGGTATAAAATAACGAAGACAAAATGAAAAGTCGAAACTGTATTATCTTTTGTATGCAAGCAGATTTAAAACAAGCAATACACCTAATTAATAAATCGGGATTCTGATTGTTATGCTTGACAGCTTCTTCAATAGTGCAGTGTGCCCCTTTAAAGGGACACACGGCAATCTCGGACGGTTTATCAACCATTGAAATTGGCGTCGCGATTTATTTATCCAGTATCATTTTTTAACAATTAGTGATATGCAAAATCAATGTGCTTTACATAATTCTTAATATTGATGATTGAACAAATGCAAAATAAGTAGAAAACCTAATGGGACACCGTGAGTATTTAAAAAAATCAAGATTGCCTTGTATCCCTTTAAGGATCAAGAGTCGATTCTTACGGATGGCGGATTCTTACGGATGGCGGATTCTTACGATTCTTACGGATGGCGGATTCTTACGGATGGCGGATTCTTAAAATACTCGTGATTGAATATGCGTAAAGTGAATTGGGATTCACTAAATACCTACCACTTCGATTACATGACGTCATCTTCTTGCGTACACCGAGTTAACTCCCTTGATCTCCAACTCTTCAACGGTAAACAACATGAAAACGAGCGGTAAAATGATAAATTCGTTAAAATGTTAATATAACCTGACGTTTAACTAGATTGGTAACTAAATTCAGATAGTTTAAATGATAGACAAATGAACATTGTTCAAATAGAAATCGACTGTAATGTCTGTTGAAGAAACATACAGCTCAATCGAGAGATTTACAATCCACTCGATTCAGACGACGATTGCCTCCAATTGCGTTCGAGGGTGGGTGAGCAGCGAACAGACGATTGAGAAAGTAATTGAATGTCACGCCAGACATCAATTGTGAGAATTCGTTTTCTGGTAAGTGGAATCACCTATATCTATATGTTAAGAAATAACCATACTATTTCCAAAATGATTTTTTTGTAAGTGACATTATGCAAATAAATTATGCTGATCCTTATCTTCTACAAAGGTGTCGTAAAGATAGGGGAAGGGACATGGCTGGTGTGGTGTTGGTGTGGGAAGGGGGTGGCCAACCACTTCAAAACATATCACCCATCACTTGTATATAGACCAGCCACTTCAAAACAGGTCAGCTACCAGAAGTATATAGACCAACCACTTCAAATCAGTTCACCTACCAGAAGTATATAGACCCAAGCAGTTCAAAATGGGTCACCTACCAGAATTATATAGACCAACGACTTCAGAACATGACACCCATCATATGTATATAGACCAAACACTTCAAAACATGTCACCCATCAGTTGTATATAGACCAGCCACTTCAAAACATGTCACCTATCATATTTATATAGACCAGCCACTTCAAAACATGTCACCCATGTGACGATATTGGAAATATCGATCGATTTGTTTATCGGAACATTAAAGTACAAACAGACAAGTGATGTTTTTAATAAATAAATTATATTAAGTAATAATGTAAAAATGAAGATAGTTAGAAAGAAAAGCTTGAAATAGACAGAAAAGAACTATCACGGAGTTTAGACAATCACTGAATACTAGAGCATAATAATTTCAACTAGGAATTATTAACTCATATGTCAAACACTGTATAATGCAATATCCTTTCTTATGTTTAGTCCATCTATGTAATGTTTAATTGTTGTAGTTGTTACTATGCTTTATTAACAAATACAGTTCAGTTGGCTTATCACTATCTGCACGTTACATGTCGCACAATCTCTCTCTATATAACATGAATATATATATCATCATTGTCTGTACCGCTTGCAGTATAACTCCACATCACCAGTATATAATATGCATTGTATCACGGATCAAATATGCATATGGTATATCACATCACTATACAGACTATCGACTGATTACGTCAATCTATATCAACACTATATTACAATGATTCTATCAACACTCTTCTATCTATAGGATTCACCACATCATTGTACAGACTATCTACTGTCTGCATCAATCTATTATATCATCACTACTCTTCCATGTACACGATGTATCAATTGACTGCCGTCTGTATACTACATCTTATAACGTCACCCGACCATCACCTTGTAGATGACTTTATTATGACCTATATCATCACCACGAAAAAGGAGGAGACGTTCCCCTATAAAACAATAAAACCTTCTTTAATATTCTCAAATTGTGTGATTTTATATTTGACAAAATCAACGCCACCGTATTGACAAAATAGCACAATTTCAACATTTCACTTAATACTGATAATTCAAATTAACTCACCAGACACCCTCAGTTCTAATACATCATATCTTCATATTGATTCCATCAAGTACTCCCACTCTTAGTAGCAAAACATATCACCACCAATTCTCAACACACACTGACCACCAAAATATAACACCCAATTATCTTCTCTACTTAACAATAGAAAAATCACTCACTCCTGTTCACTATTGCATGTACAAAATATGACACCTTCCTTTTAAAGGTACTCTGTCTAATATCAATTAAAGTGAATTTGTCACAACCCATCAGTTGTATATAGACCAGCCACTTCAAAACATGACATTCATCGTATGTATATAGACCAGCCACTTCAAAATATGTCACCCATGATATGTATACAGACCAGCCACTTCAAAACATGTCACCTATCAGTTGTATATAGACCAGCCACTTCAAAACATGTCACCCATCATATGTATATAGACCAGCCACTTCAAAACGTGTTACCCATCATTTGTATGTAGACCAGCCACTTCAAAACATGTCACCTACCATAATTATATAGGCCAGCAAGTTCAAAACATGTCAACCATCATTTGTATATAGACCAGCCACTCCAAAATATGCTACCTACCATAATTATATAGGCCAGCCACTTCAAAACAGGTCACCCATCATAAGTATATAGACCAGCCACTTCAAAACATGTCACTCATCATTTGTATATAGACCAGTCACTTCAAAACATGTCACCCATCATTTGTATATTGACCAGCCACTTCAAAACAGGTCACCCATCATTTTTATATAGACCAGCCACTTCAAAACATGTCACCAATCATATGTATATAGAACAGCCACGTCAAAACATGTCACCCATCGTGTGTATATAGACCAGCCACTAAAAAATATGTGACCCGTCATATGTATACAGACCAGCCATTTCAAAACATGTCACCCATCATATGTATATAGACCAGCCACTTCAAAACATGTCACCCATCATTTGTATGTAGACCAGCCACTTCAAAACATGTCACCTTGCATAAATATTTAGGCCAGCCACTTCAAAACATGTCAACCCTTATTTGTATATAAACCAGCCACTTCAAAACATTTCACCTACCATAAGTATATAGACCAGCCACTTCAAAACAGGCCACCCATCATATGTATACAGACCAGCCACTTTAAAACTTTTAACCCATCATCAGTATATAGACCAGCCACTTCAAAACAGGTCACCCATCGTATGTGTATAGACCAGCCACTTCAAAATATGTCACCAATCATATGTATACAGACCAGCCACTTAGAAACATGTCACCCATCAGTTATATATAGACCAGCCACTTTAAAACATGTCACCTACCATAAGTATATAGACCAGCCACTTTAAAACAGGTCACCCATCGTATGTGTATAGACAGCCACTTCAAAATAGGTCACCCATCATATGTATACAGACCAGCCACTTCAAAACATGTCACCAATCATCTGTATATAGACCAACCACTTCAAAACATGTCACCCATCATTTGTATATAGACCAGCCACTTCAAAACATGTCACCCATCATATGCACATAGACCAGCCACTTCAAAACAGGTCAGCTACCTTACTTATATAGACCAGCCACTTAAAACATGTCACCCATCATATGTATATGGACCAGCTACTTCAAAACATGTCACCCAGCATTTGTATATAGACCAGCCACTTCAAAACATTTCACCCATCATTTGTATATAGACCAACCACTTCAAAACATGTCACCTGCCATAATTATATAGCCAGCCACTTCAAAACAGGTCACTCATCATTTGTATATCGATCAGCCACTTCAAAACATGTCATCCATCATATGTTTATAGACCAGCCAATTCAAAACATGTCACCCATCATTTGTATGTAGACCAGCCACTTCAAAACATGTCACCTTCCATAATTATATAGGCCAGCCACTTCAAAACAGGTCACCCGTCATATGTATACAGACCAGCCACTTCAAAACATGTCACCCATCATCAGTATATAGAGCAGCAACTTCAAAACAGGTCACCCATCATTTGTATATAGACCAGCCACTCCAAAACATGTAACCTACCATAATTATATAGGCCAGACACTTCAAAACAGGTCACCCATGATTTGTATATAGACCAGCCACTCCAAAACATGTAACCTACCATAATTATCTAGGCCAGCCACTTCAAAACAGGTCACCCATCATAAGTATATAGACCAGCCACTTTAAAACATGTTACCCATCATAAGTATATAGACCAGCCACTTCAAAACATGTCACCCATGATTTGTATATAGACCAGCCACTTCAAAACATGTCACCCATCATTTGTATATAGACCAGCCACTTCAAAACATGTCCCCCATTATATGTATACAGATCAGTCACTTCAAAACATGTCACCCATCATATGTATATAGACCAGCCACTTCAAAACAAGTCCACCATCAGTTGTATATAGACCAGCCACTTCAATACATGTCACCCATCATATGTATATAGACCAGCCACATCAAAGCAGGTCACCTACCATAATTATATAGACCAGCAAATTCAAAACATGTCTAGTTACTTCAAAACATGTCAACCATCATAAGTATATATTCCAGCCACTACAAAACGTGTCACCCAACAATTGTATATAGACAAGCCACTTTAAAACATGTCACCCATCATAAGTATATAGACCAGCCACTTCAAAACATGTCACCCATCATTTTTATATAGACCAGCCACTTCAAAACATGTCACCCATCATATATATATAGACCAGCCACTTCAAAACATGTCACCCATCATTTGTATATAGACCAACCACTTCAAAACATGTAACCTACCATAATTATATAGGCCAGCCACTTCAAATCAGGTCACCCAACATAAGTATATAGACCAGCCACTTCAAAACATGTTACCCATCATAAGTATATAGACCAGCCACTTCAAAACATGTCACCCATCATATGTATATAGATCAGCCACTTCAAAATATGTCACCCATCATATGTATATAGACCAGCCACTTCAAAATATGTCACTCATCATATGTATACAGACCAACCAACAGCAGACCATACTCCAGACATGGACAGATTGTGGTGATGAAAGACATACAGCTTATAAAAGAAATGGAGAAAGATAAGTTGTAAGTGCATGCTTGTATTTGTTTTATTTAAGAAATACAATATTTCCAGCGGGTTTATATTCTCCCAGATCAATACCAGTCTACTAACACCTGATTGGTGGTACTTAAAGACTATAGACACCAAGGGCCTCATGCATGTTTCGATGTGTTTCAAGTCCCTAACACCAGGTTTTGATCTCGCACAATATAAACCAGCTGAACATATTTTATTTTTTTATCCAAGATGGACGTTTGTGCATTACATACACACATGTTGAGAGATTGGACATAATACAAATTCATACAACTTACACTGAATGCCTATCTCTCTCTCCACAACGAACAAAGAAAATGTACAGCTATATTCTGTTTTAACAGTTTCAACTTTTTGTTCGAACATCCCATTGCTTTTAAAATAACGCAATTGTTGTTTTGAATGTTTTCTGACGTTTGACTTAGTTTAAAATGACGTCCCAAAAGTTGAAGGACGTGCCGTCCGAGTTCTTAATAGGTTGTTTAAAGCCCGATCTATAACCAATCACCATTGAGTATTTAACAAACTATCTTAGATACTGTTCTGTACTGTAGAATAGTTACTGTTATAAAGGATTGTTTTTTCTTAGAGCTGTATACCTTAATTTGGAGGACGTAAATGTCACTTTAATTCAGTCTGGCCATGCAGTACATTGAGCATGTGCTCAATAAAGAGGCACTAGCTGCAATAGCAGCAAAGGTATTGAACATCAGCTACACAGAAGCAGACTTGCTGTGTTCAGAGTTGGAACAGAAGTCAAGAAAGCTGTAGACGAGTCCTTGAAATTATGTAAGTACTCAACAGTTTGTTTATTACTTCAGAAGCTTTGTTCAATTTTTATTAGATGCGAATTTACATCAAATTCATGACAAGAAACGTTGGGGGGGGGGAAAAACTGTCATTGACAGTAATGATGATTTATTCAGATTTATCAGATTTTGTTAAAAGGAAATTTCTCAGTATTAGAGTGGTCAAGGTATTACTATATTCTTTAAAAATTAACAATATTCAAATGTGTGGAGTTGTCCAGTTCATGACTAGATTAATATTTGTTATGTTTATACTTTTTAGGTGCAGATAGAAAACAGAAGTATGGACTGTGAGGAGCCTCCTTCTAACTGAATATTTTAAAACGCATAATACTAAAACCTGTGAAACTTGATGTATGCTGTAGGAAAATGCCTTGGAATGACACCAAACACCTTATCATCCATGACTAAAGACAGTTAAATGTACTCAAGAGTTTATCTTTTACAAAAGAGGACCGTGAATGAGTGCATTTCGTTTCATATAAGAGAAGAGCACTGCAGGCGATGCAGGTTCTTGGCTGAGAAAAGTAACTAAGCGTGATGATAAATGTTGATCATAACAAGTTCATTAAGAAGGTCAAAGTCATTTCACGTTGGCCTCTTTTTTATACTTCAGTACATCACTAATCTAAGTATTTCTAGAAAGTTAAAGAGTTTATCTAATCATACAGTGTCTTAGGAATTGAGATTTACAGTTTTGTTGACCAGAATAAGTCTGTTAAGTAGGTCACTGGCATAGTGAACTATGTTTGGTATTGGCATTCATCAAAGTGTTATTCAAAGAGCTTTAAGACTGTCAAATAGTTTCAATACATGAAGGTTAAAGACTGTGTAAAAGATTATATAATGTCCTACGAAAATAACCAATTTCTTATCCGGTAGGACATAAGTAGGTCAAGGTCTGTGATGGTGATGCGACATAGTGATTGATGTGTTGTAGTAAATCTATATACATGTATAGGAAATGAGATATGTGGCTTGAAAAGGTTCGTGCACATACATACCATGGGTGACATGTTTGAAATGGTTGGTCTAAATACAAATGATGGGTGACATGTCTTGAAGTGGCTGGTCTATATACAAATGATGGGTGACATCTTTTAAAGTGGCTGGTGTATACACTTTTGATGGGTGACACGTTTTAATGTGGCTGGGCTATATAATTGTGGAAGGTGACCTGTTTTGAAGTAGTTGGTCTATATACAAATGATGGGTGACATGTTTTGAAGTTGCTGGCCTATATAATTATGGTAGCTGACCTGTTTTGAAGTGGCTGGTATATATTCATATGATGGGTGACATGTTTTGAAGTGGCTGGTCTAATGACATATGAATGATGAGATGTTTTGAAGTGGCTGGTCTATATACATATGATGGATGATATGTTTTGATGTGGCTGGTCTATATAATTATGGTAGGTGACCTGTTTTGAAGTGGCTTATATATATACAAATGATGGGTGAAATGTTTTGAAGTGGCTGGTCTATATCCATATGATGGTTGACATGTTTTGAAGTGGCTGGTCCATATAAATATGATGGGTGACATGTTTTAAAGTGGTTGGTCTATATAATTATGGTAGCTGACATGTGTTGAAGCGGCTGTACTATATACAAATGATTGGTGACATGTTTTGAAGTGGCTGGTCTATACACAAATGATGGGTGACATGTTTTGAAGTGGCTGGTCTATATATACATATGATGGATGACATGTTTTGAAGTGGCTGGTCTATATACAACTGATGGGTGACGTATTTTGAAGTGGCTGGTCTATATACAAATGATGGGTGACATGTTTGGAAGTGGCTGGTCCATACACATATGATGGGTGACATGTTTTGAAGTGGCTTGTCTATATAATTATGGTAGCTGACCTGTTTTGAAGTGGCTGGTCTATATACATATGATGAGTGACACGTTTAGAATTGGCTGGTCAATACAAATGATGGGTGACATGTTTGGAAGTGGCTGGTCCATATACATATGATGGGTGACATGTTTTGAAGTGGCTTGTCTATATAATTATGGTAGCTGACCTGTTTTGAAGTGGCTGGTCTATATACATATGATGGGTGACACGTTTAGAATTGGCTGGTCAATACAAATGATGGATGATCTGTTTTGAAGTGGCTGGCCTATATAATTACGTTGGGTGACCTGTTTTGAAGTGGTTGGTCTATATACAAATGATGGGTGACATGTTTTGAAGCGGCTGGTCTATATACATATGATGGGTGTTATGTTTTGAAGTGGCTGTTCTATATACAAATGATGGGTGACATGTTTTGAAGTGGCTGGTCTATATAATTATGCTAGCTGACCTGTTTTGAAGTGGCTGGTCTATATACATATGATGGGTGACGTATTTTGAAGTGGCTGGTCTATATACAAATGATGGGTGACATGTTTGGAAGTGGCTGTTTCATATACATATGATGGGTGACATGTTATGAAATGGTTGGTCTATATAATTATGGTAGCTGACCTGTTTTGAAGTGGCTGGTCTATATACATATGATGGGTGACCTATTTTGAAGTGGCTGGTCTAAATACAAATGATGGGCGACCTGTTTTGACGTGGCTGGCCTATATAATTATGGTGGATGGTCTGTTTTGAAGTGGTTGGTCTATATACAAATGATGAGTGACATATTTTGAAGTGGCTGGTCTATACACTTATGATGGGTGACCTGTTTTGAAGTGGCTGGCCAATATAATTATTGTAGGTTCAATTTTTTGAAGTGGCTGGTCTATATACAAATGATGGGCGACCTGTTTTGAAGTGGCTGGGCTATATACATATGATGGGTGACATGTTTTGAAGTGGCTGGTATATATACAAAGTGACATGTTTTAAAGTGGCTGGTCTATATACATATGATAGGTGACATGTTTTAATGAGGCTGGTCAATTTTATTATGGTAGCTGACCTGTTTTGAAGTGGTTGGTCTATATACCAATTATGGGTGACATGTTTTGAAGTCGCTGGTCTATAAACATATGATGGGTGACATATTTTGAAGTTGCTGGTCCATATACATATGATGGGTGACATGTTTTGACGTGGCTGGTCTATATACAAATGATGGGTGACATGTTTTGAAGTAGCTGGTCCATAAACATATGATGTGTGACCTGTTTTAAGTGGCTGGTCTATATAATTATGGTAGCTGACCTGTTTTGAAGTGGCTGATCTATATACAAATGATGGGTGACATGTTTTGAAGTGGCTGGTCTATATATACATATGATGGATGACATGTTTTGAAGTGGCTGGTCTATATACAACTGATGGGTGACGTATTTTGAAGTGGCTTGTCTATATACAAATGATGGGTGACATGTTTGGAAGTGGCTGGTCCATATACATATGATGGGTGACATGTTTTGAAGTGGCTTGTCTATATAATTATGGTAGCTGACCTGTTTTGAAGTGGCTGGTCTATAAACATATGATGAGTGACACGTTTAGAATTGGCTGGTCAATACAAATGATGGGTGACATGTTTGGAAGTGGCTGGTCCATATACATATGATGGGTGACATGTTTTGAAGTGGCTTGTCTATATAATTATGGTAGCTGACCTGTTTTGAAGTGGCTGGTCTATATACATATGATGGGTGACACGTTTAGAATTGGCTGGTCAATACAAATGATGGGTGACCTGTTTTGAAGTGGCTGGCCTATATAATTACGTTGGGTGACCTGTTTTGAAGTGGTTGGTCTATATACAAATGATGGGTGACATTTTTTGAAGTGGCTGGTCTATATACATATGATGGGTGTTATGTTTTGAAGTGGCTGTTCTATATACAAATGATGGGTGACATGTTTTGAAGTGGCTGGTCTATATAATTATGCTAGCTGACCTGTTTTGAAGTGGCTGGTCTATATACAAATGATGGGTGACGTATTTTGAAGTGGCTGGTCTATATACAAATGATGGGTGACATGTTTGGAAGTGGCTGGTTCATATACATATGATGGGTGACATGTTATGAAATGGTTGGTCTATATAATTATGGTAGCTGACCTGTTTTGAAGTGGCTGGTCTATATACATATGATGGGTGACCTATTTTGAAGTGGCTGGTCTAAATACAAATGATGGGCGACCTGTTTTGACGTGGCTGGCCTATATAATTATGGTGGATGGCCTGTTTTGAAGTGGTTGGTCTATATACAAATGATGAGTGACATATTTTGAAGTGGCTGGTCTATACACTTATGATGGGTGACCTGTTTTGAAGTGGCTGGCCAATATAATTATTGTAGGTTCAATTTTTTGAAGTGGCTGGTCTATATACAAATTATGGGTGACCTGTTTTGAAGTGGCTGGGCTATATACATATGATGGGTGACATGTTTTGAAGTGGCTGGTCTATATACAAAGTGACATGTTTTAAAGTGGCTGGTCTATATACATATGATAGGTGACATGTTTTAAAGAGGCTGGTCAATTTTATTATGGTAGCTGACCTGTTTTGAAGTGGTTGGTCTATATACCAATTATGGGTGACATGTTTTGAAGTCGCTGGTCTATAAACATATGATGGGTGACATATTTTGAAGTTGCTGGTCCATATACATATGATGGGTGACATGTTTTGACGTGGCTGGTCTATATACAAATGATGGGTGACATGTTTTGAAGTAGCTGGTCTATAAACATATGATGTGTGACCTGTTTTAAGTGGCTGGTCTATATAATTATGGTAGCTGACCTGTTTTGAAGTGGCTGATCTATATACAAATGATGGGTGAAATGTTTTGAAGTGGCTGGTCTATATCCATATGATGGTTGACATGTTTTGAAGTGGCTGGTCCATATAAATATGATGAGTGACATGTTTTAAAGTGGTTGGTCTATATAATTATGGTAGCTGACATGTGTTGAAGCGGCTGTACTATATACAAATGATGGGTGACATGTTTTGAAGTGGCTGGTCTATATACAAATGATGGGTGACATGTTTTGAAGTGGCTGGTCTATATATACATATGATGGATGACATGTTTTGAAGTGACTGGTCTATATACAACTGATGGGTGACGTATTTTGAAGTGGCTGGTCTATATACAAATGATGGGTGACATGTTTTGAAGTGGCTGGTCCATATACATATGATGGGTGACATGTTTTGAAGTGGCTTGTCTAATTACAAATGATGGGCGACCTGTTTTGACGTGGCTGGCCTATATAATTATGGTGGATGGCCTGTTTTGAAGTGATTGGTCTATATACAAATGATGGGTGACATATTTTGAAGTGGCTGGTCTATACACTTATGACGGGTGACCTGTTTTGAAGTGGCTGGCCAATATAATTATGGTAGGTTAAATTTTTAGAAGTGGCTGGTCTATATACAAAGTGACATGTTTTAAAGTGGCTGGTCTATATACATATGATAGGTGACATGTTTTAAAGAGGCTGGTCAATTTTATTATGGTAGCTGACCTGTTTTGAAGTGGTTGGTCTATATACAAATCATGGGTGACATGTTTTCAAGTGTCTGGTCTATATACATATGATGGGTGACATGTTTTGAAGTATCTGGTCTATATAATTATGGTAGCTGACCTGTGTTGAAGTGGCTGGTCTATATACCAATTATGGGTGACATGTTTGAAGTCGCTGGTCTATAAACATATGATGGGTGACATATTTTGAAGTTGCTGGTCCATATACATATGATGGGTGACATGTTTTGACGTGGCTGGTCTATATACAAATGATGGGTGACATATTTTGAAGTAGCTGGTCCATAAACATATGATGTGTGACATGTTTTAAGTGGCTGGTCTATATAATTATGGTAGCTGACCTGTTTTGAAGTGGCTGATCTATATACAAATGATGGGTGAAATGTTTTGAAGTGGCTGGTCTATATCCATATGATGGTTGACATGTTTTGAAGTGGCTGGTCCATATACATATGATGGGTGACATGTTTTAAAGTGGTTGGTCTATATAATTATGGTAGCTGACATGTGTTGAAGCGGCTGTACTATATACAAATGATGGGTGACATGTTTTGAAGTGGCTGGTCTATATACAAATGATGGGTGACATGTTTTGAAGTGGCTGGTCTATATACAACTGATGGGTGACGTATTTTGAAGTGGCTGGTCTATATACAAATGATGGGTGACATGTTTTGAAGTGGCTGGTCCATATACATATGATGGGTGACATGTTTTGAAGTGGCTTGTCTATATAATTATGGTAGCTGACCTGTTTTGAAGTGGCTGGTCTATATACATATGATGGGTGACACGTTTTGAAGTGGCTGGCCTATATAATTACGTTGGGTGACCTGTTTTGAAGTGGTTGGTCTATATACAAATGATGGGTGACATGTTTTGAAGCGGCTGGTCTATATACATATGATGGGTGTTATGTTTTGAAGTGGCTGTTCTATATACAAATGATGGGTGACATGTTTTGAAGTGGCTGGTCTATATAATTATGCTAGCTGACCTGTTTTGAAGTGGCTGGTCTATATACATATGATGGGTGACGTATTTTGAAGTGGCTGGTCTATATACAAATGATGGGTGACATGTTTGGAAGTGGCTGTTTCATATACATATGATGGGTGACATGTTATGAAATGGTTGGTCTATATAATTATGGTAGCTGACCTGTTTTGAAGTGGCTGGTCTATATACATATGATGGGTGACCTATTTTGAAGTGGCTGGTCTAAATACAAATGATGGGCGACCTGTTTTGACGTGGCTGGCCTATATAATTATGGTGGATGGTCTGTTTTGAAGTGGTTGGTCTATATACAAATGATGAGTGACATATTTTGAAGTGGCTGGTCTATACACTTATGATGGGTGACCTGTTTTGAAGTGGCTGGCAAATATAATTATTGTAGGTTCAATTTTATGAAGTGGCTGGTCTATATACAAATGATGGGCGACCTGTTTTGAAGTGGCTGGGCTATATACATATGATGGGTGACATGTTTTGAAGTGGCTGGTATATATACAAAGTGACATGTTTTAAAGTGGCTGGTCTATATACATATGATAGGTGACATGTTTTAATGAGGCTGGTCAATTTTATTATGGTAGCTGACCTGTTTTGAAGTGGTTGGTCTATATACCAATTATGGGTGACATGTTTTGAAGTCGCTTGTCTATAAACATATGATGGGTGACATATTTTGAAGTTGCTGGTCCATATACATATGATGGGTGACATGTTTTGACGTGGCTGGTCTATATACAAATGATGGGTGACATGTTTTGAAGTAGCTGGTCCATAAACATATGATGTGTGACCTGTTTTAAGTGGCTGGTCTATATAATTATGGTAGCTGACCTGTTTTGAAGTGGCTGATCTATATACAAATGATGGGTGACATGTTTTGAAGTGGCTGGTCTATATATACATATGATGGATGACATGTTTTGAAGTGGCTGGTCTATATACAACTGATGGGTGACGTATTTTGAAGTGGCTTGTCTATATACAAATGATGGGTGACATGTGTGGAAGTGGCTGGTCCATATACATATGATGGGTGACATGTTTTGAAGTGGCTTGTCTATATAATTATGGTAGCTGACCTGTTTTGAAGTGGCTGGTCTATAAACATATGATGAGTGACACGTTTAGAATTGGCTGGTCAATACAAATGATGGGTGACATGTTTCGAAGTGGCTGGTCTATATACATATGATGGGTGACATGTTTTGAAGTGGCTTGTCTATATAATTATGGTAGCTGACCTGTTTTGAAGTGGCTGGTCTATATACATATGATGGGTGACAGGTTTAGAATTGGCTGGTCAATACAAATGATGGGTGACCTGTTTTGAAGTGGCTGGCCTATATAATTACGTTGGGTGACCTGTTTTGAAGTGGTTGGTCTATATACAAATGATGGGTGACATTTTTTGAAGTGGCTGGTCTATATACATATGATGGGTGTTATGTTTTGAAGTGGCTGTTCTATATACAAATGATGGGTGACATGTTTTGAAGTGGCTGGTCTATATAATTATGCTAGCTGACCTGTTTTGAAGTGGCTGGTCTATATACAAATGATGGGTGACGTATTTTGAAGTGGCTGGTCTATATACAAATGATGGGTGACATGTTTGGAAGTGGCTGGTTCATATACATATGATGGGTGACATGTTATGAAATGGTTGGTCTATATAATTATGGTAGCTGACCTGTTTTGAAGTGGCTGGTCTATATACATATGATGGGTGACCTATTTTGAAGTGGCTGGTCTAAATACAAATGATGGGCGACCTGTTTTGACGTGGCTGGCCTATATAATTATGGTGGATGGCCTGTTTTGAAGTGGTTGGTCTATATACAAATGATGAGTGACATATTTTGAAGTGGCTGGTCTATACACTTATGATGGGTGACCTGTTTTGAAGTGGCTGGCCAATATAATTATTGTAGGTTCAATTTTTTGAAGTGGCTGGTCTATATACAAATTATGGGTGACCTGTTTTGAAGTGGCTGGGCTATATACATATGATGGGTGACATGTTTTGAAGTGGCTGGTCTATATACAAAGTGACATGTTTTAAAGTGGCTGGTCTATATACATATGATAGGTGACATGTTTTAAAGAGGCTGGTCAATTTTATTATGGTAGCTGACCTGTTTTGAAGTGGTTGGTCTATATACCAATTATGGGTGACATGTTTTGAAGTCGCTGGTCTATAAACATATGATGGGTGACATATTTTGAAGTTGCTGGTCCATATACATATGATGGGTGACATGTTTTGACGTGGCTGGTCTATATACAAATGATGGGTGACATGTTTTGAAGTAGCTGGTCCATAAACATATGATGTGTGACCTGTTTTAAGTGGCTGGTCTATATAATTATGGTAGCTGACCTGTTTTGAAGTGGCTGATCTATATACAAATGATGGGTGAAATGTTTTGAAGTGGCTGGTCTATATCCATATGATGGTTGACATGTTTTGAAGTGGCTGGTCCATATAAATATGATGAGTGACATGTTTTAAAGTGGTTGGTCTATATAATTATGGTAGCTGACATGTGTTGAAGCGGCTGTACTATATACAAATGATGGGTGACATGTTTTGAAGTGGCTGGTCTATATACAAATGATGGGTGACATGTTTTGAAGTGGCTGGTCTATATATACATATGATGGATGACATGTTTTGAAGTGACTGGTCTATATACAACTGATGGGTGACGTATTTTGAAGTGGCTGGTCTATATACAAATGATGGGTGACATGTTTTGAAGTGGCTGGTCCATATACATATGATGGGTGACATGTTTTGAAGTGGCTTGTCTAATTACAAATGATGGGCGACCTGTTTTGACGTGGCTGGCCTATATAATTATGGTGGATGGCCTGTTTTGAAGTGATTGGTCTATATACAAATGATGGGTGACATATTTTGAAGTGGCTGGTCTATACACTTATGACGGGTGACCTGTTTTGAAGTGGCTGGCCAATATAATTATGGTAGGTTAAATTTTTAGAAGTGGCTGGTCTATATACAAAGTGACATGTTTTAAAGTGGCTGGTCTATATACATATGATAGGTGACATGTTTTAAAGAGGCTGGTCAATTTTATTATGGTAGCTGACCTGTTTTGAAGTGGTTGGTCTATATACAAATCATGGGTGACATGTTTTCAAGTGTCTGGTCTATATACATATGATGGGTGACATGTTTTGAAGTATCTGGTCTATATAATTATGGTAGCTGACCTGTGTTGAAGTGGCTGGTCTATATACCAATTATGGGTGACATGTTTGAAGTCGCTGGTCTATAAACATATGATGGGTGACATATTTTGAAGTTGCTGGTCCATATACATATGATGGGTGACATGTTTTGACGTGGCTGGTCTATATACAAATGATGGGTGACATATTTTGAAGTAGCTGGTCCATAAACATATGATGTGTGACATGTTTTAAGTGGCTGGTCTATATAATTATGGTAGCTGACCTGTTTTGAAGTGGCTGATCTATATACAAATGATGGGTGAAATGTTTTGAAGTGGCTGGTCTATATCCATATGATGGTTGACATGTTTTGAAGTGGCTGGTCCATATACATATGATGGGTGACATGTTTTAAAGTGGTTGGTCTATATAATTATGGTAGCTGACATGTGTTGAAGCGGCTGTACTATATACAAATGATGGGTGACATGTTTTGAAGTGGCTGGTCTATATACAAATGATGGGTGACATGTTTTGAAGTGGCTGGTCTATATACAACTGATGGGTGACGTATTTTGAAGTGGCTGGTCTATATACAAATGATGGGTGACATGTTTTGAAGTGGCTGGTCCATATACATATGATGGGTGACATGTTTTGAAGTGGCTTGTCTATATAATTATGGTAGCTGACCTGTTTTGAAGTGGCTGGTCTATATACATATGATGGGTGACACGTTTTGAAGTGGCTGGTCTAAATACAAATGATGGGTGACCTGTTTTGAAGTGGCTGGCCTATATAATTACGTTGGGTGACCTGTTTTGAAGTGGTTGGTCTATATACAAATGATGGGTGACATGTTTTGAAGTGGCTGGTCTATATAATTATGGTAGCTGACCTGTTTTGAAGTGGCTGGTTTATATACATATGATGGGTGTTAAGTTTCGAAGTGGCTGGTCTATATACAAATGATGGGTGACATGTTTTGAAGAGGCTTGTCTATATATTTATGCTAGCTGACCAGTTTTGAAGTGGCTGGTCTATATACATATGATGGGTGACATGTTTTGAAGTGGCTGGTCTATATACCAATGATGGGCGACCTGTTTTGAAGTGGCTGTTCTATATACTGATGATGGGTGACATGTTTTGAAGTGGCTGTTCTATATAATTATGGTGGATGGCCTGTTTTGAAGTGGTTGGTCTATATACGAATGATGGGTGACATGTTTTGAAGTGGATGGTCTATATACTGATGATGGATGACATGTTTTGAAGTGGCTGGTTCATATACATATGATGGGTGACATGTTTTGAAGTGGCTGGTCTATATAATTATGGTAGCTGACCTGTTTTGAATTTGCTGGTCTATATACATATGATGGGTGACCTGTTTTGAAGTGGCTGGTATATATACATATGATGGGTGACCTATTTTGAAGTGGCTGGTCTAAATACAAATGATGGGCGACCTGTTTTGACGTGGCTGGTCTATATAGTTATGGTGGATGGCCTGTTTTGAAGTGGTTGGTCTATATACAAATGATGGGTAACATGTCTTGAAGTGGTTGGTCTGTATAATTATGATAGCTGACCTGTTTTGAAGTGGCTGGTCTATATACATATGATGGGTGACCTGTTTTGAAGTGGCTGGTATATATACAAATGATGGGTGACATGTTTTGAAGTGGCTGGTCAATATACATACGATGGGAGACGTGTTTTGAAGTGGCTTGGCTATATACATATGATGGGTGACATGTTTTGAAGTGGCTGGTCTATATACAAAGTGACATGTTTTAAAGTGGCTGGTCTATATACATATGATAGGTGACATGTGTTAAAGAGGCTGGTCAATTTAATTATGGTAGCTGACCTGTTTTGAAGTGGTTGGTCTATATACAATTCATGGGTGACATGTTTTGAAGTGTCTGGTCTATATTCATATGATGGGTGACATGTTTTAAAGTATCTGGTCTATATAATTATGGTAGCTGACCTGTTTTGAAGTGGCTGGTCTATATACCAATTATGGGTGACATGTTTTGAAGTCGCTGGTCTATAAACATATGATGGGTGACATATTTTGAAGTTGCTGGTCCATATACAATTGATGGGTGACATGTTTTGAAGTAGCTGGTCCATAAACATATGATGTGTGACATGTTTTAAGTGGCTGGTCTATATAAGTATGGTCGCTGACCTGTTCTGAAGTGGCTGGTATTTATACAAATGATGGTTGAAATGTTTTGAAGTGGCTGGTCTATATAATTATGCTATCTGACTTGTTTTGAAGTGGCTGGTCTATATACATATGATGGGTGACATGTTTTGAAGTGGCTGGTCTATATACTTATGATGGGTGACCTGTTTTGAAGTGGCTAGCCTATATAATTATGATAGGTTACATTTTTTGAAGTGGCTGGTCTATATACAAATGATGGGCGACCAGTTTTGAAGTGGCTGTTCTATATACTGATGATGTGTGACATGTTTTGAAGTGGCTGGTTCATATACATATGATGGGTGACATGTTTTGAAGTGGCTGGTCTATATAATTATGGTAGATGACATGTTTTGAAGTGGCTGGTCTATATACATATGATGGGTGACCTATTTTGAAGTGGCTGGTCTAAATACAAATGATGGGCGACCAGTTTTGACGTGGTTGGCCTATATAATTATGGTGGATGGCCTGTTTTGAAGTGGTTGTTTTATATACAAATGATGGGTGACATGTTTTGAAGTGGTTGGTCTATATAATTATGATTGGTGACCTGTTTTGAAGTGGCTGGCCTATATAATTATGGTAGGTTACATTTTTTGAAGTGGCTGGTCTATATACAAATGATGGGCGACCTGTTTTGAAGTGGCTGTTCTATATACTGATGATGGGTGACATGTTTTAAAGTGGCTGGTTCATATACATATGATGGGTGACATGTTTTGAAGTGGCTGGTATATATAATTTGGTAGCTGACCTGTTTTGAAGTGGCTGGTCTATATACATATGATGGGTGACCTATTTGAAGTGGCTGGTCTAAATACAAATGATGGGCGACCTGTTTTGACCTGGCTCGCCTATAAAATTATGGTGGATGGCCTGTTTTGAAGTGGTTGGTCTATATGCAAATGATGTGTGACATGTTTTGAAGTGGTTGGTCTATATAATTAAGATATCTGACCTGTTTTGAAGTGACTGGTCTATATACATATGATGGGTGACCTGTTCTGAAGTGGCTGGTATATATATACATATGATGGGTGACATGTTTTGAAGTGGCTGGTCTATATACATACGATTGGTGAAATGTTTTGAAGTGGCTGGTCTATATACATATGATGGGTGACATGTTTTGAAGTGGCTGGTCTGTATACAAAGTGACATGTTTTAAAGTGGCTGGTCTATATACATATGATAGGTGACATGTTTTGAAGAGGCTGGTCTATTTAATTATGGTAGCTGACCTGTTTTGAAGTGGTTGGTCTATATACAAATCATGGGTGACATGTTTTGAAGTGTCTGGTCTATATACATATGATGGGTGACATGTTTTGAAATATCTGGTCTATATAATTATGGTAACTGACCTGTTTTGAAGTGGCTGGTCTATATACCAATTATGGGTGACATGTTTTGAAATCGCTGGTCTATATACATATGATGGGTGACATATTTTGAAGTGGCTGGTCCATATACATGTGTTGGGTGACATTTTTTGACGTGGCTGGTCTATATACAAATGATTGGTGACATGTTTTGAAGTAGCTGGTCCATAAACATATGATGGGTGACATGTTTTAAGTGGCTGGTCTATATAAGTATGTTAGCTGACCTGTTTTGAAGTGGCTGGTATATATACAAATGATTGGTGACATGTTTTGAAGTGGCTGGTCTATATAATTATGCTAGCTGACCTGTTTTGAAGTGGCTGGTCTATATATATATGATGGGTGACATGTTTTGAAGTGGCTGGTCTATATACATATGATGGGTGACATATTTTGAAGTGGCTGGTCCATATACATATGATGGTTGACATGTTTTGAAGTGGCTGGTCTATATAATTGTGGTAACTAACCGGTTTTGAAGTCGCTGGTCTATATACATATGATGGGTGACATGTTTTGAAGTGGTTGGTCTATATACTTCGGGTAGCTGACATGTTTTGAAGTGGTCTGTCTATATACAAATTATAGGTGACATGCTTTGAAGTGGCTTGTCTATAGAATTGTTGTAGGTGACCTGTTTTGAAGTAGTTGGTATGGTGGCTGCTTTCTGCCATGTCGTTTTGTCATCTTGGCGGATCGCCCGCCAAGACAACAAGATGACAAAACGATGGATTTCACGCGGCAAGATGACAAATAAATGTGTCCCGTTGTCGTCTTTTCGCGTGGCGACTTGTCTTGGTGCTTTATTTTTGTCGTTCTTGGGGCCCGCCAGAATGACAAAACGAAAAAACAACAAAAGGCTGTATTTGTTGTCTTGTCTTAGCGAACGACTAAACGAAAAGATGACTAAAGGCTGTATTTGTAGTCTTGTCGTCTTGGCACCTGCCAGAACGACAAAACGAAAAGACGACAAAATGCAGAACGACAAAAATAAAGCGCCAAGACGACACGTGATAAGACGACAATGGGCCACATTTATTTGTTGTCTTGATGCCTTTCAAATGCCGTTTTCGTGCGTGAAATCCGTTGTTTTGTCGTCCTGTCTTTTCGCGTGGCGTCTTTTCGCGACCCGCCAAGACGACATGGCAGACATCAGCCACCATGGGTTGGTCTATAAAATTCTGGTGGATGACCTGTTTTGAAATGATTGGTCTTTATAATTCTGGAAGCTGACATGGTTTGAAGTGGTCTGTCTATATACAAATGAGGGATGACATGTTTTGAAGTGGTTGGTCTATATAATTCTGGTAGGTGACATGCAGTCGTGATGCCCAAGCGTCGCTTCTACTACTTTTGTCTTCCTTTCCATCCAACTTATCAATATGGAAGCATTGAAAGCATGAGGATTTTAGGCATGAATCATATTAAATGGTATTAGATCCTTAGCTGCCTCTACATGTGTACAACATGCAACTTAACATACTCTTTGAAGAATGAACATTGCCATAGTACTTATCTTACCTGATGAGCACACACAGTATACAGTTCCTTGTCTGCATAATATAGGCCTACTGAGGTAGAGTATTTTACGAAACACTCAAAAACTGTGAATAAACCTCGTGACCTCGGACAGGGAGGTGGGAGATTAAAAGGTTTGCCATGAAATAAGTTGTTAATACGGAACAAAATATAAATAATGTGAAATATTACAAAATATGGCTACTTGTGACATGATATGAACAGGTGAGCATTTCATGTATGGAATACAAACACCATACAACGTGGCGCAGTCGATAGCGCGGCGAATTTAACCGAAGGCCCACGGGTTCAATCCTCCTGTGGTGCCACTGGGTTTCGTCGGTGTGTTCTTAGGCAAGACACTTTACATTAGCCTCGTCCGTCGGATGGGGATGTAAACCGGGCGGTCCCGTGTGTCGGTCTATCCTCCAAGCACGTTAAAGAACCATAGGAATCTATTCGATAATAAGAGTAGGGCACGGTTCCCAGAATCCTATGTATCCTTCCCCTCTCTCTGGGGCGGCGCTAAATAACCTATACTGTGTTGATGAGTCGTTAAACAACATTCAATTCTATTGAATTACCTCCAGGCCTACCCCCATGGCTAATTAGGATGTCAAGTGATTGTCGGCTGATTTGTCGGAACATGGGTGATTTGGACCAGATGTTAACGTGGAAATTGAATATTATTGTACATAATTTCATGCCGTATAATGCAAGGATTATTTGATTTACAAACTTGCGTGAAGATGTATCAAAACTGTATGTTAAACCTTCCAAAAAAAATCCATCTCACATGTGTGGCTTATAGGTCTCATTCTGAACAGATTTTAACAGAGAGAGAGATAACGGCCAAAATAAAAATAATCTATGATAAAATATGTCTGTGTTCTAATTAAGCATTGTTTGGAACATAAATGTGTGTGTGTGGGGGGTGGGGGGGGGGGGGGGGGGGCTGGGCTAGGATGGCATGGGCGGGGTGGAAGTGACATGTGTGAATAAAATGTGGGTATTTTACGAACGCCGCGCCGTCGAATTAGTTCTAGTTGTATTTTACGCTAGAACAAGGCGATGTCACCAACGTGACATCATGACGTTTGATGTAAAAGGAGTCTGTAAGATAGATTTATCTCACATGTGGAAAACAATTTTCTCCCATTTCTAGTCATGTGAGATACAGTTTAGCATTTTATACCATTTTTTTTAGCTTTCTCCAGTTTTCAAGAACCTGATTAACACCGACTGGTAAATAATGCTTTAAATTATGATAACAACTTTCACAACAAGGGGTCATCATACACAAGGGGCTAGCTCTGACCAGCAGGAGTATTAGATTACAAAGAGATTACACGCATGTGTCAGTTTTTTGTTTTTGTTCTTTGTTTCTGTGTGTGTTTGTGGTTGACTGTCGTCCTTGAATGCTGCTTTTCCTGTTCGATTTTATATCTATATTTACTTTCACAATAGTGTTGTTTGTGCCGAACGTAGGGATCCAATCAATACTGTTATCTTTTCATCCTAAAGGGTTCGTATAACATTCATTGATCCAGTTTTTCCTTAAAGCTACAGACCCTCTGTATTAACTGGTAATAACTCATGAATATGAATGAGTCACGTGTGAAATAGTTTCAAATCGACGAACACCCCAAAAGTCGGTAAATAAGGCAGAAATCGATGCGTAAAATATCACATTTTTAATTAGCCTTCGTACAGGTAACATCGATAAATATACAGCTTCAGAATATATGTGATAAAAGAAGTACTTGCCCGGAACGGGATTTGAACCACAGCCGTTCCGCTTTTTGAAGTTTTGAAGGCCGTACATTTAACCACTAGACCAAGGCTATTTATTGGTTTGTTCTAGCAGTATTAACACTAAATAGGCATTACGTAATAACTAACACACAAACAAACTCATCATGCGCTAAATAACAAGTCCATATATGGTTGTTTTGAGGCGGAATATTGGTTTCATATTGATAACATATAGTATTACACCAGGCAATGCTAATTTACACGTCCGACAAGATGGTCTATATATTTATGGATTCATCTTGATTTGCGTTCAAAAATATGTTAAGTTATTTTGCCTCATAATAAATTGTAGTTTGTATACCATTTTCTCAAGCAGCGTTATAGCTCAGTGGTAGAGTACCTGACTTGAAATCAGAAGGTCGTGTGTTCGAGTCCCGAAAGAGACAAATCTTTTTTCTTCTGTAAATCATAATATTACCTTTGTACAGATACGATGTGCACTGGTCGATGTCTATACAATAAATGATGTCCTACGTTATATTTGCTCGCTTAAATAGACGATTTCGACATGAGCTGGTGAACATGAAGTTACAAATAAAGACACGCCTACAAAGAAGAAATCGATTTATATAGAGGGTCTGTAGCTTTAAACACGTGTGTTTCATATACCGTGTTGAAGGTTTTGTGCTCATCGACATTTTGGTCCGTTTTATTATAGTTTTCTTTAACTTTCCTCGCGATCTAGTATTAGACAATGTTGTCGAGTTTTGGAACTCTTTTGACGTCCGTAAGATTACAAATATTATTTCTTATGGATCGTTGATAATATTTCGTATCTCTTATAACTATTAATTGGCCCTTATTTCGCTCTTCATAGAATGGTATTACTTTCCAAATTTCATACTTATATGAGTCTATTAGTAAAAACACTTAAATAAATCTTTCACCTCTTCGGTTACACGCTGCGTCATCAATACAAATTCCACAAAATAACTCTTCATTTCTTAGAACTAAAGCATATGTACGCCTTACACCTTTACATCTTCATTCGGCAACCTCTTTTCATGTGCCTTCTAATAATATTACGAGGATATTTAATAATTGCTCAAACGTTTCCTCTAGGATCACATATTTTGAGGAAATTCCGTATAAAGTCTCCTTTCAGAAATCGTTTAGTTCAATCAAGACGCCGGGTGTTTCCCTCTATTAATAAGTGCAATGCTAAGAGCTGCAGTTGTTGCAATTATTTATCTTGCAAGTCCACCATTAAATCAGCTGTTAATGGTAGAATATTTAATGAATGTCAAGCTTTAAATGTTGATTGACGTACATCTCACGTCATTTATGTTTTGTATTGAAATGCACCACGTTGCGGTATACAATATGTTGGACAAACAGGTCGATCTTTAAACGTTTGATTTCGTCAACATAAATATAATGCAGGTAATCCTAAAAAGTTAAAAAAAATGCTCGTACCAACACTTTCGTCAATCAGGTCATACTTTTAGTAACGTTACTGTTCAACCGGTTAAATATATAGTGTATGATTATGATGCTACTAAAAGCTTTAAAATAAAACTAGACATAGAGCAGAACATACGTGGATGAATAACTTACAGACACCATATCCACTCGGCCTTAATGACAATATTTATCAACAAGGAAATATTTCAAAATATCCTAATATTGACATTTTTTCTATATTTTCTATTCGAAAGCGTAACTCTAGGTCTCATGGTCGTAGACGTAATGGTAACCATCAAACGTAAATCGCGCGTAATAAATTTCAGTAGCTGATTAACATACTATTTTTAAACAGTCTGGAAAGCACGCTATGCTATCACGACTTACCTCTTTTTTGTTCCATATTCTTCACTTAAGTCGATCGACGAGGAAGCAGACACAATTTTCATTCGTACAGATTTCTAGTATTTCACTGCTTCCATAATTCAAAGCTACACATAGCATGTTCTTCCGACCCCATATTGGCAAGGAGTCTGATCACGTCAGGCCTTTTCTAAAAATACTATATCTTAATAAAGGTATTGATTTCATTGACATGACCTAGTATTTTCGAGATAATCATGTAGTCTTGATTCTATCCCTAAATATTTAAAAAAAACACGAAAGTCCTGTACTTTGATATAAGTATTAAAAGAACCTATTAGAAATATTATTTTCAGCTAACAACAAAATAGTTTCTGACCTTGATATAGTAAATAACACTCTCTAAGGAATGTGAGTGTAACACATCAAAATGTTGCTATGCTTCAGCAGGTCATGTCATCACTGATAATTTTCATATTGTTGATAAACGTATTCGGCATCTGTTTTCAAAAGGTCCTAAGTATAGATTACCTTCAAATGCCTGTAGTGCTCAGATCGGCCAGTCCATTGAGGATTTTAGTATGGGATGGTGTCGTAGAGATCAGGCGGACCCAAACTCTGTTTCTTCTTTGAAAAAGTCAATTTTTAAAATTATAGATACGCGTATTAACTTTTATAATGCTAACCCCTCTTTACTTCCTCCGAGACCTAGATTTTCCTTTCGTAATTTAAAATCGGGAATTCAAGAATTTCATAATAAATTTGTTTTAGTTCCTGCTGATAAAGTAGCTAATAATGTAAGTATTGTTTGACGCCTACATTACGTCAATGTTTTATCTCTGGAACTCGGTAGCACTAATTCGTATACTGAGGATGATGTTGTTTCCACACATATCACTCGGTGCACTACTTTCAAGACTGGGATAGACGAAATGCAGAACAAACTGCCAACTATGTACTGGATTCCTAAATTACATAAAATTCCGTATAAGGCCCGTTTTATTTTGAATTCTAGTGCCTGCACCACCACAAACATCTCTAAACTTTTAACTTCTTGTCATACGACCGCTAAAGATCACGTTAATGAATATTGTGCTAAGACTTACGAAAACTACGGGATTTATTTATTTTGGTCTATTAAACATTTAGGAGACGTTCTTGATAACAGTTGCAATAAACGTCAAGTTTCATCTATATATAAGCAATTATGACTTCGTTACACTATATACAACCTTACCACATCATCTTATCAAAGATAAGCTTATTGCTCTTATTCAAAAAACATTCGTCAGGGAAAATACTACATTTTTGGCCTGTACTAATATAAAGCGTTTTTTTTACTAACGGCAGTTTAGACAATTACAATATGTGGACTTGCCAAGAAGTTTTTGAAGTACTCATCTTCCTATTAGATAATGTTTATATTTCTATGAAAGAGATTTCATGTTGAGTCTTTCACTAGATACCCAGGCAGATGTTATTGAAGCCTTTAATGACACCTCTCGGTATCTGGATGACATATTGAACATTGACAACCCTTTTTTTCTACTATGGTTAATAATATATACCCTAAACACCCTGTCCATACGTTACCCGTTGATGTAGTGGAAGTAACACCATTTTGTAGCGGAATAACGCCTCGGACGGGTGTAATAGGCCAGTAAATATAGCCGAAAATAAGAGTCACGGTCAAACAAATTCCAACAGAAAGTATTTTAGGATTTTTAGAATCACTGACATGTAATGAGTTTCAGAAAAAAACTCCTCAAGATAAAGATGATGGGAAATGCTAAATTTTGGGGTAAAAGTTGCGTTTTTAAGATAAAAATCTCCGGAAACTGGAATAATTTTATAAAAAAACATTTGAGCAAATAAGAATCATTTAATAGTGCGGAAATGCTCTTCCAAATGCATTTCTATGTACATCAAGGTTTTATAGATGGATATGAGGTTAATCAATTTGAGATTTTGGGGCAAAGCCTGGAAAAAATGAATAAAATCGTTGATTTCTGTAATACATTTGGTGTTACTAGGCAATAAATGAAAAAAATACTAAATGAGCTAAAAACAATTAGTTTCTTACTGTTTTGCACAGAGAAAGGTACAGAGATGTCCTAGAAAAAAGTTCTTTTGAATACGACGATCTAAAATATTTATTTTTGGGTCTAATAATGTGTTTTTCATAAAAAAATTGCTGAAAACAGGAATTATTTTGTAATAAGATGTTGGAACATAAACTAATCTATTGGAAGTGATAAAATGGTGCACAATTATATATAAAAATGTTTCATTGTATCGTAAGTTAATGTGAAAGTTCACATTGTGAGATTTTGGGGCAAAATGTTGAAAAAAATAAATAAAATCATTGATTTCTGTAATATATTCGTAGTACAGTGGCCCGTTTTATGGAACAGCTTACGACGATTTTGCTTTCAAGTCAAATTATTAAATTTATTGCTATAAAAAAGTTCATAAACATGTTTTTTTAACTATCTAATACATATATTGTTCATTCAATATTTACACCCTTAATTGTTTGCTTCAAATGCTTTTAAGAAAAAATATGGAAGGTATTTTATTTTGACTTGAAAATACAGCATATTATATTCATTTTAAAGTGAGGAAACCTTCTTCCAAACCCATCTTCATCTGAAATACGGAATCAGAGATCGATAAGACGCTAATTAAACTAAACAGTGTTTTTTTATGTGTTTTGTGAATGCAGCCTGTGCCCATGCCATTGTGAAAAATAGCGGCATTTTTCTACAAATTGTGAAAATTGTGAAATATTTATAACAAAAGAGAAATAAACTTTTTTCAGTTTTATTTTCACAGTTTAATATCCCTCGGTTTTAAGTTTTGTTTTTGGTAAATACAGACTAGTTTTGACACCAGCTTATATTAAGACTAGTATCCTTATTTCGGCCCCAAATTAGGCATAAAAAACACTGTTAAAACAATTGTCCTTCATCAAAAATCACTGAAAAAGAATCACAAATAAGTTTTTCAACAAATATAATTGAAGTGAAAAAATGGTGTATAAAACGTAATTTTACATATGTTTGATAATATCAGAACTTAGAAGTGAATAAAATGCTCTAATTGCGAGGTCAGGGTCAAAACGTGGAACAGAAATGGAGAAAAAACACCAATGTTGTTGTGATACAATCAAATTACTGGACTTTAATAATGAAGTATGTATGAACTAAAAGAGACTTTGTAGAAAATGCTCGGTCTACATTTGGAATCACACCTATGTGTTTCGATGAAAATCTTGACATTGTGTTATCCGGAAGTCAACGGGACAGAAAATAGTTCACTGTTGCTGTATTCTAAACAGTATGGCCGTTAGCCACACGTGTAAAATATAAGATCTGCATTGCATGTTTGTTACTACAATACAGATGAAGGTTATACCAGCGATTCCATGTAAATAAAATATATAGATCTATCGGCCAAATGACATTGTAAAACTGATGATAATTTTGGGTTTGACTTTTAATGGCCTTTGGAGGGAATCTGCTGGGGTCTAGGGCGCCGCCATATTTGTACGACATAGCCAGTATGAATTCCTTCTACATAAACATATGGAGTTTATCGAGCTGTTGCGAATGCTGAGATCATTTCTAACTGTTTCCCACAAAGCAATGAGCAACGATGTGTCAGTATCCAAGGGTATGATGAATGGAAATGCCTTTTTTTTGTGAAACAATGCAATTTTCATCAACATTCGCTGAAAACCAGAATCGTTTTTAAAATCGTTTTAGCTTAAACAAAAAATACATTGTAGCCACAAAATGTTTCACTATTCAATGTACATAGTAATATCAAAGTTTTTCATTGTATTTGATATTAAGAAGAATGCTCAAGCCGTGATTGTTTTTTGACGACTTGCTTAACAATTGCATAGGATCAACCTTTTCATACACAAAGTAATTGGTTATAAACTAAAAAAGTGTAGAAAGATCATTTGCTTGTATCAGTTTGGCGCATTATAAGTGTTGCGCATGTGCACTACTGTGTCAGAAATAAGTCCACACACATACGAGGCTTTATGATTTGGGTGAAAACAATGCAAGGTTCCCATCAGACATGCCTCCGCAAAGGAGCGAACCCATGCGGGGCAGAGTATTTGAGATGTAGGATGAAGTTTCCCATCATGCATGCCTCGGGAGCGAACCAATTGGGTCAGAGGCCTGTGGCTCCAAAGCCATGGCCATATACAATTGGTTAGCGAGGCCTCTTGTTTGTAACCAAGCTTGTATACATATGTAAATACATGTATATAGCTTTTTATAAAGTGCGAGGCGTTTAGTCCAAAACACAAATTTTATATTAACGTACAAAGATAGTTTGGAAAAATAATAATAGTGATGGATATGCATGTTTTACAAGTGTAGTAATATTAGTGGTACAGCTAAAAACACCAGTTGTGCAAAGTTTGTACCAAACATTTTCGTACAAGGGATGTCTGATAGTTAGCTAAATCTATGGATTATCCCACTAGTAACACACTAGTCTTCCATCACAATCATCATCTTTTAAAAATAACATATATACCTTGGTGTTTTCAACAAATAATTGCTTCTCGGAAGTGTGGACATTGCATGTTAATGAAAGGTTATATACATTAGGAACAATCAAAACAATGTAATCAGAGTGTACATTGTAGAAAGCATGGAATTTCATGTATGCAGTGCCAAAATGTTAGCTCTATGTATTCTACTGAAATTGAGATTCATTTAAATAAAAAAATTTGATCACTCTTTTCTTACATAAACAAGCAATAATATTAGGTGATGTGAACAAAAGCTCCTACAACTTCCATATAAAGTATCCTTTCAGAAATCATTTAGTTCATTCAAAGCGCAGGGTGTTTCCCTCTATTAATAAGTGCAATACTAAGAGGTGCAGTTGTTGCAATTATTTATCTTGCAAGTCCACCATTAAATCAGCTGTTAATGGTAGATTGTTTAATGTATGTCTAGCTTCTAATGTTGATTGACGTACTTCTCACGTAATTTATGTTCTGACTTGACATGCACCAAGTTGCGGTATACAATATGTTGGACAAACAGGTCGATCCTTAAAAGTTCGATTTCGTGAACACAAATATAATGCAAGTAATCCTAAAAAGTTAAAACATTACTTGTACCAACACTTTCGTCAGTCAGGTCATGCTTTTAATAACGTAACTGTTCAACCGGTTGAATATATATTTTTTGATAATGATGCTACTAAAAGCTTTAAAATAAAAGCTAGACATATTGCAGAACTTAAGTGGATGAAAAACTTACAGACACCTTATCCACTCGGCCTTAATGACAATATTTATCAAGAAGGAAATATTTCTAAAGATCCTAATATTGACATTTTTTCTATATTTTCTATCCGAAAACGTAAAGCTAGGTCTCATGGTCTTAGGCGTAATGGTAACATCAAACGTAAATCGCGTGTAATTATTTCTGTCGCTGATTTACATACCATTTTTAAACTGTCTGGAAAGCACTCTATGCTTTCGCGGCTTACCTCTTTGCCCATTTCATCACTAAAGTTGATCGACGAGGAAGCCGACAAAATTTTCATTCGTACAGATCCCTTGTATAACACTGCTTCCATAGTTCGAAGTTATACACAACATGTTCTCCGACCCCATATTGACAAGGAGTCTGATCACGTCAGGCATTTTCTAAAACTACTATATATTAACAAAGGTATTGATTTCATTGACATGCCTAGTATTTTTCGAGATACTCATGTAGTTGATTCTATCCCAAAATATTTCAAAAATTCTGAAAGTCCTGTAATTTGTTATTTATAAGTATAAAAAGCCTATTAGAAATATTATTTTCAACTACAACAAAATAGTTTCTGACCTTGATATAGTACATAATACTCCTAAGGAATATGAATGCAACACATCAAAATTTTGCTATGCTCCAGCAGGTCATGTTATCACTGGTAATTTTGATATTATTGATAAACGTATTCGGCATTTGTTTTCGAAGGGTCCTAAATATAGATTACCTTCAACTATTGATTTTAATGCCTGTCGTGCACAGATCGCCCACTCCATTGAAGATTTTAGTATCAAATGGTGTCGTAGAGAACATGCGGACCCAAACTCACTTTCTACTTGGAAAAAGTCAATTCTAAAAATTATAGATACACGTATTAACTTTTATAATGCTAACCCCTCTTTACTTCCTCCGAGACCTAGGTTTTCCTTTCGTAATTTAAAATCGGGATTCAGAAATTTCATAATAAATTTGTTTTAGTTCCTGCAGATAAAGCAGCTAATAATGTAATTATTGTTTGACGCCTACATTACGTCAATGTTTTATCTCTGGAACTCGGCAGCACCAATTCGTATACTCCAGTTAATTCTACCGAGGATGATGTTGTTTCCGCACATATCACTCGGTGCACTACTTTCAAGGCTGGTGTAAACGATAAGCAAAATAAACTGCCTACTATGTACTGGATTCCTAAATTACATAAAAATCCATATAAGGCTCGCTTTATTTCGAATTCTAGTGCCTGCACCACAACAAACATCTCCAAACTTTTAACTTCTTGTCTTACTGCCGTTAAAGATCACGTTAAACTATATTGTGATAAAACTTATGAAAACTCTGGGATTAATTTATTTTGGTCTATAAAAAATTCAGGAGACATTCTTGATAAAATGTTCAAGAAAGGTCAAGTTTCATCAATAAACACTTATGACTTCTCTACACTATATACAACCTTACCACATCACCTTATTAAAGACAAGCTAATTTCTCTCATTCAAAAAACATTTGCTAGAGGAAATACTACATTTTTGGCATGTAATAATATAAAAGCGTTTTTTACTAACGGCAGTTTTGACAATTATACTATGTGGACTTGCTATGAAGTTTTTGAAGCACTCATCTTCCTATTAGATAATATTTTCGTCAGGTATGGAACCACCGTTTATAGACAAATTGTTGGTATCCCTATGGGTACGAACTGTGCACCACTTGTCGCAGATTTGTTCTTATTTTGCTATGAAAGGGATTTCATGTTGAGTCTTTCACCAGATACCCAGGCAGATGTTGTTGAAGCCTTTAATGATACCTCTCGGTATCTGGATGACATATTGAACATTGACAACCATTTCTTTCCAACTATGGTTAATTATGTTTATCCTAAAGAACTTCAGCTTAACAAAGCTAATATATCTGATAATAACGCTTCTTTTCTTGATTTAGATCTCTCGACTGAAAATGGTTTGACATTGTTAATTATCCCCACTTGGATGGGGATGTTCCCCGAGCAACTTCTTATGGGGTATATGTGTCTCAACTTATTCCTTTTTCTAGAGCTTGTACTCGAGTTGAGGACTTTAATATTCTTAATCTTTGTATAACTAAAAAGTTACTCAATCAGGGTTACCGTTACCATGCAAAATGTTATTATCGTAACCCTGATCTTCTTTCGAAATATAAAAGTAATTTAAGGACTCTTCTGCGACAAGGACTATCACAACCTGGCTTCTATGGTGATGTGATTTATAAACTTCGTAAGATTCTAGGTCATGATCACTTTCATACTATCTTTGTTAAACTTGTTAAAAAGTTTATCAAAAGAGGTTATGACCCTATCATTTTGCAACGTACTGCATGCTTGGTGGTGGACCCTTTTACAGTTCGCCACTATGCTTTCCTCTTTAATTGTACGATGACCGGACAGGCTATGGACCCTGTGATGACGCCTACCTAAAGCCCATTGGGACGGTGGCGTTTGATGTTTGTCCATGATCTTTCTTGTCGTGCCCTTAATGGTTTATTCTCTTACTGCTCTGGCTTCTGCAAAGTCATTGAGTACCTTCATTGTAGCTTTCTAGGTTATTGTTTTTTTGTATTATATTTACACGAGCATATTTGTGTTTTACTTATATTGCCTATTGATGCTGCCTTGTTGGTTAGAGATTAGATCATGGCGGGGATTTCTTTATTTACACTGTCCTGTTTTAATGGGATGACAGTAGGGTAAGTGTGAGGTTTGGTGCACCCTAGAACCGGTTTAAACCCCCAGTGGCCTACTTTGCCACTGACCGTTCCAAGGCGGTAGCCCTATTGTCAACCCTTTTTGTGTTTGTGATGTCGTTTGCATTTATTATTGCTTTTGCCTTCTTGTTTGTCTGTTTGCGTGTTTGTTTGTGTGTTTTGTGGTTTACTGTCCTCCTTGAATGCTACTTTCCCTGTCCGATCTTTTTATATTTCCTTTCGACATGAGTATTGCGCAAAATTTCAAAATAGAATTTCATACATTTACTTTGAACGTGTTTTTAAAACTTATCATACAGTTTCCGGTGATCTTTTGTATTAAAATGTAATTATCACACCTAAAGATAAAATATATTGCACCATTTTAATATAAGTTAGCATATGCGCTTATTCTATTTAAATGATTATTAACTCTGTTGTTATGATTGCTTGAACAATATTTCCACCACATATTCAATGAAGTGTATACAATATGTGTATCAAAAGGTTATAAATACATATGTAAGTAATTACATCATGTTTTTCCTTCATTATTTTATATATAAAATTTCCAAATGATGTAAACATGATCCATGGTCGTAACCATTGTAACTAGACATTTATTGAACGGACCTTTTGTTTGCTACAGACCTTAAAATTGAGCATCGAACTAAATTTCTGATAATATAAAACATTTGGATATATGCATATATAGGATAATATCACCTCAAGTAGATTATGCATCTTAACAATGATTCCTGTTTACAACATTTTTTTATGAAAAACATTTTGCCAGCCGAACATAATGCATTTTTCAACGGTTTACGCCTGATGACATTTTTGGGGCACATCCTTGCATCTTGCTCTCTGGAAAATCATTTTATAATTAATTTCCCTACTTCTTTAGCTTAAAGACACATTTCCCAACGCTACTTGGTCATTGAAAAAGCATGGGAAGCTTGAATATTTACAGCCAGCACGCTTCATGGCTGATCAACTCAGGTACATAAATTGAGGCCCGCTCTTAGTTTTTTATTTGTATAGCATTGCTCTATTGAGGGTAAGAATAGCTTGACAGCACTATGCAATTTACTTTAATGAAGAAATATATGTTCATAATTTAGCTTTTGAATACAAAACTTATCTGGTATTTCTTAATTGTTTTTAGACCAAAAATCAGAGCACAACACAATAAATATACAACATTCTTTAATGTGTTATTATGTGTACTGGTCACAAATGCTTTATTGGGTGGGCCTCATAATCTGAAGAAAAATTGAATATCACACTTTGCACATGAAATTGTTTGGTTAACAGTGATTTACAGTTACCTATAGAAATTCTCTCTCTCCCCCCCCCCCCCCCCCCCCCACCCACCCCAAATACAATAGGCTCGAAATGTGTCTTTAAAGGCCTGTACTACGACCGTATTACAGAAATCAACGATTTCATTAATGTTTTCAACATTTCTCCCCGAAAGCTCACAATGTAACTTTCACATTAACTTACGATACATTGAAACATTTGTATATATAATTGTGCACCATTTTATCACTTCTATTAGATAAGATTATGTTCAAACATCTTATTACAAAATGATTCCTCTTTTCAGCGATTTTTTTATGAAAAACACGTTTTTAGACAACACGTTTTTAGACCCAAAAATAAAGTAATTTATATCGTCGTATGCTAAAGGACTTTTTTCTGGCACATCTCTGTACCTTACACTGTGCAAAACAGTAAGAAACTAAGTTTTTACAACTCATTTAGTATTTTTTTTAATTTATAGACTAGCAACACCAAATGAATAACAGAAATCAACGATTTTATTCATTTTTTTCCAAGTTTTGCCCCGAAATCTCATACTATTAACCCAATATCCATCTATAAAACCGTGATTTACAATGAGATTTGTTTGGATAAGCATTTCCGCACTGTTAGAAAATTCTAATTTCAGTTGTTCAAATGATTTTTTATAAAATTATTCCAGTTTCCGGAGATTTTCTCTTAAAAACGCAACTTTTACCCCAAAATTTAGCTTTCCCACCATCTTTATCTTGAGGATTTGTTTTCTAAAACTCATTTCATGTCAGTGATTCTAAAAATCCTAAAATACTTTCTGTTGGAATTTGTTTGACCTTAAAATCTATAATTACTAGACTATAAATAAACATCGAAGGTAAGACAATGATTATTTGCTTGTTCTTATTTATATATTCCAGAAGTGTGACATAGCGCAAGATGTGGTCCATTCATTCTTGAATACTTGCCTGAACGTTGTTTTGTCTAAACGTTTGTCGTTTTTTCAAATATTCGATAAACTTAGGGCTTTTTCTACTCAAAAACATTAAATTACACAGACAATTCAAAAGTTAACCGGTCAATTACATTAAATCGCGTTGTACAGTGTTCTGTGAGGTAAAGAACATTCTGTTACGCAATGTTTTGAAGCTTTTTTGGTATTTTTAAAATCCAGAATGACTCTGTTGACGTATTTCGGTCATTTTTTTACCGCCCTTGATGTGGTGGCGGTACTCTAAAACGTAGTAGCGCTTCAGGTCAGGTAGCATTTAAAGAATATTTTTTTTCTTTTTTCAAGCACACACGCACGTTTTTATCATCCGCATGTTTCGGCATCTGCTAGCTTACCATTTTAACGATTAAATTCAATACGTTGGAAATGCTCTTTAATCTGTCATAGACAGGAACATGCCTACTCATGTTCTGGAGTATTTCTTATGAACGATTCAGTTGTTGTATCGCCTTTTCGAAGTAATAAAAGTGTTTGCCTTCTCGTTTGTCTGTTTGCGTGTTTGTTTTTGTGTTTTGTGGTTGACTGTCATCCTTGAATGCTGCTTTCCCTGTCCGATATTTTTATCTTTCTATATATGTGTTTTTTTTTCAATGGCAACGACGATGAAGGCATCACCGTTAAGTTGATGCATTTATCTCTGTTTCGCGTTAGGAATATGCCATAGAACAACCAAGCTTGGCTGATATGTGTATACTGGGTAAAAAAGGTAAAGGTATTAC